>CM074719.1:358117102-358645945 GCA_037306005.1 Rhinophrynus dorsalis
TAAAAAACAAACAGAAAAAACAATCAAGGAATGTAAAGCGGTCGGTATTCATTTATACAGGGCCAGATTTACCAAAAGGCAGACTAAGCAGTTGCTTTGGGTGCAAGATTTTTAGGAGCACCTGGCAGTGGCCTGTCACACCCACCAACCTGTTCACTGGCTCTCCCATCCAACTTGCTACAGTGCCACCTCACAAGGTTACAACCCTGCATGTGTAATGGATTAATTAAAAAGATTCACCTTGTCCCATGCATTGCTTCTCAGATCAGTCTTTCCCAAACCCACACAGCTTCCAAACATCCAGGTGTGACATCAGCGATATCATGTTACGCATGAGCAGGCAGAAAGTGCATTAGACATATTGTGAGGTGAAGAGCATTAACAACTGCAGTTCCAGGTCCACTGTACAAGGTATGGGAAGTAGGGCCCTTTTATAGTACTCTAATCCAGTTTCTGATTTGCCACAACGCTGGAGAAGAGGCAGATCAGTCCAGATTATTGCTTCTTTCAGCTTTGCTAGGAAACACTAACCAGCTAACTGAGATTGCAAAAAAAATGGGGACTTGGTTGGAGCACAGCCTGCATGGGGTTTGACAGGGTTTAACCTTTTTAGTGCCAGAGGGGTACGTAACTCCTTGCAAAACAAGGCATTGCACTACAGTATGTCTGAGTACTATTGTACATCACTCAGGACAGCAAGTTTCAGTTCAATTTCTTCCTGGGGGGCATTGGTGATTTATTTTCAGACCCTGTGTTCTCTGCCGGTAGTCACAATGCATTTCCAGCTTCATCAGTAGGTCTGCATCCAGGGAGAAGATCTGCCAGCGGGGCACTATCCAGATGATATTGCCATTTAAAGGGATAGAAATGTTGCAAAATAAAAGCAGCTTCAATTAACCTTCGTAGTATTTGGGCCATGGAGAGTGAAATTTCAATACTGTCAGAGTTGTAGTTCAAGAGTAATTGAATGATAAAGTTTCCCCCTCCCTCCCCTTTTACCTAGTGTAAGCCACCTCCCCTCAGATGTGGAACCTGGTCTTAAGACCAGACAACTCACATCAAGGGACAATCTTCTTACTGTGAAAACAATGAAAACCTTGCCCCCTTGACAGGATTTTCCTTATGCTCACTGAAGTTTGTACCTCCCTGCGATCCATCCGGACAGTCTTGCTGCTCTGAGGCAAGCAGTGTTACATCATTAAAAGGGGCAGGAGGGGGATACTTTATCATTCAATTACTCTTGAACTTTGAACTATAACTCTGACAGTACTGAAATTACACTCTCCATGGCCCAAATACTATGAAGATTAATTGGAGCTGTACTTATTTTGAAACATTAATATCCCTTTAAGTAAGATTTATATATTCCTTTTTACTTCTGTATAGTTGTCTCTTAGCAAAATACAGTTCTGTAATTTAAGTGAAATCAGGTAATACTATCATAAAATAATACCCAGACCCACTGTCATATATTGTTTAAACCATGTTTTAACCCCTTAAATGCTAAAGAATGTGCTGGAACCAATTTCTTAGTACTATGCCTGTCTAACACCAATATGCTAAGCTACTTACACAGAAAGTTCTACCATTAACACTGCTTACAAAGGGGAAAGTAGTGTGAGAAATAGTGGATGCTTGGAAGTAATCCTTTTCTCTGTACCTTGTTTAACACTATCTATTAACTCTTTTACCCTTTGAGTGCCAGAGAGGTATCCAACGAATTGCATTGCAATGTGTTGGACACTCTCTGTCATGAAAAGGGTTATGGACCAAAGAGGTATGCAATTAAGTGTTACATAATGCATTGAGCACCACCCTGGTCTCTAAGGGGTTAAGCAAAACTTAGTTCCTTATGCATGCTAGGGAGAAGGCACTGGGGGCTTGCTGGTATAAAAGATTTAACATTTATGCCGTGTGCGTGCCGGGATGCACTAAAGCAATCATATGGTTTACTGCATATCTCTAAGTACAAGAGCAGGAGATAGTGCTGTGAATAACAGAGGGGTATGTTACTCATTGTGAAGCAATGTGTTGCGCACCCATCTGGCACTCAAAGGGTTAAAGTCTATTGTCAGATGGGCTGTTTACCATCTCATGAGACAAGCTGCCTAAACAGCTCTGAAATGAGGTAGTATTCAACACAATGTACCATAAAGTCACATAGCCCAAACAACAAATAAAACCAGTTCAATATCTCAAAAACATTTTTTTTTCTCAAATAAAATTAGGTTTATAGAACTTTTTGAAAAACTTAAAAAATACACATAAACTGCTATAATCCCTTGGATGCTAGACACTTTTCCAACAATTTTCTTTCACTGTCATTGGATATGTCCACTTTAAGCATTTAGATATTTTTTAATTAAGTTAGACTTTTTCCTTCTGCTAAAGCTGGCACATTCTTTTGAAATAAAATGCTGTTGTGGTTAACAATTTCAGAAGTCCACCCCCTTCAGTAGGGTTTTGCTTGGTTCTCAATATCTCCGACAGGAAAGCATTCTGTAACTGATCTAATTAACTTAGAGGTGAACAATGGTATTTCAACAACAGCTGGAGAGCCAAACTTTGCTCCATCTGAATTAATTGATAATTTGAAAATACATCTTCTTTCTCTCTATTACTAATCAGAATATGTTGATGTGTATTGCATTTAAAATCTTGTTATCGGAAATCAAGAGTGCAAGTTGTGCACCCCTGATCTAAAGAAAATAAAGCAAATATGGTACACACCTTATTTTCTTAGATGAGTACTGATGAACATTTAGTCTGGTCTTGATATATCAGTTCTTGCTTTCTCATACGAGCTGTGAGCAGTGTCTGGTGTGTTTAGGTTTGGAGCAAGCTGATTAAGCCCTGTTTTGAAATACTTTCTTTGACTTCCTTTTTGTGGTTTTACTGTCTTGTGTTAGTTATGTGCCATGGTTCTCTACGTAAAATACAAAATATATTTTGAGAACTGTAGTATGCGGTGTTGCAACTCACTATGCACACTTACTAAAAAATAGTATGCTTTACACTCCATAGAGCCATGCACATGGGCAACTATGTTAGCTGACTGTTGAACAAGATGTAGCATGGAGCTGAAGTATTGAACACCTGCATGGCCGCCAATAAGGCCGACCATTCAGCCGAGTGACGTAATTGTTGCAATGCTCAGCTAAACAATCTATTAATTGGCTAGTATATGTGGGAGTCAGCCATTTATGCACAGTAGATGTCCATTTGGGCCTGTCCTTTCCTTTTCAGTGTATGGGCTTGCAGAGGGAGAACTGTGCACTAACAGAGAAATGATAAGGGTGATTTGAGTGTGGTGGCTTTGAAGTCGCATTCCAATCATCCATGTGAACATAGTCTTTCAACTAATACTAGGTAACTCAGAGGGTATGTGTCAGAGGAGCAATGATTGCATCAGAGGAATCTCTGGTGAAATAAATGGCTTCTGTGTCTGAAAAGGTTAATTTTGTTCTCAACTGCCTATTCATACCACAGTCTTCCCTGACAAACTCTTCTCACATCAATGGTTCTCTATCCCTGATTGGACACTGCATTCTTGTCCTTTCCTAAATTGACCATGTTCCTCAACCTTTCATA
This sequence comes from Rhinophrynus dorsalis, assembly GCA_037306005.1. NCBI lineage: Eukaryota > Metazoa > Chordata > Amphibia > Anura > Rhinophrynidae > Rhinophrynus > Rhinophrynus dorsalis. The sequence goes on from CM074719.1 coordinate 358,120,694, forward strand.
TCTGGAAAAGACTTTTTAATTTATTCTTCAGTGTCCTGACCTCATCTAGTCTCTTGCACGATGTCTGTCTCACCCACCTCTCTCTCTCTGAGATCTCCTAATCTGCCTCGTGTAAGAAGGTGATGAGATTTCCATTTTAACCCCTAAAAAATGAGACTTGTGCACTCCATTTATTCACAATGTTTTGCATACCTCTCTTCTCCTCAATGGATTAATACGGGAAACTTCTGAAAACTTCATTTGCAGGTCTTCACAGGATCCAAAGCAACCCTACAGTTTGTGTTTTTAATAAAAGTCCTGCTTTAAAATGGTGACAGGCCTGATGTCACCGGTGATGTGGGAGGCTTTCACTGATCCTGCCCACTCTTACCCAGAAGTCCCAGTATGAGTGGAAGTAGGGAAACACACTGCTTTCCTGCAGTCACCTCTATTGATCTCCAAGCCCTATCAGCTGTGACATTAAAGTGTTAGTAATGTATAAAAAAATGTTTTTTGTATTTAGAAGAGATTAAAAAGCTGATCTAAATGCAAAAAACTGTATCTCTCAAACCACTATGGTTTAAGAGATACAGGCGTTTAAAGTTTGCTGTTTCCTACTGACAGCTGTAAAGTGCCAAGCTTTTGGGACACTGTGACACTGAGGTCTCTTCTGCACAAATAGCTTTCTACCAGTAAATGGCCTGTTAGTGTGTTTATTATGTAATGGCTTATATGGATTATGCATTACATAGAGTAATATCTTTAACTTATTTATTATGGATGTTTTTAAAAGTCATAAAACATCAAAGCATTGCATTACATATCCCCTCATACACCCAAATATGAGTGTAAAAGTATTTTTCCTGTAGACTTAACGCCTAAGCTTGGTTCTCTCCTATTCATGTATTCCTCCCACTCCTCAGTCTCTAAGAAAATAGAGTGCATCTATCCCTGGTTACAGACAGAGCAGTGTTTTTCAGTGTTGTGCTTGGGGTGCAACAGCAGGTCAGCTTTTCTTATCCCAGTGACTAAATCATTGTCATAAAATGAGAATCACCAAGCTATCTTTGAAAAACAAACATAGTCCGTGGATCTATATATCCCTTTTTTCAACCTTAAGTGAATACAGATCATAAGGAGCTACATCCTATTCTAAATGCATGTAATGTTGAAAACAAAAATAATAAACTTAGCATCAGCAAATAAACTGACATGTCACCTCCTCTAGGTGGCAGTGTAATCCTTTTTCTGTACCCAAGAGATTAATGGATACTCTACTTTTCCCACAGATTTGTTGAGGCACTTGTGTGATATATTTCATCAGGCGTCAGCAGGTCCTGTAAACGTACTGAACATGACAGGCTGTAAAGATGATAAATTGTATTTTTAGAATAAATGACCAGACCTCCCCTTTAAATAGGATCACAGGTTTGGACCATAGTGCAAGATCCAAGTACAGCTGTGAAAAAAACATAGGGTCGCCCCAAGTGGCCAAGGAACCTGGGAGTCAGTCAATGGTCTGTCACACACCTCTTTGGCCTTATATTCAACAAATGATTCATGTTTAATAAGGTTAAACCCTCCTTTGCTGGGCCAGCTGGGACACATTGAATGCAATGCATTCGCAACCAATCTGACAATAGAGGAGTTAATAGTGGCCTTGATTAGGCTAGTGGGTGGGGGTATCAAGGTGGTATATGGTGAGGGGAAATTGGTGAATATGGGATGGATGGGTGGACTGCTTTTTGTTGCATTCTTGTATGTGTGCCAAGTTGCAAAATTCAGTATATATACAGGTTGTAGTAGAATGGAAGGAGCCCGAATAAGGCTAAAAAAACACAAAAACCTTTTCCAACTTTTTTACCCTGCTTTAATGGAATGCAACCCATAGTTAGAAAGGTAAAATGTGACCGTGTCCTTAAAGTGAACCTATTAGATTAACTCCTTGAGAACCAAAGGGGTGTGCAATCTCTTATCCTCAAGGGATTGTAAGTAGGCATTTGTTTGTCACATAAATTAACCCCTTAACGACCCTTGAAGGTCATACTACGTCATGGGTCGATCTGACTGAACGACCCATGACATACTATGACCGTCATGGAATTCCGGGCTCCCCCCGCTGCTGCACGCCATTCGAGGAGTCCGGAAGTGGAAGAAAGAAAAGAAAAATGCTCCATGGTCCTTAACTGACCACGCTGCTCAGATCGGCCGGTTGTTAAGGGATTAATCTTTACTTGCTGGTTGCGCCTTAGTGCACTTTATACTAATTACATTTTGTATGAGGCCAGTATTACTAGATGTCCATTTTGATTTGTGACACTTATTATATTTTCATTGTACTAGATTTGGTCACACTAACATTTCCAAACACTGTGCTGTGAATTAATCTAGGGAGACCTTATTCACTTCTAACTGTACAGCATGGAATAAGTTTAGCCTTTACCAGAACTAATTAGCATATTGTGCAGGTTATTGTGCCATCAAATCAAAGGTTAATTTCTCCAAAATCTACAAAAAATAGCTAGTACAATATGTAGGAAAATGTTAATTTGTTTTAAAAAAACTAAACTGGTCTTAAGGTGACGGGTCCACATTTGTAGGCAAACTGTATAACAGCTGGAGATCTAGCATCCAAGAAGTAAAGTAGAAGACATTCATCCTTAAAACAATATAGAAAAGGCAACCTGAGGCCTTTCTGCTGTGCAGGATCACAATTCCTATCACCCCCACAGCTGTGCTACATAGGGGGATGTTATTCAAAGTGCTAACCTACCTCTCAAGGAGTAAATAGTTCTTTTACTACGCATGATAATGTAATTTTTAGAAAAACAGGTGCCGGTGTGTGTGCCCTGTCTTTCACAAACCTGTAATAGATTATTCTGCATTTGATATGTTTTTAGCTGAAATTTAGCTCACAAATTGTCATTGTGTTATATATTATGGAATATGAGATTAAAAAAAACAGTGATTAAAATATCTTACCCTATAGCATCAAGTCCATGACCTCTTAGTCATCCACCCTCCATATTTAGATTCTGCTATGGCAGGAACCCAACTCTCACCATCTCTCCTCATGGCGTGATGTGGCTGTGACACACAAATTAGCCTATTTGTGTACTATTCATAACATGGGACAACTCTGACCTGTTACTGGCAGGGGGCAGGGATCAGTGGTAAACAGGAAATAAGGGGTGAATCAGGGGTTGATTTTCACAGGAGTGGGCCAGGAGGACCCCCCCTGCCCTTTATTGTGAAAAACACTGCAGCAAGATTCACAGGGGAGGTGATTTTCACAGGAGTGTTTCAAAGGGGGATTAATCCATAGTGACATGGTTGATAAGGCTGAAAAAAGAGATGTGTAAGTCTTACATGAGTAAAAAAATTCCTTCCTGACTCCAAAGGGTAGTAAGATATTTCCCTGGATCAACATCCAATCTGCTTTGAAGCCATACCTCCCAATATTTCAAATTGCCAAAAAAGGACACTTTTGTTTAACTCCTTAAGGATCCTTGACGGTCCTGGCACGTCATGGGTTGGCGAGCCATAAGGACCCATGATGTGCTAGGACCGTCATGGAATTCAGGGCTCCCCACGCGGCTGCACGCCGTTCGAGGAGCCCTGAGTCCGATTCTGAAAAAAAATTGTCCTTAAGTGCTGGCCAAGTGAGCGATCGTCCGGTCCTAAAGGGATTAAGGTGGTGTTGCTGGGGATGTGGCTGGTGGGCGTGGCATTACTTCCATTTTCTAGGTTCCTTCATGACCTACTGACACATTTTTGTGGAACTGAAAACATTATTTTGAACAAGACCAAAGTATTTTTACACAGACTGATTTATAAACATATACTGAAGTTAAATGGGATCTATCACCACAGTACAAATGTGTTTTAAACATTAGATTATCTAGCAATTAGGTGGATATTTTGTCGAAAATTAATGTTTAAAGACTGCACTTCCGGATAGACTGCGGGTACAGCTCTATATCCACAGTCTGTAACTCTGCCTCCACTCCCCTCCCTCTAGCCAGCCTTCTCCAATGACAGAGGCTTTCTGCTGTAGGCTGGAGCTGTCTCACTGGCTAGATATCAAACCCCTCTGGCACTCAAATGGTTAAACCAATGGGAATTTGGGGTATTTCTATTTGTTCCCTATGGTGCAGTAGGTATGCACCAGAATTGCACCAGCTCTCCTTAGTACATCAGCCTTGGTGGGTTTTAGTCATCATGCTAAAAAAGTCCAATTCCAGTGCAAAGTAACTGCACCACTCAGAGGAAATCACAATGCTTATTCTCATGTAAAAGGAATTTGTAATCCCTTGAATAACAGAGAGGTCTGTAACACATAGATTCATGTTCTAGCTAATTGCAAGAGATGGTGCTTCACATTCAAACACGCACAGAATATAGCACACTCAATATAAAGGACTCACCAGCGTCCAAAGTGTGCTCACCAACCGCAGCACTCCAGTCGCTGCACATAAATTCAAACAAGCAGCAACGATGATGGAAGCACTCCGCAACAGCAAGATGATCTTATGGTTAATATTTCCGGATTGAAAAAATCACATATGAAGAGCAATTAAAATTCCGTTTATTATATGACAAAATAAAAATTCAAACAATCATGATCCAATTCGGGGGAGCCAAAACAGTTATACACAGAGGAGATGTAAACTCTGTAAAACGTCTAACATGTTTCGCGCATAAAAGCGCTTAATCATAGACAGTCTTGTCATATAATCAACGTAATTTTAATCGCTCTTCATATGTGATTTTTTCAATCCGGAAATATTAACCATGAGATCACCTTGCTGTTGCTGAGTGCTTATTATCGTTGCTGTTTGTTATTCATGTTCTAGCACTCAAGAGGTTAAAATCCCTATTTAAATGAGAGGAATTTGCAGAATTTTCATATCAGCCCTATGGCACAATTGGTTTGGCCAGAACTGCTTCTCTTTAGCTTGGAGAATAAGACCTTGTATTGTGTGCAATAGATCATCGAGGAGAGGGAGATTCAAAGGGTTCCAAACTGTGCCTGGGGAGCAGAGTTCTTATTAGGCAGAGCTATACGTTTTGAGGGACATCTCAGCTGTGTTGGCCACACTCACATTCTGAATTGTGGGGGCGGCCAGAAAAATCTCAATTTTCCAGCATCAGTTTTTTTTACCCCTTTACAGACTATTATTTAACAACTGGGATGCTATAAAGATCTCCAGTGCACTACAGAGCAATGTGGGGTTAAAACTTTTTTGTTTTTGCTTGTTATAGGCCAAAGGGTATTTTACTGTGCCAGGAAACAGTGGATGGAACTGGGGCCGGGGTCATGTAGTTTAAAAATAATTACTTCTTTGGAACGGTCTAAAAAGTGTGCTTGCAAACCAGTCACACTTTGTAGACCGTTCCAAAGAAGTATTTCTTTTTAAATAGCCTATTGTGGCTCTGCTGAAGAGCTGCTTGCTGGACCCCAGACCAGGAACTCCTGCTGTCAGCTTACAGCTGACATCAGGAGAAGGGGAGGGAGAGAGGAACTTTAACGAAGGATATCTCTCAAACCATAGCAATTTGAGAGATAGGATTTGTGTCATATTGTTTATTTTTTTAACCTCTACAAAACTCTAAGCATTTTTATGAGACATAATGTCCCTTTAAAGGTAAGTAATAAACAAATCTTTGTAGATTTGCTTTGACACACAAGCTAATCCTAAACATTGAATTTAGATACATACTGTAAATGTATTGTACAATTAATCATGCTCTCTCTCTAAGCCTTTGTGTTAATGTGCTCAAAGTGGCCATCATGCTATAAATTGCAGGTAATGATAGATTACTGAAATAAATTATTCATTGCTGTGTAAATTCAAATCCATTTACTTCATCTGATCTGATCAAGCACATGGGTCACTTCTGGCTCCATTTTGTGTTGCTTTTAACCAACATTACAAATGCATTAAAGGCAGAAATATCCATTGAGATCTTAAAGTATATTGATAATTAAAGCATCAAAAAAGAAAATGAGATTTCCCTGTACTATGTGGAATATTATTGCTCTGGGCAAGGTTATTTGAGGGTGGAAATGCAAGTAAAGTGAATAATCACCATTAAAAAAACAATACAAGTAGCATGATGCAATAAAGAGATGTTATTGTGGAATGTTCGATGTGGGGTCAGAGTAAGGAGGACTATATTTCCTATTAGGCAGATGCCTAATATCAAGGGGCCTCTCAGCTGTGCTAGTTACACCCACTGTGATGAGTTATAGGTGTGGCCAGAGCAAATTCAATGCACTTTCTCCAAACACAGATTTACATTCTCCCAGGGCTGAATTTATCATTAGGAAAATTATGCAATTGCTTAGAGCTCCAAATTTTGAGGGGCACTTCAGTTGTGTACCAGTTTTATACCCATTTACTGGCTATTATTTAACCCCCTTGGATACCAGAGAGATTTCCAACACACTTCAGAACAATGCATAGATCTCTCTCTAGTAACTAAGGGGTTAAATGATTTTTTTTGTCCTTGCTTGTTATAGGCCAAGGTTTTTTTCTGTGACAGGAAACAGTGGAAGGAACATGGGATCATGAGAATAGTGGAGTTGTGTCCATGGGCAGAGATAAGGGAACCTAGAGTGCCTTGCCTATGGGTGCCTGAGATGTAAGTTCCGCCCTGCATTATCTTTTACTATTGAACTTATTTAACCACATGGATGTTAGTGAGGGCTCCAATGCACTGTTAACCAATGAATGGTGAAACTCTCTAGCACCCACAGGGTTAAGAGCTTTGTTGTGTTTGTATGTTATAAACACATTTTTTCTGTGTCAGGCAATAGTGGATGGGTCTGGAGTGGGGCTGTGAGGAGTGGGAATGTGATCATGGGTAGTATTAACACTTTGAGTGCCAGAGGGTTATACAACTCATTGATTTGCAGTGTTTTATGTACCCCTCTGATACTCAAAAGGTTAAAGGCACATACAGTGTTTTGCATAAGAGCTCTTGGAGTGGACACAAGTGCAAAGTGGGTTTAATGCTTTTAGTTCCAGTGGGAGTGTCTATGGGCCAGGACTATACTGAAATGAATATGGGGATTTCTTCTATATAATAGAGCAAGGAAACTAACCAGTTGACTGAGCAGTACCTGAGGGGGCACCATCCCCAAGAATAAACTACTAAATCAGTGGTTTACAACCAGGTGATGTGGCTGTTTGGTGTTCTGTGCAACAGCTCAACGTGCCCCACTTTTGCAATGAAAAAAATGTGAAAGTTACATAAATAATGCACACTTATGGAATTTATCATGCACAATAAGCTCTTTGTTGTCATCTTAGTGGTGACTTGAGTAAAAAACAGGTGAGATAGCTTGGTTGTTTAATACGCCAGTTGGTTAATGCACAAGCTGTAGAATCTGTTCTAGTCTCAGGATGAGGTTCTAGCCTCAGCACGTTCAGCAGAGCCTTTCACCCTTCTGAGGTAGATGAAATGAGAATCCAGGACATATTTGAAAATGAGAGACAATTTCAATGTATCCTTCCTGGTAAAATTCTTTAATAAAAAAACAAACAAGATTGAGAACCCCTGCACTAAGTTTTATTCATGCACTTGTCGCATCTCTTTTCTCTTTCCAGAGGGTATTCGGACTCATCTTTGTCACAGCCAACTCATCCAGCACATCTCTTCTCAAGAATGTATTTTCTCAAATCATCCTCAAGACATTCTTTAAAGTTCTTGATGGTGCCTACATCAGCTTTAAATGTTAAAGCTCTGTTACAACTCCATAATCTCCTGCTTCAACTTAGATCATTTTAATTGATCAATTGATCAGCATCAGTTAGCATATTTAGCATTTGTAAAGAAAATTGATTCAAATGTGTTTCTAATTTCACAATCAGGTCCTTGTCATCAGCCAGCTACAAGGAGAATATTTGTATATTGGTACATAAACCCGGAGGGATCATACCCAGTTTGATGTAATTCTTCAGCTCTGTTCCATCAAGGCTTAGTATAATGCTGGATAATTTATTACAAGAATCTTGCAAGCTTATATCAACAGGGACAATGAGAGTATTAGCAGGGCTCAAAATTTTCACTCGGCACACTTTTTAGACCATTCCAATGAAGGGATTCCGTGTAAGTAACGAGATCTTGGCACTTCTCAAGCGCCACCGTGTCGACCAACACGAATCTCCTGCTGACAGCTTTACAGCTGTCAGTAGGAAATAGCAAACTTTAAACGCCCGTATCTCTTAAACCATAGCGGTTTGAGAGATGTTTTTTTGCATTTAGATCAGCTTTTTAAGCTCTTCTAAATGCAAAAAAAAGTTTTTTTCAGACATTACTAACACTTTAAGCAGGTGGTGACTAGCTTACTGATAATTATTTTACCTCTCAAAAGTGCCCACGAATAAAGTTATCCTTAAGCTTCTGAGACCGGAAGCCAGGCATCACCGCGGACATCTTGAATGTGTGCCTGTGTCGTCAGTCCTCTTCACCCTTCACAGGCATTGCACTGGCCCGGACAGCTCCGGAAGAGACTGACGGCGCAGGCATACAGGCTGCAGTAACCTGGCCGTCAGTCTTGGAACCTTAAAGCGGAACTTTCATGTAATACCAAGTCACCATGCATTCATTAAACGCATGGCGACTAGCTTGAAAATAGATGTCTTACCATTAAAAAATAGCTGTGTCTAAAGAAATCCTTCCAATCTGGAGACTAGAACCCAGGCTACAACATAGACGTCTTGTCTGTGCATCTGCGCCGTCAATCCCGGTCTCCACTGAGTAGACTGCAGTGCACTATATGGTCACTGGAAGGGACTGATGGCTCAGCCACACAGACCGCACTAACCTGCCCGTCAGTCCCAAAACAGGAGGGATTACTTTAGACACAGCTATTTTTTAACGGTAAGACATCTATTTTCAAGCTAGTCGCCATGCATTTAATGAAATGGAGAAATCCAAGCAGCAATCTCTTAATTAAAGGGATACATTTTTAAAAAATTCTAGAGATGGAAAGTCTTTTATCCCCTTTGTTTACTCAGATCTGATTAAATCCAATACAGAATGGTTCACTGGGAATACTGGAGTTTCCTTCCTACTACCGGTAAGCTGTATCCAATTTTCCCTGTTCTTTTGGTTCCTCCACCAGACCCAGATTTTTTCTTACCAATTTAAGGAATTGTTCCAATTTTTCAATATTAAATGTTCCTTCTTCTTCCACAAATTCTGCTTACTTTCATTTTCAGGATTTTTGTCATTTTTTTTATTATTTCTTTATGAAGCAATTGGTTTTCCCCAGAATTCTTCCACTTGAATTTCTGGCACTAAATATGCATATATGTGTATATGTATGTGTGTATATTTAATTTCTCTATTTTGTGTAAATATGTAACTTTTTAATGTAAAAGCTCCCCATCACATACTTGAAATCAAGAGAAATCTCAATGTATTCTTCCTGGTAAAACATTTGCTAAATAAATAAATATTGTATATGTTGAACTTGATGTGTACAAGAACAATATTACATAAAATGCTATAGGAAGCTAATAAGAGTCTAACACCCAGACACCAATCTCAGTCCGTGAGAACAGTTCCCACTAACAATCGTATTATATAAGCCCTGGGGAACAGGTTTGACAGAGTGGAAGTTCAACATTCCTTACAGCTGTAGCCTAATACTGTATCCCTCCCATATAATGTCAATGAGATCAGCAGGAGGTGTGATGTAAACACAAATACCAAGAGTGTGTAGAAAAACTGCATGCAGTTGGCTGGATCAGTACAAGTAATGAAGCACATTGTCTCACTCATTGTCAAACAATTAACACACAACAACATCTCCTGGCAGCAAATATTAAATCAAGCAGGTTTGCAGTTGGGCCACTTTTAGACACATTTTGAAGGTGTCTCTAGCACCCAAAGGGTTACATTTATATATGGGACTCACTTTCCCTCCACTCCAATTTTAATTTTTAGGTGTTAGTTTCCCTTTTATAAGAACAAGAGTGTGTTGTGTGTCTTAAATGATCTGTGCTTCCATTATAATGTTATACTGCCTGGGACAAGTAGCTAGGTACATACTACAGAACACAAGGTGGAAAAGCTACAGCTTAACATTAACCCTGTATGAACCAGAGAGGTGTACAACACATTGTTCTGCAATGTTTTGTACACCCATCTAGCCCATACAGAGATATTTATATCTAAGACTAATTGGGACAAACCAATGACCCCATAAGGAAAAAATAAACATGCTCATCATTTTAAAAGGGCCTTTTAACCAATTTAATCCAAGAGAGGTTTATACCACATTATAAAGCAATGAATTGTATGTATAGATGTATATTTTTATTTATGTAGCGCCAAGAGGCGTACTAGCACTTTACAGTTTACACTTAATATAGGGGATACAGTAAGTGCAGTAGTTATGTAACTATACAGATCTTATAATAACGGGCTACACTAGGTATGTATATACTAGAATAGGTCACTGCCCTATATGAATGCTTGAATGGTCTATAATGGATTTTCTTCTCCATGTGTTGGAGGCCACTGTAGCATTTGAGAGGTCACATGTGCCTTGCTAAACAGTGTATAATTGTCTCATCAAAGGCTTCCTTTTTAATTAACGACTCTTATGTAAGAGGTGCATTCTATAGTATAACACTGGTTCTTTTGCAGCCCTACATAATGTTATTTTAATAATCATCCTGCAATAAAATGAAGGTCTGTACACCTTATTACCTGGTTTTGGGGTGACGATCATAAGAACCATAAGCTGGAAAAGACTGAGCTGTTACTCTTAAAGGCGAAATAAACTTTTGTACTGAAAATATATATATTGTGGGGCTTTTCCTGTTGAGTAAAATAAGGGTACTCCCGCTGCTGAAAGATGCATGTTTCCAAAATTATTGAAGTTTAAACCTCTGTGGGGGGGGGTTTACAATAACAGTGCCCTCTAGTGGTCAAATGACTTATTCCATTACCTTCTAGTTAAGAGGAAAATCACTGACAAACAGTTCTCCATAGAATATGATAGGAACTGCTGGGTCATGCCATCAGTTAGAACTTTCAGGAAGTAAACGTGCTCCTGATAATTTAAACTCTTAAAACTTTAGACTAAAACAACTGACAGCAGTGGGAATACCCTTGTTTTACTCAGAAGGAAAAGCTCTATAGCATATATGTTTTCATAAAAAGGTTTACTGCTCCTTTAAGTTACACACCTGATTGCTACTGAGAATGTTAACTAGGAAAACTAACAGCCAGGTTCAGGCTATCAATACTCAAGCTTTAAATACTCTCTCATTGTGCATAAACCTGTGGATGCTATAGTCCTCTCCAACACATTGGGGGTTTTGCACTAAGGCATTATGAAGAGGTGATAAAGTGGAGACAAGTTCTCTAGTGCTGTCACTTCTCCAGTTCCCATGTGGGTCTATGGCGCCAGTGCACTAAGATCTCTCCAACTTTGGAGATCTTAGTGCAATGGCTCTATAAAATAACATAGGGACAGGAGAAGTGATATCATTAGAAACCTTATCACCCTGTCAGCTGTTTATCATGCTTTAGTGCATACCCCCCTTGTTTAGCAGTGGGTTGTAGATGTCTCTAGTATCCAAGAGGTAAGGGAGGTGATCAACCTATGTAAATGTCTAAGGTCTTCCTTCAAAACAAAAAGTGCCAGCCACCTGGTATGAATTTTATGGTATGAATTGAATTTAGGTGTTAGGTTTGGTATAGTATTACAATTTAGGGTTTTTTGTTTAAGTGTCAGGGTTAACCTTGGAGGCATGCACACATAAAGCCTACATGGGGATTGTCATTCTGACATTGGCCCTATGTGGCAGGGCAGTGAATTGTATCCTTTCGGATACACCAGCTCCTCCTCACTCTCAGCCTCTCACCTGCCCTCTTGGACACTGCTTAGATGTGTCATGGCAGAGAAGCAGATACAACACTCACTATCTCCATCTCCCTCTTGCTCTTGGACAGCAGGGACATGCACAGACATTCTGGGGGACAGGGGCTCAAATGAAAAAAAGGGCACTTCTCATAATTATTTTTTTGTTGTTGTTAAAAGGGCACAAGGGCACTTTGGACAAAAACGGCAGATGTTCAAGTTTCCCTTGGTGTCTATGTGTGCACTGGCCTGTTGGACAGTCTCCCTCCCTTTGTCACATTGCTTACATGGTATACAGCAGTGAAGGAAACACAACACAGGCCTGTGTAGGAGAAGTGGAGAACACATGCTTCTTATAACAAACTCCACACTGGCAGTCTTTTAAATAGACAAGGGGGTTCAGTGAACACCGATTTGACACTAGTGGTCCAATCACTATTTATAAATATGTGTGCCAAAAATACTGTCCCTTCTTGAATCACTGCTGCTCTTAAACCCCTTTAAGACCACAGGGCAATGTGTGATATGCTCACCACTGTTCCTTAAAGTTATAGTCACATCGCAGTAGACACCAATTGGTGAATGAGGTGCCGCAGTGCTCCTACCATGAGGGAAGGTTAGGAATTTGTATTTAAATGTATTTTCTGCAATTCTTTCCTTCTTCACATTCTTCCAGGCTTTTGCTTACAGACAAGTTGTTGTGTCAGTGCTGTGAAATCTGTGTGTATGTGTCTCACTATGTGGAGACTAGCTGCTCAGTAGTGCTAGACGCCAGAATAATTACCTGGTTAAATAGAATGATACCCTGCCATCCCGTTAAATGTAAGGTTTCTCCCCCGAGTAAAACAATGTTATCCCCACTGCTGAAAGGTGTTGTATTCCAAAATTCTCACAGCTCAAACTTGAATATTTCAGGGGCAATATCCCAGTGGCCTGAAATTGTACAGTGGCGCTGTTACTACACCATCCTATGGACAGCTCTGGTCCCGGGACCACGAATCTCCATAGGATGATGTATCAATAGCGCCAATGTACAATTTCAGGCCACTGGGATATTGCACCAAAGGAATTCAACTTGGAGCTGTGGACCATTTTGAATGAAACACATTTCAGTAGTGGGAGTACACTTGTTTTACTCAGGGGGATAAACCCTACAACATATATTTTTCTTTTCCCATTTTAAGCATTGATATCACTTTCATCCTATCATGGCTACATTTGCTAATCACACTATCATCTCCTTTATACACACAGCTTTACGGGCCTCCACAACAGAAGGAAACCATGGAGGAGGCTACCTCACCACCCAGTGAGGAGTATACAGAGGAGGGGACCAGCCGCTGGCCAATGTACTCACCACCCACACCTCCTGCACAGCTGTCTGCTACCCAACTGGCTACACCTCCACTGGCTCTGACTCAACTGGCTACACATCCACCGGCTCTGACGCAACTGGCTGCACCTCCACCGGCACTGACCCAACTGGCTGATCCCCAACTGGCTGCTCTACCCCAGTACAGCGGCTGGATGCAACAGGAGGAGAGGTGGATGATCCCACCACCTCCTGGAGCTACTACCCTCCAGCAGCACCATCACCACCACCAGGGAGGCAATGGCTGTGTAACGGTTTTGTAAGACACTCAGACCAGAGGTTAGAAAAAAACACAGTTTTATTGAGAGAAACAAGGCACACTGCCCACTATGGGCTAAAATAGGTAAAGACACGTAAATGGATATAGATAATGGATGCCTTCGCAGGCACAATATGCCCAATAGCACCACACGGTGCGACAACTACTATACTGTGCAAGTAAGGTGTAAGGCGGAAACACAGTTAACGGAGGCCACAAATGCTCTGCAAGTGTTAACGGACAGGCTCGGTAACGGAGGCACAGTGCTCAGCAAGTGTTACGGACAGGCTCAGTATCATAGGCAACAAGCTCTGCAAGTGATAACGGACAGGCTCAGTATCGGAGGCAACAGGCTCAGCAAGTGTTAACGGACAGGAGTTCTCTGTCACCGATCTCATAATGGCTTTGGGCACTAGAGAGTTTCTTGCAAAAGAACCCACAAGGTCTCAAGGTACCACCTCCGGCAGGACAATGGAAAAGTACTGCTCCTACCCCGACTTCAGAGGCATCAACCTCCAATGTAAATGGTAAGGCAGGATTGGGGTGGGACAGTATAGGAGCAGATGCAAAAGCGGATTTAAAGGTCTCAAAAGCGTTTTCAGCTGCCTCGGACCATTGAGAGGGATTAGCGCCCTTATGCATAAGGTCAGACAGAGTTTTAACAATTGTAGAGAAATTCTGGATAAATTTCCTATAATAATTGGCAAAGCCCAAAAAGCGTTGGATAGCTTTTAACCCCTTGGGACGTGGCCAATGTAGGACTGCTGCCAGTTTCTCTTGGTCCATGGCAATGCCATCTTTAGATATTATGAACCCCAGGAAGGGTACTTTGGACCTGTGAAACTCACGTTTTTCTAGTTTACAGAACAGTTTATTCTTGTGTAAACGGAGCAAAACTTCAGACACATCCTTGATGTGCTGGGATAGGTTAGCAGAGTGTATCAATATATCATCGAGGGATGCAACCACACTAGACTGAAGCATTTCACGGAGGATGTAATTGATAAACTCTTGAAATACGGCAGGTGCATTACATAACCCAAATGGCATCACTAAGTATTCGTAGTGCCCTGACCTAGTATTGAATGCCTTTTTCCACCCATCCCTGGCCTTAATTCTGATCAGGTTGTACGAGGCCCGTAGATCAAGTTTCGTAAAGATAGAAGAACCCTTCAACCTGTCAAATACCACCGTAATAAGTGGTATGGGGTAGGCATTCTTGGAAATAAGCTTATTCAATCCACGGTAATCAATACACGGTCTTAATTCGCCATTTTTCTTTTTCACAAAAAAGAAACTGGCACCAGCCGGTGAGGTAGACTTGCGTATGATTCCCCTCTTGAGGGCATCCTCAATGTAGTCCTCCATGGCCTTGTTCTCATCGCAGGACAAGGAGTATGTCCGACCCCTGGGAGGCACCACGGCTGGAGGCAAATCAATAGCGCAATCATACGGTCTGTGCTGAGGCAATGCGCTAGCCTCTCCCTTACTGAATACGTCACTGAATTCACAATATTCAGCTGGTAAGGAGGGAGAGGTACACAAAATCTTGACCGGGTGCGACAAACAGTGTTTAGTACAATACTCAGACCATGATTTGACCTCACATCTTTGCCAATCAAACTGGGGATTATGCAACAGTAACCATGGGAACCCCAGAATGACCGCATGATGAGGTGAATGAATTATTTGGAAACATACTTCCTCCCTGTGGAGTGCCCCAATAGCCATAGTATTAGGAGTCCTTTCCATAGTGATAAATGCCGGCTCTAACGGTCTACCATCAATGGCTTCAATGGCTAGCGGAGTGTCCCTTTTGACCAAGGGAATTTTGTGCAGTTCGGCAAAAGAACGATCCATGAAGTACCCTGCTGCACCAGAGTCTACCAGAGCAAACACCTTCACAGCCTGATCAGCCCAGGAAAATACCAACTGGATGGTGGGTTTCAGGAGTCTGGGGACTGTTGTACGCCACCTAGGGCCTGTCCCCTGTTTCCCGGCCGTACCGGACAAGTGCATAGTAAGTGCCCAGCTTTGCCACAATATAAGCATAAACCCTGCTTTTTACGGTGCGCCCGTTCCTCCTTAGTAAGTCTAGTGAACCCGAGTTGCATTGGTTCACCTAGTTCAGATGCTCGATCAGGAGGAATGGGAGGCGAGGGTGGGTTTAAAGGACTGCCGTGCCCATAGCTTCTGGATTTCGCCCTTCTAGCCAAGTGCCTTTCACGGATACGAGAGTCAATAAGCATGACATACTCGATATATTCATCTAGATCACTGGGTACATCTCTGGCAGCTATTTCATCTTTGATGGAGTCAGCCAACCCCTGAGCAAAGGCTGCCACTAGCGCCTCGTTATTCCATCCCACCTCTGCTGCCAATGTCCGAAATTCTATGGCATAAGTGCCCACAGTACGATCGCCCATTTATATCTCCATCAATCTTTTGGCAGCAGAGGCGGCTCTGCCAGGTACCTCAAACACTCTACGGAACTTCCTTATGAACTCGCTGAAGTTCTGAGTGCAGGGTTTAGTGTTCTCCCACAAGAGATTAGCCCATGCCAGAGCTTTGCCCGTTAATAATGATATCAAGAACCCAACCTTGCTGTGGTTATTAGGAAAGGCATGAGGCGTCAAATCCAAGTAAATTTCTAATTGATTGATAAACCCCCTGCATAGGGTAGGTTCACCATTGTATCTCAATGGTAACGGCGGTGCCGCCGTTAGGCCTCTGGGGGGAGCAGCAGGCAACACAGAGTGATTATCCGGTGTCGGAACTGGGGGGACCACCGGATTCTGATTAGATTTGTCAAGGTGTACCGTATGTTCCAGTAACGTCTGCATGGCCAGTGCCAACTGGTCCAAGTGTTGCTCATGCACATCCATCCTCCAATGGAGGCTCTGTGTATTACCTTCACCTTTACTGTCTGAGGTCATGGCCCTTTCGTACTGTAACGGTTTTGTAAGACACTCAGACCAGAGGTTAGAATAAAACACAGTTTTATTGAGAGAAACAAGGCACACTGCCCACTATGGGCTAAAATAGGTAATGACACGTAAATGGATATAGATAATAGATGCCTTCGCAGGCACAGTATGGATTAGGAGCAATACTGTCATATGAAAAGAAACAGTAGTGGCACAAGGGTTAAAGTCCAATATAAGTAATCAGTCTCTGTTGTGGTGAGTTTAGACAATGCCCAGTAGATGGTAAGAGCAGCTAGAGACTGTGGTGCGAGGTGGGAAGCACCTTAGCAGCGAGGCAGAGCTGAAACACTCCAAGGACAGGCGATAGCGAGATACCCAACACTTCTGCAAGAGCTGAATGGAACTAGAGCCAAAAGCACCCTTCCAGTGCGGTAACGGAGTCACAAACACTGCAAGAGCTGAATGGGACCAGAGCCAATAGCACCCTGCTGGTGCGGTAATGGAGTCACAAACACTGCGAGAGCTGAATGGGACCAGAGCCAATAGCACCCTTTCGGTGCGGTAACGGAGTCACAAACACTGCGAGAGCAGAGTGGGACCAGAGCCAATAGGACCCTTCCAGTGTGGTAACGGAGTCACAAACACTGCAAGAGCTGAATGGAATCGCCCAATAGCATCACACGGTGCAACAACTGCTATACTGTGCAAGTAAGGTGTAAGTCGGAAGCACAGTTAACGGAGGCTACAAATGCTCTGCAAGTGTTAACGGACAGGCTCAGTAACGGAGGCACAGTGCTCAGCAAGTGTTACGGACAGGCTCAGTATCGGAGGCAACAAGCTCTGCAAGTGTTAACGGACAGGCTTAGTATCGGAGGCAACAGGCTCAGCAAGTGTTAACTGACAGGCTCAGTAACGGAGGCAACAAGCTCTGCAAGTGTTAACGGACAGGCTCAGTAACGGGGGTAACAAGCTCTGCAAGTGTAAACTGACAGGCTCAGTATCGGAGGCAAAAAGCTCTGCAAGGGTTAAGTGGATGATCAGTCTGCACAGCACTGTACTCTACAGTTCAAAATGTCGCCAGGCGACATAGAATCAGGATCTTCGCAGGAACACTCTCAGGACGACAGGAACACTGGAATCAGGTCACGGAGCAGGAACGTCAGCCAAGCCGGGTCAATCACGAAGCAGGAACGTCAGCCAAGCCAGGTCAATCACGGAGCAGGAACGAACAAGAATAGTCAGACAGGCCAAGTCGGTACACAGGAACGCAGGAACACAGCAACGGAAGCACTGGTACGGGAACACCACGAAAGGGCACCTGACAGGTGCCAGAGGCCCGGTATATGAAGGCCACACTAAGCTCCGCCAATGGGAGCGCACCACAGCAGAGAGTGACAGCGGAATCACGGGAACCGTGATAGTCTGCCAGGGACTGTGTCCACCACTCAGTATATGCCTTATTCCACACAGATGGACCTACCCTCCTGGATGGCTCCCCAGCATGGCCCCAGGTATGATCCCACGTGGGGGCCATGCACATACCAGTGGCCAAGATATGACCCTTGGCCACTCAACTATCAACCACTGGGCCTGTCTGGGGAGCCCCAGTGCCCTCTACCGAGGGAAATATTCACTCCAACACCAGGACACAAATACACAATACACAAATGAAAAAGTTGAGATATTTCAGATTCAGTATAAAGGAAAAAAAATCGCCTGAAGGCTCTCTGTGGAAATTCTGACAGACTGGAACCTGTTTCTGAAGTCTAATGCCCACCCTGTCACTAGGGTCTCTATGCCCACTAGCCTGGGTGAATCAGATTCCAGATATGATAAAAAAAGCTCCAGTGTAACCACCCTGGAGCAGAAGATGGAGTACACCTGGCTTCACAGAAAGTATTGAAAAGGTAGTCTTCCTTTGGAGTCTCCCTGCATGCTGGTCTGACGTATTGAGAAGCTCCTTGCTTCCACTGGTCACAACCTCTGCCAGTATTGTAACTGCTTGCCTCATGAAATGACTGCCATCTTTCTTGAGTGGAGCTTGCCATAAACCATTAGCTCCTCTTAACTGAAGCAGAAAAGGAATCTTACTGCTAGAATAACTTTGATGATCACTTCAATTTTGTCAACAAATAGGTCTAAACCATTAAAAGCAAGGGAAATAACTAGTTTGTGGAGGAAGCATTCGCTTCCTAGACCTTGATCCATAATTTCCTTCTGGTATGGCAGTGATAGGAAAAGGAGATGAACTTGCAATAATCTTGTTTTATCAAGAGAAGCATGACATAAAAGTTTCAGTGCATTTTTGATTGAAGATAGGTATTTCAATAAATGGGATCTGGACACAGAAGATTCAATTTGACTTCCAGTTCAGAGAGCCAAACCTTAGGGAACCAGGAATGCTGAGAAAAAGCTGGCCTACTGTTTTGTCAACATAGTTGGAGTTGCACCAGACTGCTGTATCTTCATCAGCAAAAGGATACCTGTGCTGACATTGTCTGGACATAGATTTGGCTTATCACTTTGTTTCCCTTCAGTATAGCTCATTTCCTGAATTGAACTGTTGTACCAGAATCTGAGGGGCTGCTTGCTGTAGCCTATGAAGGTAGTATATCTGATGTTTAAAATCCCTTTGGATTTCAGAGGCCCAGAATTTCTCAAGGCCCTATGAGCTCATATAACTTGTCTTGGACAAATTTACCCATAGCATCTGTAATTACCTTGTTCCACAGGACACAGTAGCTTCAAATTCAATCAACATCCAGTCTTATCCACCTATCATGTGCTTGAAATTCGCATCAACATTGAAGTCAAACTGTAAAAAAAGCTAATTTTTTTTACTTATGTCAAGTTTTACAAGGGACTGGTGGGAAAATGGCTGCATAAAAAAATTCAAAACATACATAAAATGAAAGCCTGGGTGTCTACTTACCAAAAATATACACTTTTGGGGGGAAATCTTAGAGTGGAGCACTGTTACACAGCCCAAAATAAGACATGGCACCAGTGATGCAAGCTGTGAAAATTCAAAGTGTGAAACTGGAAAAGCGCATGTTCCAATTTGGGCCCCGTAACGCCCCCAAACCTTGACAAACCTATGCATATGGGGTATTGCCATACTTAGAAGAAGGAGCTGAACACTAAACAATGCATTTTTAAAAATCTTCACCTATCCTGTACTTGAAATTCACATCAATATTGAAGTCAAAGTATGAAAAACACTGATTTTTTTACGTACGTCAAGTTTTACGAGGGATTGGTGGTAAAATTGTTGCGTAAAAAATTTGAAAACATACATAAAATGAAAGCCTGGGATGTATACTTTTGGGGGGAAATCTTAAAGCAGGGCACTGGTACACACAGGGCCGGCTCAAGACATTGTGCTGCCTGGGTCTAAGAATGAAATGCTGCCCGCCCTCCGCACATCAAAACCACACCCACCAAAACATGCCACATCCTTAATTATATTAACCCCTCTCCTGCCCCTAAAACCACATAGAACTGTAATGTTTTTTTCCCCCTTTTACCTCTTTCTCCCCCCTTACCTTTTTCCACCCCTTGTACCTCTTTCTCCCCCACTTACCTTTTTACACCCCTTGCACCTCTTTCTCCCCTCCTTACCTTTTTACACCCCTTGTACCTCTTTCTCACCCCCTTGCCTTTTTACACTCCTTGTACCTCTTTCTCCCCCCCTTGCCTTTTTACAGCCCCTGTACCTCTTTCTCCCCTTTGCCTTTTTACACCCCTTGTGCCTCTTTCCCCCTCCCTCTTTTCACCCCTTGTACCTATTTTCACCTCTTGTGCTTTTTCCCCCCTCTTTTCACCCCTTGTGCCTCTTTTTCCCCTCTTTTCACCCCTTGTGCCTCTTTTTCACCCTTCGTGCCTCTTTTTCCCCCTTTTCAACCCGTGTGCCTTTTCCCTCTTTTTTCACCCCTTGTGCCTCTTTTTCCCCCCTCTTTTCACCCCTTGTGCCTCCCACTCCCTTGCCTGTTTCTCTTCTCCTTCGTTCTCTCTTCTCTCTGCCCTCTGCCTCCCTCTTCTCCTTCTGGCTCTTCCGTTTGCTTTTTACTCAGTCTCCCCACTGCCTCGTACTGTTGACAGCCGGGACCGTGTCACATCCGGAGACGCTGCATGGTGCATACTGGGATTTTCTTTGTCAGTCTGGGAGCCAGTTTTAAACTTACACTGGCCTCCGAACAGAGGAAGAAAACCCCGGCATGCTCTACAGAGCATCTCCACGTCCCAGCTGTCATCAGTGCAGGCAGTGGGGAGACGCTGCGCACAAAATAGCATGCCTTGGGGCAGCAAATTGCCGCCCCTATCAGAGTGCCGCCTGGGTCCATGGACCCACCGGGACCCATGTAAGGGCCGGCCCTGAGTCTCCCCACTGCTCCGCACTGATGACAACCGGGACCGTGTCACATGTGGAGACACCGCATGGTGCATGATGGGATTTTCTTCATCAGTCTGGGCACCATTTTGAAAATTGCACTGGCCTCCCAACAGAGGAAGACACCGCATGGTGAATGATGGGATTTTCTTCATCAGTCTGGTCACCATTTTGAAACTTGCACTGGCCTTCCAACAGAGGAAGAAAACCCCGGCATGCTCTACACGGCGTCTCCGCGTGTGACGCTGTCCCAGCTGTCATCAATGTGGGGAAGTGTGGAGATGCCGCACACGAAATAGCATGCCTTGGGGCGGCAAATTACCTCCCCTGTCAGAGTGCCGCCTGGGTCCATGGACCCACCGGGACCCATGTAAGGGCCGGCCCTGGGTACACAGCCTCAAATGAGACATGGCACCAGTGACGCAAGCTGTGAAAATTGTTAAACTGGAAACGCGCATGTTCCAATTTGGGCCCCGTAGCTTCCACAAACCTTGAGAAACCTATGCATATGGGATATTGCCATACTGAGAAGAAGGAGCTGAACACTAATCAATGCATTTTTTTAAATTTGCAACTATCCCGTGCTTGATATCAACAGTAATATTGAAATGTAAGTGTGAAAACTGCAAAAAAACAAAATATTACCACAATTTTGAAATATATTTCTGGAAAAATAGCTGCATATAAAACTCCAAAATTATCCTGATTATTTACCTTATGTTGTCTAGTTTTCAGAAACATATACCTTTATGGGAAATTTTTGGTTCTGGCACAGTCAACTAAGCTATGATGCTCACATGCCAATTGTTGTAAAATTACAGGTTCGAAATAATGGCATCCATCTTGTAATATTTACCTTGTAAATGTGAGAAAGGGATTGAAATACCAGGTATATGAGGTACTCTTATATTCAGGAGAAGCAAATGAATACATTTAGGTGTATTTCTTTGTAATGAACTAATGGTATGCAATTCCTGACAGGAAAATGTAAGCAAATGTTTTTTTTTTTTTGCTTTTTTTTCTATGTTAATCCTATTAAACAATGAGGTATTCATATAATTGTGGTATTTGAAGAAAGCCCTACTTGTGCTTAAAACAACAGTGTATAATTTGTGCGGGTGTACAAAAGGAATTAAAGAGAAGATATGGTTGAACAACTACATAGTCAAAATTGCTTCAGTCCTTAAAGGGATAGTATTACTTCAAAATTACTATCCCTCATATTGTAGCCCTTAATAAACTGAGTTAAATGACACCAGCGGCATCTCTCAGACCTTTATGGTTTAAGAGATAGCCGCTTTCAAAGTTTCCTCTCCCCTGCTTGTCAGTGTTCTGCTGCCAGCTGGAGAATCTGGTCTCTGAATCAAGAGGAGGCTCTTCAGCAGAGCTGATATCTCATTATGGAAGGAAAAATGATTAATTGAAACAGTCTTCTACGTGTGCTTGGTAACCAAGCACACGTAGAAGACTGTTTCAATTAATCACTTTTCCTTCCATAATGAGATATCGGCTCTGTTTAAGAGCCTCCGCCTGTCCCAGGACCAGATTCCCCTGCTGGCAGCAGAACGCTGACAGCAGGGGAGAGGAAACTTTGAAAGTGGCTATCTCTTAAACCATAAAGGTCTGAGAGATGCCGCTGGTGTCATTTAACTCAGTTTATTAAGGGCTACAATATGAGGGATAGTAATTTTGAAGTAATACTATCACTTTAAGTGAAATCCACCTCAGAGTTAAAGACCATTTAGATCTCTTCATCAGCATATGCCTGACGAAGAGACAGCTAAGTGTTCTTGTAAGCTTACACTCAAAAGCTATTCATTAGCCAATAAACATATATCACTTGTACTCTACAAGTATCGTACTATTTTATAGGAAGGCAACACAATAAAATGCTAAATAAAAATACATTCATGCCTGTTGTGTATTTTAGACACCTCAAATTTAGCACATTTTACTGCCAGTAAATGTACTGACTTGGTCATCCTTTATAACAGGAGCCAGGGGCAGAGAGCCAAAATCTCGTAATTTCCCTGGAAATCATGAATAATTGGCAGTCATGCATAGAATGACGAACATGCGTTTCAACAGCAGTTGGGAATTTACATCCGAGTTCAGTTCATATTTGCCAGAAATAAATATGGAGTCAATAAGCGCTTCCCTTACAGTATCTCACGTCTTACTCCGTCACAGCGTCCACTATCGCGCTGTCAGGATGACGCGGTACTGGAGGATGCTGAGGTCGCGTCCCGTACACGTTTATCCCGGATACTAAGTGAGACCGACCCGGGGTGTCGGGATGGCAGAGTCTGGGCATGTTGCCCGGACGGACGGTGAGTTCTGCTGTCACATTTCCTCATTGACTTGAGAGTTTTTGTGTGAAGAGGAGCGGTTCATCTGTACCAGCGCTGGGCTGTGCTGACACTTACGTCAGGGAACTGTGTAGAGTGGGAAGGGTGATGGGGAGTCCCGGGACCAGCTTTGTCATGACAAGTGTTTGGCAGTTCTCATAAGCTGTAGTGATCCGTGAGCCCAACATCAGGGTGGGGAATTACATATAGGTAGAGTTGTGTGTTTGTACCTACAAACAGCCGTATATAGGCGCGTGCATTCAGAACAAAATTGAAATAGAAGGAATTTATGTACATTTTTTCTGATCCAAAGCTGTAGTATCATAAGGAACATAAAAAACATAATTGCGGCAAACTGTGTTTTTAACACAATGCATATTTAAAACGTCTGATAACCTCTTTAGTCTGCAGCTTGTTAAAAGCTCAGTGGTAAGAAATGTGAATTTGTATTTGCTCCCTATGGAGCAGTTTGGTAAAAAATGAAACGTGTTTTGATTTTGTGCCTTTGTCACAGTCATCCGTATTATATAGTGCCCACATGATGTTGCACTTTTGTGTGTGTGAGTGCCTGATAATGAAGATGTGTGCTATATCTATATTGGGGACTGAGGGTTGCATGAAGGCATTACTGCTCCATATTAGTTGTGTTACAATTGAAATTTGCACTTCAGCCCTTCACATCAGGGCAGTTGAGCATGAGCTGTCAAAATTGTGGTTTCAGTGGGAATTTCCCCAGAGCATGCAAACTGGTCCAATAGAGCAGGTACTAGTTGGCTCAGCTAGGTGGTTGGTGCCATTAACCTATGAGTGCCAGAGGAGTGTTCAACACCTGTCTCTTTATGTTTATTTTGTCATCCCTGGCATTGAAAGTTTTATGGGCTACGAGCAAAAGTGGAATATTGTTCCCTGTGTTATGGGTTACTATGGCATTGGTACTCTTGATGCATTGCATACATATTTGGCATACTGCAGTAGCATTACCATCTTTTGCATGACCAATATACAAAATGGTAATTTCCTAAATATAAATGGTACTTCTCTTTTTAAAATCAATTATGTTTTTTTTAATCTAAGATGCACCACTTCTTTAATTATTTAAAGGGGACTTGTCAGCTGTCAAAGTCCTCCTCTAAGTGGAAGCTTCCATTTTCAAATGATTGGCATGATTATTTTTTCCTTATCAATTTATTTAATCACTGGGGTGAATCTGATTTTGTTTTAACAACATTAGGTCCCGTTAACGGGGGCAATACCAACACAGTGATGCTTCATTGGTTAAGTCACCTGAAGTGAAAGGCAACAAACCTGACCATGGTACTTTTCACATGGGCAACTATCACCCGGTGGGAATGCACCAAAATCCAGTATGCTGCAATTTGACTGTTTCCTCAGGAAAGCAGTAAGGAAGATCTGTACAGAGGCCTGTGGGTCTGCCTTAAGCCATGCATCATGCATTCTCGGGCCAACAATGCTAGCATATTTTATGCAAGCTTAAAAAGCATACTTTTAAATTACTAATCCCTACTATGAGACAGTATGGGTGGGATATGTGTGATCAACAATATCCCTTTATTATGAGGGATTACAGGTGTTGATTGGTGTGGGTTTTTTTTTTTTTTTAATCATTCACGTCAGATCCAAATAGTTGATGTACTTGTGCTTGTTATAGCGTTACTTCCTCCTCTATATGTAATGTCAAGCATATGATGTGACCCCCGTCTTGGAGGAAGCAAATTAAGGGATCAAGATAGTCAAAGTTCTTGTGCCTAACTTACTGCATATATTCGATTAGGATCTCCCTGACTCTAAAGAAGTGGTATAGGTCCTTGACATGTGCATACAGTATATTCCTTTTCTTTTTATATTATACATTGTGAATCTAATACCTACCTTTTATAAGTATCCAAATGTGCAGTGTATATATACTCCACATTGTAAGGAAATGGAGGAATTTGAATTTGTTGTAAAAAATCAAACACTTGATTTACATCTTTGTTTCACCTGTAGATACATATGTGTTATACTATAAAATAGTCTATAATGGCCCTCACTTATAACTCCCAAGATAGATCCCGCTGCTGTATGTCCACTGTGACCAGGAGGTTAATGGTCACTACTATAGACAAAAGTTGGTGTGTGAATGGACTAAGTGATTGGATCTAATATATCAAAATATACGCGAAGATGGCTCAAAGGCAGTATAAAAATATTTATTAATACAATCTGCAGACTTAAAAACAATATTTGTGATAAGTTCTCTAATAAAATAAATCTAACTAAAAATCCCACAATGCTAGCCAAAAAACAGGAGCTCTAGCCAGTATATCAAAGGTTAAATCCTCCGACTGCACCAAAGGAAATATACCGGAGCACAAATACACGGAGGTGGATATATACTCTGTAACAAGAGACTTATCAAAGTATCAAATGAGACGAGGAAAAGAACCCTGCCTGCTGAATTAGAAATGTAACTGACTAACGAGGATTTAACATATGTGTTATATTCAACATTGAGGAGTATAGTATCATAGCTCACACTTTGAGTAACACTTGCCTCAAGGACAATCATATGTAACTTTGTTACAAAAGTACCCACCATCTCTAGTTATGCATTATTTGGGGATAGGGCATAATATGTATTTTTAAACAAGGATCCATTAAATGGTTTAAATCTTAAAGTTAAGTTTTAATTACTTTCTTCTGACATTACATAAGACATTTGAACGCAAGTCATTATGTGCCCCAAGAACTATCTAGTTTATATTACCAATTAGAGCAAATTTTTTTGTATTCAGACATTAAACACAATCACTGATGGAGATTAAGATATTAATTGCAAACACCAATGAATAGCCAACATCCAATAATGTGTCTGGCTCGACAAGGGCTGGCCAGTTGAAATGCCTCATTTGTGTTTGAAGTTGAGGTGGAATGCAGGACAGAGGTGAGTGACTCTACCCAGGTGACAGAACTGTTGGGGGCTGTCACAGTTCTGTCACCTGTGTCAGAGGCCTTAGAAGATGGAACGAGGGGGATTTTCTTTACATGTGAGTATGCAGATGTGTTCTGACCAGTTCAGAAACTAAAGCTCTGCTGAGATTAAATTCCTTAACCCTTAATGACCAGAGGTCTGGGGAAGTGACCTTACCTTAAGTACCGCTTTGCTTGTTGTTAGAGGGCTGGCACACATGACCAGTGATGTGTACCAGCATGCAGAATGGGGGTCTGAGAAAGAATGCTCCTGTCTTGGAGAGGTCAATTTCAGACCCTGTTTGTGCTTACAGCGCTCCTGCATGCTTATCAGTTGGGAAGGGTTAAAGTGCCCATAAACATGGTGATTTTGTTTGGAGCCGACAAGCGATCTGAACCTTGAGTGATCTGATTGCTGGCTGTCCTTTGCACGAGTGCACACACACGCAAGCCTGTTTCTGTGTGTGTGGGTCTGTTCAATCATGTCTGAATGACCTGACATCACAGCCCCATGCAAGACTGCTGTGGTTTGGTTTGTTGAGGACACACACAATTCTCAGGTCGTACCGACTGACCAAAATCACCAATATGGTCAGCCTGACTTGACTTTTGTAGCCCATACACAGTGCGATAACCAGCCAATTTGATTAATTTTGACCAGATTGGATGGAATTAGGTTTTGTATACGAGTACCTTTTTCACTGGCAGTATGACAACAGAATCACTTTTTTTTTACATTTGTAAGCCCCTTCAGAGCTGATTTTGATTGTTGGGGTTTTCATCAGGATAGTTAAAAATAGAAAAAATAAGTTTTAAATCAAAATACTTCAGGAATTGACTATTTATACCTAGTCCTATATACAATTACAAAAACATGCAAGTTTAACTTTAGGTACATTTAATGAAACTTTGTTGTTACCAGGACTCTCTTAAAGGCCTTAATCCTTTAGAGCAAGGGGTAGTCAACTGATGGACATCCAGCTGTTGGGGACTACATATTCCATCATCTCCAATCGGACAATGGCTGGTTGGGGATAGTGAGAGTTGTAGTCCCCAACAGTTTGAGGTCTAACTACCCCTGCTTTAGACTAATATTGGCACATTAGCAAAAGACTCACTTTTTTCTAAACTAATTCTTTTCATTTTTGTTTAATTTGCAAAATATTTTTTCCAGGGCATGCTAGTAAATGATTTCTGACATTATGTACTTTGTATACAGAAATATTTAGCCAAAAAAGTATATATGTTTTTTAAATGCACTTTTAGTTCTCACAGGGTATTGTGCTGAACCTGAAGACAAGCTTGTACCGTATGACCACTAAAAAGTTTTGGATTAAATTTTAACACATTGGTTACTAGAATTATATATTGTATTACAATATGCATTGAACACATCTTTGTTTCAAAAAGTTTCATCTTAGATTCTGAGAATGTTATACGAGTTCAAAGCGGTAAAACAAAATACAAGCCAGACATGGGGCATCTGGAGCTTGGATTTGTCAGTCTTCTGAACACTGTCTGTATTTATAGCTGTGCTGATGCACTTCTAACTTTCTTTTCAGAACAGTAGTTATACATTGTATCAGTGTTGTGTGTAAAGCACAGTGTTAAAGCAATACACCAGTGTTCCGGCTCAGAGAGCCTACTGTTCAGCAGCATAGTTGTACCCTCTGTCACTATCACTTACAAAATATATTTTTCTCACTCTTATTTTTCATACAAATATATGCACGCCTCTCACACTGCCTATTACTAGGCTAACAGGAGTTCACAGCAAAATCACTATAAAACAAATATTTAGATGGTAAAACTTGGACCTCCAATGTGACCAATGTGTGGGTTTTTTTTTTTTTTTTTTTTATAAACAAAACTGATAAAAGCTTATGCAGAGATTTTAATCCACCCTTTTGACCTCTTTCACATGAGTCACACCAGTGCAGCAGTGGCGAGTTGGTTATGTGACACACATGGTGAATAGTTTGCTTCTGGGTTATGGTGATCTTTCCAATCTTGACTGTCACCTTACATGAACACACAAAAGCCCAGCAAGTAACAGCTTTTACTGTACTTTCACAGGAATACAGTAAAGTCACAGGAAGGCAAATCTGCATGGGGGCTGCAGACAGACCTTTCACCCTTTTGATGTTTGAGTTGGCATTGTTCATCTCAACCTCCAGTTAATGGCCTACCCACATGGCTGTCAGTCAGTAATAACTGTTTGGCACTCGAGCTGCCAACTATATTCTCCCAGCTAAGATATCATTGATGGACTACAGAATAAAGATTCATTTGGAACACAAGCAACATAACTATAGCAGGCGGCCACTACACTTCAGTGAGAAAATGTATCTGTCTGTTTACCTCTGTTATGACATACATTGCAGTTATCACTTTTTAGGAGGTTGCAAACAAACGGGTCAAATAGTCCGCTACAGTTACTTATGTACACTAGTGGTCAAAAGTTTTAGGGCGCCTCAATTTTTGCTACTTTTAGTTATTGCCACATAACTTGACCAAAACATTAGAAAAAGATGTAAACATCGGGTATTTATAAAATCAAGACAAATATTATAATTAGTAGGTGTTTTTAAAATAGCTTTATTGAGTTCAAAGAAAGTACATACATGCAACTAATAATGAAAATCTCAGTACAGCATATCCATGTTTGAATTTGAATGGTACATCCAGAGGTGAGATATAGTACAATTATTCAAAGAAAATAAAAAAAAAAAAAAAATAAAAAGAACAAAGGAGTAATGATAAGAACAAACTCAAAGGGTTTCCTATATATATATATATATATATATATATATATATATATATATATATATATATATATATATATATATATATATATATATAGAGGGATGTAAGGGGAACCCCAAAGTTAAGTGTAACAAATGAGGATGAACGGGTCGCACATAATACATGAGCAGCCCAACAGTAGCAGAGATATAGTATCTCAAAAAACCAATAGAGGGGAATACAGAAAAGAAGAGTAGGAAGAGGGGGGAAGGGAGAAAAAAAAAAGGGGGGGGGGGAAGGGAAGGGTCCCAATAATTCTTTGCCCAACATATATAATTATCCAGTGGTGTCCACTAACAGAGACCAGTTTAGAAAAGAGAACATGTACCACCTATATAGGTGATCAGAGCGCGTAAATGTAAGCGGGCTAATAAGAATTCAAATAACAATAGAAGGCCTATACCAGGTCCAAGCAGTCCACTCGGGGGGGTTCCATCCCCTCTCCTCTGGAAACGCGCCACATCTCATGCATATGGTATGCATGGTCCACTCGCTGTCGCCACTCGGCCACTGAGGGAACAACTATTGACTTCCAGTGGAATGGTATAAGACATTTCGCTGCATTCGTGAGATGATAGAATAATGATCTGTGGTAGTAGGTGTTTTTTTAATGTTTGTAGATGTGTAAAAGATTTTTCGTGCAAAAGCTAAAAAAAAGTGCATTTGTTACATTTGTTTTATGAATATTTTTACAGAAAATTTGATGAAAATAATGGTATCTTTAGAAAGCCAATCTTATGTCAAGAAAAACAGTATATAATATATGTGGTTACATTAAATGAGTAAGAGGAAAATTACAGCTAAACACAAACACAGTATAAGTGTCCATTGTCCTTCTGGATTATAATATTTGTCTTGATTTTAGAAATGCCCAATGTTTACATGTTTTTTTTTTTAATGTTTTGGTCAAGTTATATGGCAATAACTAAAAAATAGTAAAAATTGAGGTGTCCTAAAACTTTTGACCACTAGTGTATAAATAGTAAAAATCAAGTTTATATCATATTTGGTATTTATGCACTTAAGAATTTATTTTTTAAGGATGCAGAATAGAAATTCATGATATTTAACATTTTACAGACTTTATTCATTTTTAGGTGATATCCCTTTTTTGTAATCGAGCACGTTTGATCAATCATATGTTTGTCTTCCATTATTTTGATTGTTATCCTTATTCCTCCTACTATGCTAAATAATCATCTGATCTTACTACACAGATGTAAACAATATTATGCTTGGTTTTCCCTATAGAGATCCATGTACAGTGTGGGTTGACAGGTGTTTATTTGGATTATTTGATGAAAGGGAATCAAATACAAGTTGGATTATCTTTTATAATGCACACATTTGCTTAATGCTACTTGGGATATGGGGGCATTACTATAACTGTAATGTTGTCATTGATCCCTTTTAATTAATGTGTGGTTCACATTGCACTAGAGACTTATCTAACATACAAGCGTTAAGAATTTTAATTTGTCCCCTGTAGTGCAGTTGCTCGGTTCCAGTTTCTCAAAGTAGATCAGCCACAGTGACTTGCAGCTCATATTCTTATCTTTTAATCATGAACCATAACAATATAAGAACAGGGATTGGAAAATGTCTCACACAACCTGTGTGATTGTTTGTTTGTTTTGCCTTCTGCTGGTTTATCTGTCTAGTATGGTGCCCTGCCTTAGTCATGTGTCTTTGTTCTCGTAGCCTTAGTTTTTATCTTGTATCCTAGAAGTATTACAGTTAAAATGCATTTTAATTGGTCTGCTATTAAGTTAGCTTTGTAGTT
This sequence comes from Rhinophrynus dorsalis, assembly GCA_037306005.1. Classification (NCBI taxonomy): domain Eukaryota; kingdom Metazoa; phylum Chordata; class Amphibia; order Anura; family Rhinophrynidae; genus Rhinophrynus; species Rhinophrynus dorsalis. Next base: position 358,151,417 of record CM074719.1, read on the forward strand.
TAGTATCATCCTTTTTTACAGATCTGAACTTAAGAATTTAATGCACTAAAAATGAATTTTATTGTATACATTTTTAATATCATGTACTCCTAGCCAAAGTGTATTAAGAGAAAAAATTATATATTTGATGCCAGAGCTCTTAAATCTGTTTCTATTTTTTCCCTTTATCTATGTATTTGGTAGATATGACTGAAACTGTTAGAAAAATCCCAGAAATCTTGGAGCTGTGTCTGCTAAAATCCTTACTTTTGAAAAACACAAAAGGGAGGGTTTACACCAGACAATGTAGACTGATACCTAAGAAATAACAAGCAATAATAGCCCAGGTGCACTCTAAGGCCATCAATACAATGAACACACAAGTAGGAAGTCAGAAGGTATAAAGAACCTAGAGACTGCCCACAACAGAAACCTTAGTAGGCACACTGAAGGCATCAAAAGTTGTACAAAAACTTAATTAACTCTAAAAATACGTAGGCCTAAAATAATTTAAAACACCACAGGCCAGCCCTGATATCCATATAAAAACCCCTATGTTAGAGAAAATAGTGGAAAAGTATACGAGAACTAAATAGTAAATTATTAAAAATGTCCTAGATATCCTTTATAATAATTTGCTAGGATGTTTGTCACGATGCAGTCAGAGAGCATGATTGCATCGCATGAGTGAGGTGATGCAAGACTGTATCGCGTGGAGCAGTGAGTTAGCAGCCTCTTAAACCCTTGAGTGCCAGAGGGGTATGCAACACATTGCAATGCGTTGTGTACTCCTCTGGCCCTCAAAGGGTTAACATTACGTGGACCCTGCCCCATGTACACGGGCTTTTACACTAGTGAGTAAATAAATCATAAGTGACAATGAAAAAGGCACAGTATACTCACCTAGTTATACAGCAAGTGGTAACATAGGGGAAAAATACAATCAAAGCTCGGTAGACATCCCAACACCCAACGTGTGTCGCCGCTGATTGTGGCTTCGTCAGGGGTGATCTTTATTTCTGGCACCTTAGTTTTGAGCATCTGTTAATATGCATCCATATATGGGCACTCCTTCCCTGACTCCTAAAACTCAGTTAGCTCTTATAACAATCTCTGGAGCAGGACACATTTTTGTTTTTGGCCACCCCTCGTCTGGGACAGTCCTGGATTCCATTACATTTGATAACTAGCTATGCATTTTTTCATAGACTTCAGTGGTACTTATCAACTGCTATGTAATTTAAGCCATTGTTAGCTCACATTTGTTTCTCAAGATGATAAGTAGTGATGAAATGTAATGCAGACAGTTGATCAAGATAAAAACTACTCCCTTTTCTTTACAAAGCACTGTGTTCTAGCTGGCAGTTTACCATTTGCCTGTAGAAATCACATGCCGTATTTTAGTGGTCCTTATCCCAAATTTACATAACCACCATGCTATGCCACTGCAATGGCTGGGCAGACTAAATGACATGGCACCATGACTGGATACAAAATGTTATAGTCATGGACTAGGAGAGTAGATTCTTTAAAGCGAACTGTAGGCCTAATTCTCAAACTAAAAGGAAAAACCATCTACAACATAGGGAACAAATTAAAATTCCATTCAATGAAAATTGGGATTTTAACCCCTTGAATGCTAGAGGGATTTTGCCACTTGCCTTTATGCTCTATATGTGAAAGAAAAATGGAACCATTCTGTGTTAAAGCAACTGCTCTATAAAGAAGCAATAAAATCCCCCACATCCCCTTTGAATTAAATGAGGCTTTTAACCCTTTGCATTGGCTTCCTTTCTGGCACTCAGAGTTAACTCCTTGAATGATAGAGGTCTCCAGTGCATTGATATCTTAGAGACCTCTGTTGCATTGAATAGTTTGTCTCATTTAAAGCAGAACTATCCCCCTATATAAAGTAATTCCCCAATAATTAGGTGTGTAGCGATATGCTTATTAACAGTGCTATCATCGGTCATAAGTACCAAGTTCTGAAGTAATCCTTCTAGTTCTGAGACCGGCAGCCAGGCATGCATGCAGATATCTTGGTTTAGAGACGTTTGCACTCCTGTGCTGACCAACCCAGTCTCCTCCTAGGAGGCATTGCATTGTACCTTAAGGTACAGGATGGGACTGATGGCTCAGGAGCCCAGACAGCTCTAAAGCAATAAGCCTGGCCTTCAGTCTCAGAAACAAGGACATTTCTAAGTAACCACAAACTTTTGAATGGTAGAGTATGGTAAACATTATTGGCACTCTTTTCATATACAATATCTCCTGAAAAAAAGTGCGTAGTGAAACTGCTTTTGTCATATACACTCATACGTTTGATATAGAACAGCACTAGATAAAACAATAACAATCATTAAAAGAAATGGGAGAAAAAAAAAGTATAAAAACATTTCTATGACACTATTATTGTCACTCTTGAAGACTTCAAATCCGTTTGAAAAGAAGAACTAGAATGTCATTGCTGTGAACTTACTCACCTGTAATAAATTAGTGCTCACATGGCTTGGATTAACCAATGGTTAACAACTTCAACTATAGCATGACCATGGCTGGTGTTATAATCTTGGATCAACTGAGTGATCCATAGGGAGAATAAGTGAATAGTCCTGTAAATTAACATCTGTAAGGAAACCAGTGTACTGTCTGTTGGTATTTCCTGCTTGGATTAATGACCATCTTCATTGAATGCTCTCAGGACTACACTAGAGCCAACCTTCTTCAGTGATATCACTTCTCCAATTCCTTTGTTATTATATGGAGCCTATGCACTAAGGTTTTTCCAGTGGGAAATATCTTGGTGCAATAGGTTCCTTAGTATAACATGAAAATTTGAGAAATGATATCACTGGAGAAGTCCTCTCCACGGTATCACCTCATTATCACATCTTAGTGAATATCCCCCAGGATTTCAGCACATTACTATCCACTGGTTATATTAGTGCGTGGATTTCTTCGGTGTATATTCAAGGCATTATAAATGGGAACGTCTCTGCCCTCCAGCTGGGTAGAACCAACTCTCCAGAGTTTAAAAGGATGAATCCTCAAGGCACCCGCATTTTTTTCTATTTTTTATCCTATCCAGCTGGATGGACATTTTTCTTTAAGCTCCGGCCGCCATGAGTGCTCCCGATTTCTCTCTCCCCATCACCCCTTTCAAACCACAGTGGCGCGCTTTTGGGCACTTCTGGGGGATGTGAACGTGGCGTTCCAGCTTGGAATGCGGAAACGGACTACTACGCATGCTCACATGGGAATCGGCTGCCCTGCAAGCCGGGAGCTTCCGATGACCCGACTCCGGTGATTTGACGGTCTATTTAAGGGCGAAAAGGTAAATTATACATTTTTAGTCATTTTTCTTTGTCTGGCTGAGCTTTACTTTTGTAGGGTTTTGCTCATCCTGTTAATCATGTCTAATCCGCCCAAAACTCCTTTGAAAGACAAAGGTGCTTCTGAATCCTCTAGTAAAGAGGAAAAGTTCACTCCTAAGCAGAAACAGTGCGCAGGCCGCAATACTAAGCTCCCAGCCTCTGACACTTCAAAACTTTGTGAAGTCTGCCTTAAGAAAACTGCATGTAGTGGAATTCCAGGGCAATCCTGGAATGTCCTGGATGAAGTCGTCCATGCAGGAAACATTTAAAAGTATGCAGCAGGGTGAACCAGCCACTAAGAGACCTTGCAGGGATCTGGGAGAAGGTACCTCTTCCATGCAACCTGGCAAAGAGTATGATGCCGATTCCCTTATGGATGACCAAGTTTCAGACTATGGATCAGAAGAGGGTGAATTGGCTGATGAAACAAGTGTCTTCAACCTTGACCGCATTGACTCCTTTATTAAGCTCATCAGAAAATCCCTAGGTCTTTCTGAAACACAACAGAACATGGGTATAATGGATATGGTATTCATAGGAAAGAAGAAATCCGCTCCAGTCCTTCCTGTCCATCAATCAATCTCTGACCAAATTTTATTCAAATGGAAATTAGGGGATAGAAGAGTTTCAGTACCAAGAAGATTCAAAACAAGGTTTCCCTTCAGTGATAATGACATCCAGAAATGGGTCACATCCCCTAAAGTGGACGCACCCATAGGTCACCTTGTAAGCACACAATTCTGCCCCTTGAGGATCGCACCTTGTTACGAGACTCCATAGAGAGAAAACTAGATGGGGCACTCAAGAAACAGTTCTCAGTCATTGGAGAAAACCTAAAGGCTGCCATAGCTATGGCCTGTGTCTCCCGTGTCATGCGAATCTGGCTTACCGAATTAGAAGACAAAATTGAATCTAATGTCTCCAGGTCCAGATTGTTAAGAGGTTGCTACTGTGAAGGAGGCCACAAATTATTCTTGTGATGCATCCCTGGACATCATCCGTTTGTTGGCCAGATCCTCAGCCCCCTCTATTTCAGCGGGCTGATCCCTCTGGATAAAACCATGGAAAGCAGACACTACATCTAAAATAAAGCTGGTTGCCCTACCATTTACTGGATCCTCACTCTTCAGTGAACATCTAGATGACATCATAAAAAAGGCCTCAGGTGGTAAGAGTCCGTTTCTCCCACAAGAAACAAAGCAAAGGATCTCTCCTCCCTTTCAGTCCTCCAGATACAGAGGTCGGGCATTTCAGGGAAATAAAAGGAGAGATACCAATCGTCAAGATAATCACAGAGGAAGATATTCTCAGAGAGGAGGCTTCAGACATCAATACTCCAACAAGGCTCAATTTAAACCCCCAAACTAATAAATCCCAGTGGACCCCTGTCCAGATCCCAGTAGAGGGCAGACTGGGATCTTTTCTCCCAATCTGGGAGACCCTGGTGCACCCAGATGCTTGGGTCGTTTTGATTTTGAAAAGGGGGTACCATCTGGAGTTTTTCTGCCCCTCCTTCTCAGAAACTTATTCGATCCAAGATTCCAACAAACCTTCAGATCTGTCAGGCCTTCTGATCTTCAGTCAACAACCTGCTAGAACAGAAAGTCTTGGAGAAGGTCCCTGCTCGGGAGAAAAATTCAGTGATTTATTCTCCTTTCTTTCTAGTCCCGAAACCCTCCGGTCTCTTCAGGACTATATACTAGATCTCATGGTAATAAATTCTCAGATCAGACATGCACATTTCAAGATGGAATCAGCTGAATCAGTCATCCAATCACTGAAGAAAGGAATGTTCCTGACCTCTGTCGACCTAAAGGATGCGTATTACCACATTAATTTCATCCATCCCACCGGAGGTTCCTACGGTTTGTGGTCAGTCAGGACCATTACCGATTTGCAGTCCTCCCCTCTGGCCTTTCATTGGCTCCCAGGGTCTTTACAAAAGTTCTTGCTCCCACCCTGGCTGTCTCAGAAAGAGAGGAATCAACATCCTGGCATACCTGGACGATCTCCTTATCATGGCTACAACAGCAGACAGAGCCAGAACACAAATTCAAGATGTCCTTCAATTTCTGCAAGACATTGGTTGGATAGTCAACCTAGACAAAAGCCAACTGTCCCCTTCACAGAACATGGTCTTTCTGGGACTTCGAATCAACACAAGAAATGCTCTAGTCCAGCTTTCACAGGAAAGGATAACAAAGCTCAGGAAAAAGTCCTTAGCATTTCTGAAGAAATCACATCATCTGGTGCGAGACTTCCAGGAGTTATTGAGCCTCATGTCGTCAGCCACACACATCCTTCCTTGGGCGAAGCTGCATTTACGTATCCTACAGTCAAATTTCTTAAATCATTGGAATGCAGACCGTGGGAATCCATTTCCGAGGATACCATTATCCCAGTCTTCAAGACAGGAAATCCTATGGTGACTAAATCTAAAAAAAAATCTCCAAAATGGGAGACCTCTAGTTGCCCCAAAATGGCAGATGATTTATACGAACGCCAGCCTCCGCGGTTGGGGAGGAGTCTGTAAACAAAGAACCACCCAAGGACAATGGAACACAGAATAAAAAGCCCTTCACATAAATGTCCTGGAAACAAGAGCTGTCAAGAGTACTCTAATACAGTTCCAGAGACACCTCACAGGAAAAAGTGTTCTCATTTGAACCGACAACATGCCGACGGCAATGTATATCAAAAACCTAGGTGGGTCCAAGAGCCAGTCACTAAACAAGAAGGTAAGGTCCCTACTCCTTTTGGCTAGAAACACACCTGACCCAGATTTCAGCATCACACATCTCAGGAAGAAACAACCTGGAAGCTAATTTTCTCAGCAGAAACTACCTGGATCAGGGAGAATGGTCCCTGAACCAAGAGATCTTCATAATGCTCACCAACAAATGGGGCCTGCCATACATCGACCTAATGGCAACAAGAAGAAATGCCAAAACCAGAGCCGCCTTTTCCAGGTGGAAAAATCCTCACTTCCTGGGGCAGGATGCCCTGACCTTCCCGTGGAAGTTCAGCCTGGTCTACATCTTTCCTCCCTCTCCCCTACTCATGCAGGTATTGATGAAGATATGCAGGGAACAAGTGGAGGCCATTGTAATCGCACCAAACTGGCCCAGAAGGATTTGGTAATCTCACCTTGTACAAATGTCTACAGAAGCCCCATGGGAGTTGCCTCTGAGGAAAGACCTTCTACACCAAGGGCCGATCTCCACGACAATCTTGGGATGTTACGACTAAAGGCATGGAGGCTGAGCAGGGCTCTTGAAGGAGAAGAGGTCTTGCTGACCAAGGGACTGAAATCATCCACTTCAAAGGTATACTACAGAATCTGGGTAACCTTCGCGAAATGGTGTAATCTACAGCAGATATCAGTTACTGACGCCAATGACGCCATAGTTTTAAATTTCCTACAAGATGGGTTTCAAGTAGGCCTCCTTCCAGCCTCTCTGAAAGTCCAGCTTTCAGCCCTGTCAGCAATCCTAGTCATACCCCTGGCAGAATATGACCTAGTAAAGAGATTCACCAGAGCAATAGTCAAGTCCAATCCAACTATTAGGGAGATAGTTGCTCCATGGGGCTTGAACCTTGTTCTCAAGATATTGTCACAACCTCAACCGTTTGAACCCATCACAGCATTTCTATGCAACTTTTGACCTTAAAAGCAGTCTTTCTAACCGCAGTGACTTCAGCAAGACGGGTTAATGAACTACAAGCACTTTCTTGCAAAGCTTCTTTTCTTTCTGTTCATCCAGATAAAGTTGTTTTAGGGTAAAACCATAATTTCGTCCTAAAGTGATCTCAGAGTTTCACATCAATCAGGATATAGTCTTGCCTTCCTTTTTGTAATCCTACAAATCCTAAGGAAGTTCTTCTCCATCACCTGGATTTAGTAAGATGCATCTCCACTTACCTAAATAGAACCAAGGACTTTTGATCTTCTGAATCCTTATTTGTCTACTTTCAGGGCAGATTTAAAGGGATAGCAAACTCTACAAAAATGTATTGGCGAAATGATAGATACAGTAAAGAAACACCTAATGCCCTTATTCCTGTCTCTCAAACCTTTATGGTTTTAGGATCCTTCGTGGGTTAAAAGCCTTAATGCTGCTATGACTACTATACTTCTGTTAATGGGGCTCTTGAGTCCCGGATCACCCTTTTCTTCCCAGAAGACTGTTTAGTTATTTTGAGGTGATTTTTCCTCTGGTAGAGAGGGATTCTGCTATTGTGGAAGGAGGAACTGCGGATGAGAAGGGTATTTCTTCCTCATTTACCTCTGGTGATTAATTAATGGGACATCTGGTGAGAGTCTTATTTGGGAAGTTTTGGAGACCCTTATGATTTCTGATGCTTCAGACTTGAGTTCCTTATTTCTAGATATTTTTAAGAGGGGCAAGAAGGATGCACTGCTTTCCCTTCCACAACATTCCCTTGACCAAGTGGTTCTTGAGGAGTGTTAAGTAGCCTGATAAGAAACTAGTCAAATGTTTCCTCCTTGTCCTCTAATTTCCAGAGTTCTAAGGAAGGTCATGATGGAGCAGATACATGCAATCTTGTTTGCTCCTTATTGGCCTTCTCAGTCTGTCCTGTGTCTATCTGCTTCATCTTCCACATCCTTTCAGACCTCTTGACTCTGAGTCCTCTGTGTCACAAAGGTTGTTTGAGTTAAGGACATGGGCTCCTTTGGATGGGTTCTCTGGTACAAGTGACCATCATCCTGCCCTACTTTTGTCTTTACTATGATTTGAAACAGAACATGATTGGTGGGGATAAATTCAGACAGGGAGGGAGTCTGCACCTCAAGCAAACTCTTTATGCAAATGCTCTGCCTCCTACCCCATGGGTTCTGTGTTTCATAAGGATTAAAGAAAATTATTTATCAGTATTTGTATATAATCCTAGTTCATTTTTGGGTGTCAGTGTTCCTTTAAATGTTCATAATACAGATGTAGTGAAACATGCAGGTAGAAGTTATTACAGCACTTTGCTTGTCTACTGTAACTGTAAATAGGTGAGTTCTGTATCTGTAATTGCTGTAAATCGTTCCCCAGAATTAGTGTAGTTGTCACTAAGCATATAACATGAAGTGCAGGGATTTGTGCTTGTCCTCAAGCACAAAGCATATATGATGTGCTATTCTGTTCAGCTATTTAAAGGGCAAATACAGTGTGAGAGTTGTCCTATCGGCAGGTTGGCTGCTCTAGGAGCAGTCCTTCTGATGAAGGGTTAATTTCTGAGTCCCCTTGGATCAGCTAGGAGCTTAATATTGATCTGATAAATGACCCTGGGGATCTGCTGTTGATCTTTCAATACACTCTGAACTGTAAGGCTTCGTTTCTAGTCTTTCAGTTCAGTGTCATATGGGGAATTGATCCTCTATTCCCTTTGGAGCGGATTGTTTGGTCCAGAAGTGCTCCAGTTCTTCTTAGTACATAAGCTTTGCGGTGGTGTATGTATAAAGACAAAAACTTATGGGAAAATCCAACAGCATCAATGGGAAAATATAAACATTCCCATTAATTTAAATGAGGTATTTAACTCCCTGAATGCTTGAGACTTCTAGCATTCAGGGGAATAAAAAAATCCATTTAACCCTTTGAGTGTCAGAGGAGTACGCAATGCATTGCGTACCCCTCTGGCACTCAAAGGGTTAAAAAGATTACTTTTCTGAAGTGCAGTTTGTTTTGCTCAGAATTGCTCCATTTTTCTTTTTATTCAAATGCCTCATTGTATTTTGTGTGTGGAAAGAACCATAGTAATAGTTATCAAAGAAAGTCCCTGATGAACAAGAAATGTACTTGTGTCCCAGTTTCTTTATTTAACCCATTGAGAGCCATTAAGGTATCATGGATTGAGCTGCAATGCATTGGATACCTCTCGGGCACTCAAAGAGTTTAAGGAGAACTAACACCACCTAATAACAATCCCCACTTTCCTTACTATAAGTTTTGCATTTGTTCAATCAGTCCCGGATGTCATGTCCTTTGAGGCGGATCTGACGGTGAGCAGGCCCTCAAGACATCAATCTTTGCTTACGGCCCACAGTAATTTTAACCTTTTTAATGACAAGCGGTGTGTGCAACATATTGCTTTGTTGTGCATTGCACACCTGGGCTCATGCACTCTGTCTGTTTCAATGTGTAAATACTACCAGCAAATATCATGTCTTTCTCAATTGATGTGATATCCAGGACTAATTGAAGATGTACCCCTTGAACAAAGTGAAATTAATATGGGCCATTATGATTTTCTTTCCATGAGAAGGTTAGTTGTGGGTTATTATTAGGTGTTAATTATCCTTTTTTGTCCTGTTTCTACTACTAGTTGTTCATTAGTTTTTTGGTTGTTTTTTTTAACCCTGTTGGTTCTTGTTTGGTGTGCTGTGCTAGTTCAGTGTCTGTTAATGCTTGTTTTTGGGTTGTTCACATCCTGAATAGTCCTAGGGAACTCTGGTATCATCGGCACCTGTGAGAGGTCTTTTTGTCCCTTCCTGGGAATCCTAGCTTTGGTATATCCCCATGGTACCTGTGTTTCTTACTGGATGTAAGAGAAAATAGGATTTTAGTGTTCTTACCTGTCAAATCCTTTTCTCTTTAGTCCATATGGAACACAGGTCTCCTACTCTGAGAAAAAACTTTCCTGTGTTGTTTTCCTGGGCAGAGGAGTCCACTTAGGGTCATAGTTCTAGGAGATTTTTTCTTCTTACCCGCTTATTTTTTTTTTTTAACCGTGGATCTTTGATACATGAATTCTGGGAGTACACAGGGGGGTGAGTTGGAGGAGGAGGTGGGAGTCTCCATGCCAAAGACCCTGTGATTTGGAATGTGCCCTGCCTTCCAGAAGGATTGACTCAACCACATGGTACCTGTGTTCCATAGTGGACTAAACAGAAAAGGATTTAACAGACAAGAACACTAAAATCATTTTTTCTCTAATTTCAAGTCTGTCCTGGAGACAGTGAAGAACATTAACAATACAAAGTTATACAACTCCTTGAATCCTAGACATCTCAATTACAATGCTTCATATCTCTCTAACATTCAAGGTGTTAAAGGGATAGTAATACTTAAAATGTAAAAAACAATATGTTGTAGGGTTTATCCCCCTGAGTAAAACAAGAGTACTCCCACGGCTGAAAGGTGTTTCATTCAAAAGTTATTAATTTTCAAATTTGAATTTTTTTAGGTGCAATATCACAGTGGCCTGAAATTGTAGAGTGGCGCTGTTGCTACACCATCCTATGGGGATTTATGGTCCCGGGACCAGAGCTGTCCATAGGATCGTGTTGCAACAGCACCACTGTACAATTTCAGGCCACTGTGATATTGCACCTAAGAAATTCAACTTTGAAAATTAATAACTTTTGAATGAAACACCTTTCAGCAGTGGGAGTACTCTTGTTTTACTCAGGGGGATAAACCCTACAACATATTGTTTTTTTACATTTTAAGTATTACTATCCCTTTAATAAGTCGAACAATTTATTTGCCCTTTACGGTGCAAGGAGATTGACTGTTGTTTTAAAACTTGTCAGTGCGCTTTGTTTTAAAAGCAAACTGGAGAAGTTCTGGGACATATCGGCAACACAATAAGAGGACAAATAAACATTAACAAGTTCCCCTTTTTTAAATGTTTTAAACCCCCTGACTGGTGCTAGAGCAGTGTGTTGGAATCCATTCTAGCATGTAAGGGGTTAAAAGCCCCTTTAAGTAAATGAGAATTGTATTGGTCCCCTATGTTAGCTGGTTTGCCTGAAAGTTTCTCCGCTTTTATAGATCTGGTCCTGTGAGGAGAATGCACGGAAGTGTGTTTATTTTGTTTTTATGGCCTAGTGTGTCTTGTTTTGGACATCAAGGGTCAGAGGCTGTGAAGGCATTTTTTTTTTTCTTTTAGTGTTGTCAGTCCCAAGGAAAGTATTTAATTATTTAAAATACTGTATTTTCTTCTCTATGGTTGAAATCTGAGCCTGCCAAGCCAGACTTGATGAAATAGCAACTAGGGATCTCAGTAGACCACAGTGGGTAATTATTTATATGTCTTGTTGCACTGCTTGTGTTGGATTAGTGGTGCAGTTTAGAAAAAATGATAGTATGGACCACCTCCTTGGTCTAGTTTATACCTTGTTTTATATCCTGTCCTTCAGGATAATAGTTCTTATTTCCAGCTATATTTATCATTTTTGGTTTAGAAAACCACTGGGCTGTCTGGCTAATTTTTGGAAGTCTTTTAGTTCAGGTTCCAGAGAATAAGCATGTAGATACTGTGGGAGAAGTCTTGCAGCAACTGAAGTCCATGACTTAAAGATAAGCTTCCCCCGGATATATGTGTGCATATATGTATATAATAGCACAGGGCTGGAAATTTTTACTCCCTTCTGACAGTAAAAGTCCAGCAGGTGAACACAAAACGCTGATGTTCTCCATGTTTAAAATTTGAACGAGCAATTTTCCACTCCTCATAAGTGACATGCTGTGTTTATGTATGTATGTATGTATATGTGTGTGTATGTATGTATATGTATGTGTATATAAAATATATATATATATATATATATATATATATATATATATATATATATATATATATATAAACTGCTCCAAAAAATAAAGGGAACACAAACAACACAATGTAACTCGAAGTCAATCACACTTCTGTGAAATCACACTGTACACTCAGGAAGCAACACTGATTGACAATCAATTCCACATGCAGTTGTGCAAATGGAACAGACAACAGGTGGAATTTATAGGCAATGAGCAAGACACCCCCAATAAAGGAGTGGTTCTGCAGGTGGTGACCACAGACCACTTCTCAGTTCCTATGCTTCCTGGCTGATGTTTTGATCACTTTTGAATGCTGGCGGTGCTTTCACTCTAGTGGTAGCATGAGACGGAGTCTACAACCCACGCAAGTGGCTCAGGTAGTGCAGCTCATCCAGGATGGCACATCAATGCGAGCTGTGTCAAGAAGGTTTGCTGTGTCTGTCAGCTTAGTGTCCAGAGCATGGAGGCGCTACCAGGAGACAGGCCAGTACATCAGGAGACATGGAGGAGGCCGTAGGAGGGCAACAACCCAGCAGTAGGACCGCTATCTCCGCCTTTGTGCAAGGAGGAGCACTGCCAGAGCCCTGCAAAATGACCTCCAGCAGGCCACAAATGTGCATGTGTCCACTCAAATGGTCAGAAACAGACTCCATGAGGGTAGTATGAGGGCCCGACGTCCACAGGTGGGGGTTGTGCTTACAGCCCAACACCGTGCAGGACGTTTGGCATTTGCCAGAGAACACCAAGATTGGCAAATACGCCACTGGCGCCCTGTGCTCTTCACAGATGAAAGCAGGTTCACACTGAGCACATGTGACAGACGTGACAGAGTCTGGAGATGCCGTGGAGAACGTTCTGCTGCCTGCAACATCCTCCAGCATGACCGGTTTGGTGGTGGGTCAGTAATGGTGTGGGGTGGCATTTCTTTGGGGGGCCGCACAGCCCTCCATGTGCTTGCCAGAGGTAGCCTGACTGCCATTAGGTACCGAGATGAGATCCTCAGACCCCTTGTGAGACCATATGCTGGTGCGGTTGCCCCTGGGTTCCTCCTAATGCAAGACAATGCTAGACCTCGTGTGGCTGGAGTGTGCCAGCAGTTCCTGCAAGAGGAAGGCATTGATGCTATGGACTGGCCCGCCCTTTCCCCAGACCTGAATCCGATTGAGCACATCTGGGACATCATGTCTCGCTCCATCCACCAATGCCACGTTGCACCACAGACTTCCAGGAGTTGGCGGATGCTTTAGTCCAGGTCTGGGAGGACATCCCTCAGGAGACCATCTGCAACCTCATCAGGAGCATGCCCAGGCGTTGTAGGGAGGTCATACGGGCACGTGGAGGCGACACACACTACTGAACCTCATTTTGATTTTAGGACATTACATCAAAGTTGGATCAGCCTGTAGTGTGGTTTTCCATTTTGATTTTGAGTGTGACTCCATATCCAGACCTCCATGGGTTGATAAATTTGATTTCCATTGAGAATTTTTGTGTGATTTTGTTGTCAGTTCATTCATTCAGATCTAGGATGTGTAATCTTAGTGTTCCCTTTATTTTTTTGAGCAGTATATATATATATACAGACAATAAATTATAATATAGTACTCAACCATAAAGAGCACTTCTCTTTATATCTTGCCAGGGTTCCCAGGAAAAAAATAACAAACTACAAACAACTGGATGACACTCCAGGGTGTGTTTCAGTTTGACTGAAATTTCTTCTCATGAATTACCAGTAAGGCCCTTTTCAAGACAACCAGTACATACATACAGGACCAGGTTTTTGTTTGTATCCTGGCCAGCTGACTTTGAGAAAGCAGTCATAGACTGCTAAACATCAGTTACACTTGCTATTTTATATTTTATGTATTTTACATTTTTTATAGTAAGTATTTTTATTCTTCATTAAATATTTTACAAGACTTCAATACAGCAGCCTGATTGTTTTTGGACCACCATCGGGGGGACCTGAGCAGAGACAGGTTTAATATCTCTTAACCCCTATTCTGTTGGAGGTTGACAGAAGTCCTCCTTCAAATACTATATTTGTGAGTATATTTTATTCATTGCATTACATTGCCTAAGAAGATAACAGGCACTATTGGGCTTATTCTTGGTGATTTAGAATTATGTTCAAAATTCAGCGTTCCATACTTCTCTGTGTAACCTTGAAGTTTTGTATGATTTTGGCATTGTCCATGTCACAGCCACACATAAGAAAGGTTTTGACCAATGTGTCCTTCCCTTTTTGCTTGAGGCAGAGTATGGCAGGTGTGTGTTGTTATTATATATAATGTGTGTGTAAGTAAAACGAGGATGCCCTTAGTTGTGATATCTTTATTCAAACTTTATTACAGAAACTTTTTTTTTTTTTTTTTTTTTAATAATTTATATAAATTACTTTTAATTTTCAGAATCACCAGCATTGGTGCAATACATTTGTATGCACAACATGTCATAAGTCTCTTTGAGTTCATGGATACATCCAATTAAGTAGAATTATTACCTAAAACTTCCTGATGCAGTTTCATATTTATATCATTTTCATAGTGGAAGGGTTCCAACAGTGCTGTTTAGCACAATACAATTCTAGTGCTCAGTAATCAAACCTAGCATGTGTCTTCACACTTACATTTTAGAGAGAGAGTGCATTTGACCATGGTCCATATGTTCAAAATAAAAGTGGCATACACAAACTGACATGTACAGCATGAATACCAGTTCTTCTAATTAACGCTAATTTTATTTAATTTGAAACTGGAAAGTTGAATGTTTGCAAATCTGCAGAGCAAGATGGCTCCCAAGGTAGAAAATTAAGAACCACTCAGAAGAAATTATTTTAAGAGTACATTTGCCATTTCAATCAAGGTAGATTCACTGTGTGGTAAGAGTTTAACAGAAAACCAAAAGTAGAGCATCTCCGGTCTGATTCTAGGGAACAGAAAGTAATAGATTGTAAAAACAAAAGAAAAAACCAAGAGGTGCTCCTAGTGTATTAACATAATGGTAAAAAAAACACCAACCACCACCAATGAAATTGCACTTACAAAATAGGTGGCTGACACTAACACATATGTGTTGTTCAGCTATACGAGCTTTTTGGGGGTATAATTGGAACTGCTCTCCTCCAGCAGTAAACTCAGGCTGCTCCGCTCCTCCACAATCGTCCACAAAGTAGAAGTAAAATATGCGAAGAGAAAAAACAGGAGAGGCGCCTATAGTGTATTACCAGAGTTGATAAGATGGCAGAGTGTATATACACAATAGATCAACTCACATTTAATAAATGTTAGTAATCAGGCTTATACCTGTCACCAACTTAAAAAGCTTGCAGGGTACTTTACCCGTCCCTGTAAAGGTATATGATGTCCACTGGAGGACGTGAACAGTGGACATCATATACCTTTAAAGGGATGGGTAAAGTACTCTGCAGGCTTTTTAAGTTGGTGACAGGTATAAGCCTGATTACTAACATTTATTAAATGTGAGTTGATCTATTGTGTATATACACTCTGCCATCTTACCAACTCTGGTAATACACTGTAGGCGCCTCTCCTGTTTTACTTTTTTTTTTTTTTTTTCTTTGCAGAAAGTAATAGATTGACTGCGCCTTTAAGAGAGGAAGAAGCTTCGGGTATTGTCCCCGCAATGGAATAGCTTGGTCTCTAACTTATGAGAAGGCTGCTCCTTCAATAGTAGTTACTGAACTTGTCTCTTAAATGGTGTAGCCAAATTGCTGGCAGTACAGGAGACAATACCTTTAAGAATTAAGTCTTTGTTCGGTCTTGGCTGCAGAGCCTCTGTGGAAAAGAAAAGTCAATCTACATGAAAAAGTTATGGATCAGAGTAAGTAGGTAGACTATCCTCAAGCTCAATTGCACTGGTGTATATTGGCAGACAGAGATCCTAATTGGTGTCTGCAGCGACCTGTTGACAAACTGCAAGTGTTTTTTTTTGTTTGTTTTTTTTTTTGTTTAAACCTGGTAGGTTAACAAAAAAAAACAAACAAAAAACAGCCAATCAAGACTTTCAGCAATGAATGTGACTTCTGGGATTCTTACCACTAGGCAGGACAAGCAGTGGTCTGGGAGGCATCAGGGAACAGTTGATCAGCTGGCAAACTGAGAGATGAAGATCAAGCTGTGGTTGACTCAAGGAGAGGCAACCAGGTGCATACTGGTGAAAAAGGGTAGTCAGACAACATCATAGTCAAGGCAGGCTGAGATAAATCATTAACATACAGGTCAGGTCTTAAACTCTGAAGTCATGGAACAAATTTAAAGAGATAATAATGTTTCAAAATGAAAGCCGCTCCAAATAATCTTCATAGTATTTGGACCATGGGAGAGTGTTATTTCAGTACTGTCAGAGTTGTAGTTCAAGAGTAATTGAGTGATAAAGTTTTTCTGTCCCTCCCCTGATGTAACACTGCTCACCTCAAAACAGCAAGGTGTGGTGTCCAGATGGCTTGCAGAGAGGAACAATCTTCAGTTAGCATAAGGGAAAAACCTGTCAAGGGGGGCAGGGTTTTCATTGTTCTTACAGTAAGAAGATTGTCCCTTGCTGTGAGCTGTCTGGTCTTAAGACCAGATTCCACATCTGAGGGGAGGAGGCTTACACTAGGTAAAAGGAGCAGGAGAGTTATACTTTATCATTTATCAATTACTCTAAAACTACAACTCTGACAGTATTGAGATAACACTTCCATGGCCCAAATACTATGAAGATTAATTGGAGCTGCTTTTATTTTGAAAAATTACTATCCCTTTAATCTCAATGAGACTCCTAGAATGGGCAGAGGGTGCTGGAAGCAGGCAGCCTAAGAACAAGCTGCAACCATCTGGAGCTGGGGATTCATCGGGTGCAGTACCAAGGAAGAGCCATAACAGTTTTTCCACATAATTACTCCACTTTTCTTTTGTGCATGAGGCCCTAAGGGGTCTACTCATGAAATGGCAAGAGGATTTTGTTGCACATTCATCCACTAATTTATCTCAACTGCTGGATTGTATCTGGCACTCCCTAATTCATCAATGAGTGACTATCAGGCTGACCCACTATTTTCCACTATAGGTGTATCCATACATGTGTATTTTAGGAATGGCTGCATGCGTGCCATATTTATCACACTTCCTGCTTCTTATATACAAGGCAGCTAATATTGATCATTCATTAATACCTGTATCTGTCAAGGATTGCAGCAAGTATCAGTAAGTAATCCTAATTTAAGATTACTTGATTTTAGCTGGAGTTATTGGTAGAAACTGTTTGAGTGCTGTCAGAAATACTTCTCACCGAGCATGTGAAGACGGAATCATTGATATTCCAAGCAGAATTTTTTTTATCAGCTGGATGTATAAAATACTCTGGAGTCATTTGCCTTTTTCTCTGGTGCAGAAGGGGATTAGAAGCCATTCTGAATCTTTTTGACCTCACTGGTTCTATATCACAGTTACAGGTCAACTGACATGCACATTAAACCAATGAGCTTAAAAGATTGTATTCCACAACAAAGTGTATAACGCAGGGTGGGATAAAAGCCTGTAGGAAATGTAAAACACAAGACAGCCAGTTGGGCAACATTTGGCTCTCCATTTTTACTGCAGCTTCTATCATGCCCACTGAATGCCGTAGGTGTTATAGTCTAATGATAGATGGAGAGCCACTGGTTGACCACCCTTGCAATGGGATGCAGTGGCCACAATTTTCTATCCTCAGAACTTTTCACACAAGCAAAATAATAGTGCCTTAAACTTAACCCTTTGAGTGCCAGAGGGATGCACAACACCTTGCTTAGCAATACATTGTGCACCTCTCTGTCACTCAAACAGTTAGCGTTATAACTAAAGCTGGACTGTCGCTTTGCAACAAATGAGTTTTGAAAGAGCTTTCCAAAGCAGCTATATTTAAGTTGGTCATTTTTTATTTAAAACCATCTTTTATGAGATATTTAGCTTTGTCACTTAGCTCAAAACTTGACAGTTCCACTTAAAGTGATTATGTATTAACCCGCTGAGTACCAGAGCTGTCTCAAGTGCTTTGCTTTGTGATGCGTTGGAGACATGCCTTGTATCCAAGGAGTTAAAATGCTTGTTTCTTAAGTGGTAGGACCGTGCTTTGTACTGATCTGTTCCTTTCATTATCTAGCTGCCCTCCTTCAACGGGTGGAAGAATTGGAGAAAAACAATGCAGAATTCCTTCGGACCAAGCAGCAACTTGAGCAGGAATTTAATCAGAAGAGGGCAAAATTTAAAGAGTTGTACTTGGCAAAAGAAGGTAAGAATGATTTACCACCTTAAACCTTTAGGACCAGAGGTTGCCCACTTCTTTGGTCTTTAAAGGGTTAAAGAAACACTAGCACAAAAAATGAAATGTCACATATTTACAGCTAGGATAATAAAAATTATTCATATGTTAAATCCCTAAATGTAATGCTAAACTTGTTTTTTGCCACATGTAAATTGTCCTGAAGAACATTTATATAATGCTTTTGCTGTTTGTATTGCAATAAAAGATTGTCAGTTAATTGACTGGTGCCAATTGCTCTTGTTATCAGATAGGTTTTTATCTCAGCCTGTTTAATCATTGATGATCAAGGGGAGCCCTGGAAAAGCCATGAATGTCTGCTTCCCCCAGTGAAACTACATTTTAGGCATCAGAAAAGCAATAGAGAATGCTTACAGATATTAGTGTGAAGTATAGGGCATTAATTGTATAATAACCTCTGTTTATTTTTAGGTGTTAGAATTAATGTGTATGTTTCATGAGTTGGACATGGCCCCATCATCTTAGCAAAACGACTGGGGAACCATTAAAAGATCCCATGGATTTAAATGTGGCGTTATTGTCTTGAACAGTAGAGAGGTGTACAATGGGTTACTAAGCAATCCTTTGAAGATACCTAGCATTCAAAGGATTACATGCCTATATCTTTGTTTTTTGAGTTGTTCGTATCTTGTGGTGTTTGACAGCAGTTCACTACTGTGGTAGACCTAGTGTAGAGATAGGCAACATTTGGCTCTTCAGCTTTAGGGGGGTTACAACCCCCATCGTCGTCAGCTAGTTGGGGATCATGAGCGTTAGTCACCAGCATCTGGAGAGCCAGCATTTGCCTAATTCTGGCTTAGTAGACTTTCTGTTTCACCCTTTGTTATGTTGGACAATGGTTTCTCACTTTAGAGCCCCTACGTGGCTAAATATTATTTGTTTTACACAACATACTGATTATTTTACCCTTTAAAGGGGCACAATAATGTCTGTAGAAGATCCTTTTAAATCATTGGCTGTTATGGAAACAGTTGTGCACATTGGGCTAGGGATAGAAAGGTAAATTACCCCTCATTTGATGCAGTGGGTTGCCTTCTTTCCAAAATAACATGCTTTATCTTCCTTTTCTTCATATCTCTCGTTGTTACAGCCATTTTCATACAGGCAGAGCATATTTGAAGAATGCAAGAAAAGTTGCAGATTTTGGTGAGGGGTAGTTTTGTGCTTCTGGCACTTTTATGATATGACAGCTCTTACCAATGGGGCATTATTTCTCCCTTAATAGTAAGTGCTAGTAAGTACAGTAGGAAATCGTTTTCAAAGATCTCTGTGCCATTGATGGGGTACAAACTGGAAAAAAATGCATTTTCCTATAGCTCATCTTCTTGAAACTTTTGTGCACTCTGGGCTAGGCGTAACAGGGCAAATGCCCCCTCATTTGATGCATAGCGATTTATAATCTTTTCACAGTGGTTTGCCTTGTATACTTTTTGCTCTTCTGTAGTTGTTACAAACGTTTTAAGTGCAGGTTTGTCATAAAGAAAAAATTGAGCAATTGCACAATTTTGTGGTTCTGGCACCCCTACTCTGTCAGTTAATACCAATGGGGTAATATTTTACTCAGGAGACCTCCAACTATCTAACCTAATATGGTATTCCATGGCTCATTATTAAAGCAGAACTTTCATCAACATTATGCTTAGCCCCAAATCCTTAATAGGGTAGTGATATACGTAGAAATACTTTCCATTTGCAGTGTAAGTGCGGCATAAGTAAGAGTAAACGTTTTGTCAAGCAGCAGCGGGGAACAGAGCAGACATCTTGCATAGACTGCGTCTGCGCTGTCCATCCCCTTCAACTCCACGATTGGTGAGTTGAAAGCCACTGTGCCAAAAGGCTCCAGAAGGGGCTGACAGCGCAGGCGCAGAGAGCGCCTCCTGCAAGATCCAAGCCATGCCTGCCTGCCAAAAATGTTCTCTTTCTTACTTATGCCGCATTTATACTGCAAATGGAAATTATTTCTATGTATATTGCTACCCTATTAAGGATTTGGGGCTAAGTATAGTGCTGATGAAAGTTCCACTTTAATTCATATTTTGCGTAAAATATTTGTTCAGTTATATTAAAGGGACACTAATGTCCCATAAAAAAATCTTCTTGTTTTGTAGCTGAAAAATGTTTACAGCAAATCCCATCTCTCAAACTGCTATGGTTTGAGAGATATTCGCACTGAAATTTCCCCCCTTCAGTCCGACTCGAGGAGGCTTTTGTAGCAGAGGTGAAATCGCTTTATTTAAAAATAATTACTTAATTGGAATGGTCTATAAAGTGTGCTTGCAAGCCAGTTACACATTGTAGACCTTCCCAATGAAGTAATTCTTTTCCAATAACGCAGTTTCGGCTGCAGAGCCGCCGGCTGGTTCGTGGACTGGAACTCCTGCTATCAACCCCCAACATCCCACACTCCCACAACATTACTATCCCGTCCCTCCCTGATCATCTCCACACATCGGTCCTCTCCTGTGCCACATTCTACTGTTCCCTTTCTTTAATAATGAACATTGGATCTGTGTGAATGGCCCCTCTTAGCCTGCTCCACTGCCTATGATGACTTCGCAGCTCTGTCTCTTCCTCCCAGACAGAAACATCATGTACACCACTGCTGTCTAAGCGCATTAACACCCTCTTCACCACCGCCATGGAATGCTTGACATGAAGCATGTGGGCTCAAGGTTCTAGGACTTATGAAGTAAGCGTATTACACACTCACGTCAATGTCACACACAATATACAAATTAAAAAAAAAAAAAAAAGGCCTTCGCTAACACTTCTCAACTCTCTGAGGCTAGGCAGTGCAGGGTTTCTGTCACCTCTGTACTCTATAGTCTCAGTCTGCGTGGGTGATCCCCAGGGAGGTACTGCCTCCCTGCAATCCTTTGTGGGGTGCTTACTCAGTGCTGTGACAAACACTGATGGGAGGAGACCTGAACGAAGTGCAACAAGCTTTTAATGGCTACAGCCTGCAACAAAGCCACATTCATCATCGAGTATCGAGAGCACACAGAGACATTAAATGTAAACTTTGTTGGTGTCTTTAATAATTTTATTTTGTGATCTCTACGGAATGCACATCTGAGATTGCTTGCCACAATTCCTTATCTTAAAGGGCTCCTGACAGGTACAATACTGACTGAATAGCTAGTCTATTTCTGCATCCAACCGTTGCCCCTCTGTTTGTTTGAGGGTTTTTTTGTTTTGTTGGGTTTTTTTTTTTTTTTTTTTTTTTTTTGCATTTCTGTTGTCTGTTAACCCCTTAAAGGGATAGCAATGTTTCATAATAAAAGCAGCTCTAATTAATCATCATAGTATTTGGACTTTTGAGAGTTTTATTTCAATTCTGTCAGAGTTGTAGTTCAAGAGTAATTCAGCGACAAAGTATCCCCCTCTCCACCCTTTTACTGATGTAACACTGTTCAGCCAGATCAGAAGGGAGGTGCCTAGGTAGACTGCAGAGAGGGACAATCTTCACTTAAGATGAGGGAAGAACCTGAAAAACTTGGGGGCAGGGCTTTCATTGTTCTCATAGGAAGAAGACTGTCCCCTTCTGTTATCTGTCTGGTCTATGGACTGCATTCCACATCTGAGAAGAGATGGCTTACACTAGGTAAAAGGGGAGGGAGGGGAAACTTTGCTTGTGTATATCTCTCAAACCATAAAGGTTTGAGAGATAAGACTTATATCGTTCTTCATGTTTTTTTAATGCCTACAAAATAAAGATAAACAAAGTATTACTATCCCTTTAAGGGCCAGTGGTCCAGGGTTACCTTCCCTTAAGGCCTGCTTTAATCCTTGCCGACACGCTGGTACATGTGACCTACCGGCGTACCACTTTGGGGATTAAGAGAGACCACTCCAGTCTTGGAGCAGTCAATTTTAGGCCCTGTTTTTACTTACAGCGCTCCCGGTGGAGCACTGCAAGTAAAAAGTATGTGACGTGCTATGAACTTCATAGCATGTCCTCTGGTCCTTAAGAGGTTAATCATTATCTATGTATCTGTCTTGGTGAACTGCAGTAGTTACGACTTACAACATCAACAAACAATCTACAGAAGTAACAATGCACTTCAGTAACACCCTTTGCAATACATACATACTCAGTAACAAACAATACTATCCCCAAAAGCACACACAAACTGACAGGCAATGCCATCAACAAATTCCTAGTATACAAATAAAGCTAAATGTCTTATAAAATCTTATTTGAAATAAAGAATAACATAGAAAATGGGATTTTGAAAGTTCTTCCACAATCACCAGTTTCATTATATAGAGTTACTGCCACATAAGGTTTAATTGTAGCCCTCTCTTCCTATTTGTGGGAAATACAGCCACATTTGTATGTTGTGCAACCAGAACAACCTCATTCCTTCCTGTCTATCTGACCACAGGATTGAATAGGTTTCTTTCTGTAAAACTTAGACTGATGAGAACCCAGCATGAGACTGTAAAAAGGGGGACCCTGTTGAATGCTGGTCATATCCATGCATTAAAATGCCTCATATAAGCTATGACCAGTGTATACTCTGCATGGTGCTGCACTCTATATTGATGTTTTTATATCTATATTCTTACTGTGTTACTCTGTATAGGTGCAGAGCTTCAATATACGTAGTGCTGGAAAATTATCACTGAGGTTCAGTCAGAGAAAAAAATTACCAGTCCACACAATGTTAAACCAAGAACAGCAGTCATTGTCTTCTGTTTAAGTTTACTGGTTAAAGACTGGTGGAAATATCCAGCCATAGAGGTACTGATATAATTACCATGTTGTACAATGTTACTGTACTAAGGGCCATACGCACAATAAAAAGTAGAATCATACGGGACCAAAAAAAATTAAAGAATTACCATATTTCCCCTTTTAACCCTTTTTCGTCCTAGACAGGCCTCTGATCCATTGCTTTAGACTTTTCTAGCATTCAAGGGGTTAAAATTGCCTGTAGTGCTGGTGGTTTTCTCCAAATTTAGCATTCTACACTGTCTACAACCTGAAATACACAGTAATGTGCAAAAGTTTTAGGCAGGTGTGAAAAAATGCTGTTAAGTACAAAATGCTTTCAAAAATAGATATGTTAATAGTTTTATATTCATCAGTTAACAAAATGATAGTGAGTGAACAGAAGAAAAATCTAAATCAAATCAATATTTGGTGTGACCATCCTTTGCCTTTAAAACTGTATCAGTTCTTCTAGGTACACTTTCAAGCAGTTTTTTAAAGGCATAGTAATATGTAAAATGTAAAAAAAAGATGTGTTGTAGGGTTTATGCCGCTGAGTAAAATAAGGGTACTCCCACTGCTGAAAGGTGTCTTATTCAAAAGTTATTACAGCTCAAAGTTAAATTTTTTAGGTGCAATATCACAGTGGCCTGAAATTGTGCAGTGGCGCTGTTGCTACACCATCCTATGGACAACTCTGGTCCCGGGACTTAGAAAATGTTTATTTCCATATAAAGTGCCTGTAATATCTTACAACAACCAGTCTGCAGTTGGAACATTATTATGCACTTTCCAACTAAAGGGTTTGATGTGGGTATCAGTTTCTGTAATTTGTTTGCTGGTGTAATTGAAAGCTGTAATCTGCGTGGTATTTCATTTAACCCTTTGTGTGCCAGAGGGTTATGAAATGCATTGTTTTGCAGTAAGTTGCATAACTCCTTGGCAATCAAAGAGTTAATATAGTGGAAGAGAAAAGTACACCTCTGATGCTATCGGGTTTCTTGAGACATGAATACTAATACGTATAAAGGAAAACGCTTATAAAATTCAGTGCCCAAACCTTTTAATTTTAAGATGCAAGGAGAGCACAACATAAGCTGCATTTATATTACATCCAGTGTGGAACACAGAAACCATGGGCTAATGTCCCCCCCCCTCCTCCTTCCATCTTTGCACACTGACCCTCGGTTTCAAGTAACCTGCCTCAGGAAAAGGGCAAGCAGACACTGCTCTTAGTTTTTAGACTCCTATTTTTTTTTTATGCTTAGATATGCAGTTGTATAATCCCTCCCATTTGGGAGGTGTCCATTAACTGACCTTCGTGGAATTGGATTGTCCAGTTTACAGTTGTATTTCTAGTCTATTTCCTTGCGGATGTTGATTTTGTTAGCAGTCTATGGGGTTATGCACTTAAGGAGTGATAATGAGGTGATAAACCGGAGATGACTTCTCTGATGATATCACTTCTCCAGTTCCTACGTTATTCTGTAGAGTCTATGCATTAAGATCTCCAAAGGTGGAGAAATCTTAGTGCATTAGCTCCATGAAATAACCAAGGAACTGGAGAAGTGAAATCACTGGAGAAGTCCTCTCTACTTTGTCAATGCTTTATTACACCTTAGTTCCGCTCCCCCTATGCCTTGTTACTGAAGATCTTTGAGATTCTTTATTATAACAATGGCAGTCTGAAGATTGGTATGTTAACCATTTGAGTGTTATAACAGAAAAAAAAATCCTGCTCTTCACTATACGTTATCCAAATGTCAACCCTGCATAAAGCATATGTTATACCAATATGTTTAAGTTTGCATACCTCGCCAAGGTACCTCCTTACAAGCTAGTCCTATCTAATTCATATTACTATCTATCTGACACACATTGCTATCCCTATCTGTGTTTCTCTGTCGTCCAATATAACTCACAGGTACCATGGGGAGGCGACAGCTCCTCCCAGTGGGCTGGAAAAATTCTAGAAGAAGTGCAGGGTTGGAGCCTCCTCCATCTCAGCATACCCTACTAGCCCCCACCCAGACAGACTTTTTCCATAATCCTAGATAGGTGGCTGAGAACAGTTCTGCTTAATTTTAGTAATTTTATTATTTTATTGTTAGATGTAGGGTGTCCAGATTTCCCCATTAGGCGGCTTACCATTACTGGCTTCCCCCTGGAGGATTGCCCAGTTATCAGGTGCTGTTGTGGATCCTTTGCAGCCCTGTGTGAGAATCATGCAACCCATGTCTCTCTCTTCTGAATGGGTCTCTCGGAGGCTTCTTTCTCCTCAATGGTAATCTGAAGAAAGAAGACCTGCAAAAAAAGTGAGCCACCCTTTGACTGCCATGGTCTACTTGTCCCACTGTTCCCCTTTGCACAGGGGTCTTATCGGAGTTCCTGATAACTCCTGCGCTCATGTTGGGTAATTTACTTGTTTGTTTTCAGGGTCTTTGGCGCTTGGTTGGCTGCCTTTTTGGTATTTAACCCCTTCCCTGCTGGTTTCACTGGGCTTTGGGGCTTGCATCATAAATCTACTTAGTTAGACAATAAAGGTATCCACTTATATTTGCCTCCTGTATTTCTACGGCTAACACCGTTCCAACTCTCATACTGTGTGTTTAACAAATTGTAGAGAACTACACTAGTTTTTCAGGAGACTTTAAAATATGTGCTTTGGACACTTAAGGTGAACCACACACTATAATTTCACTTATCCTCTCTGATTAACACTTTAAATACCATAGTGTTATGCAGAAAATTGCATTACATACTCGTGCATTGCAGGAAAAGCCTTGTTTTAATCAATTTCAGTATAGCATATGGCTTTAGTGCATGAGCATTTTTTTATTTTCATCTAAAAGATGATAATAACGGATTGTATTCCACAACTGGACACCCCACATATGGTGGGGTCACTTTTTAACCCTGGAACAGTTTTTGGGAGGAGGAAATTAAATATGTTTTAGCATGTATCTACTAGATATTGAGACTCCTGTTAAACAGGAGAGGTTTAGCGCTTCTTCTAAGCTTTTGTGTTGAATGGTAATCAAACCAGCTCCTAACATGTGTGGTTTAGTATGCATACTAATTGGTGGTTAGTTCTTCCTTCACATAGATGCAACCTTGTGATTTGTTCTGATTTATTTCCCTTTCCTAACCTGTATAGTTTCCTTTCTTTCAGAGGATCTGAAACGCCAGCATGTTGCTGTGCAAGCCGCCCAAGAAGAGATTGTTCAGCTGAACCTTCAGCTATCACAAGCACGAGCAGAAATTGAGAACATTAAGGCCATAGCCACTGTATCTGAAAACACCAAACAAGAGGCTATTGACGAAGTGAAGAAACAGTGGCAGGAAGAAGTTGCTTCTCTTCAGGCTATCATGAAAGGTACACCTTGAAAAACTTGCCAAAACATGGACAGCCATTTTATTTTCCAGTGCTTTTCTCTAACAGCAAGATTTTATAACATGCAATCCCCATCACCCTATGCCAGAGGCATTCAAGTTTTTTCAGTCGTGAGTCACACGATCAGAAAGTCAAGTGTGAGGGCCACATTATTTATATATTTATGAATTGGAATGATAGTGAATTATAGCCTGACAGCTATTCAAAAATATAAATACTGATTAACTGACATTTATTCTTGAATTGCACATTATTGGCAAGTAGGATTAGGTTTTACTGGCCTGCTAGTTCATGTATCCTAGTTAATTGGGTATAAATAAGTGTGTTGTGGTTTTTTTTTTTTTTTTTTTTTAAATCTCAGGCAGGTCGAACCCAGTAGGGGTCAGGCAGGCCACATTTGGCCCATGGGCCACCCTTTGGGTGCCCCTGCCCAATGTATTCCATTTTCTAAACTGGGATTTCTGTACATGTTAACTTAATTTTGACATTTTGAAATGGCTGGAGAGCCACCATTTTCTTAGTGTCTGCAATGGGAAATATTCACAAAACAATTTCCTTTTTACCATGTTTTCTGCTGAGGACAGGGTTGTGATTTGGCAGCCATTTTACTACTCCTGTTGCACAGACTACGCAGAGGCTGGACACACTTCTCTACCTTTCCAGTTTAACCCTTTGCTGTCGGATGTCTCTTTCTTAGTATGTCTGTGTATTTTATCATACTTCCCTACTACTTTTGACTACTTTGTCCTACTTTAGAGGGATTTTCTCTGAACATGTTAGATCCCTAGGAACTTATGGGGAAAGCCAAACCTAAGAATGCAGGGTCACCTCACACACTGTTCCTCATGCCAAACTGGGCTTCCACAGGAATATTATTCAGGTACCCTATGTTTCTCTTGCACTGTGGCCCCTGCTACTCCTCTGGGGCCCTCTACTGCAGAACAAGAGCCAGTCTGGGTTAAGACTCTGGTCCCTTCAAGTGGTTCTCCATTCTTCGTGCCCCATGCCCACTATCAGACACATTAGCCCTATCTTTAGGGCCAGTCTCCTTTGGTTGGAGTTCTCTGCAGAGGAGCTTGACACTGATGTAGAGGACATGGATTTTCTCTGTTCTTTGGGGGTGCCTATGAGGATGGCCCTTGCCTTTTGTCCAAGGGGTTTATCAGGGCTGTTCTAGAGATCTTCCAATGATGTAAGAGGGAATCACCCATTTTCCTCCCCTCATTCTCTAGACCAGGTTATCCTAGAAGAATGGAAGACTCCTGATAGAAGATTCTTACTTGATTAAACTTATTTTTCTAATATAGGTTACTGGTAACTTTGGGTAGGCAATCCACTCCTTTACTTAGGCAGGAACAATTCTAGAAGTTAATGCCAGGTGGAACCTACCTCCTCTCCTTAGCTGCACCTAGCCAATCCCCTCCAGTAAGATTTGTTCCTTGGTGAAGATACAGGCAAGAGAACAGTTCTACTATAGTTTAGCTATTTTTTTTGTTTTCTGTTAGATATGGAATACCACCATTAGGCAGATTACCATTACTGACACTAGTGGATAGCTCAGTTTCCAGATGCTTGGTGGACCTTGAGCCCTGGGGGGGAAATCTTGGATTACAGGTTCTTTCCTTGGGAGTTGCCCACTGGGGCTTCTTCTTGATATATGGTAATCAGAAGACCTGTTGAAAAGGTGAACAACCTTTTGAGTACTGAGGTCCACATGTCCCATGCTTCCCCTCCACACAGGGGTCTCCTTTGGAGTTCCTAACACATACTCCTACACTCATCTCATCTGTATGTCTGTTGGGTGTTTTGGAGCAAGTAACTTAACACTTTGGTTGCTAGTTAGCATCTTTTGGGGGGTTGTTGGCACTTTTCCCTACAGTGTTCAGTGTTTATTGGGTATGGTGACATGTACTAGTATTTTTATTATGTATTTTACTTCATGATACAACTTTGTACTCACCCTTTACCGCCATGCTCCATTCACCTCTATGGGACTTTACAGTTTGGGACATATCTTTGCAACCGCTCAAAGTAGCGACTTCAGTGACTGCTCATTTTGTTTGTCTGCCCTTGCTGTACTATCTGGTTAACGTTTTTTGTGTGTTGGGGGCTCAGGGGGCTTCGGGTACAGTTAGGGTACTTTTACAGGGAAAACTACATTTCCCATGTGCGCTTGCTTTGCGCGCTTGTTTCTGTTTGGCTCCCGTCATGGCAGCCATTTTGTACTTTCCCTTCACGAGTATCCTACACAGGGCTTGGACTCACCTCCTCTCCTCAACAGATTAACCCTTCGTCTGCCAGATAAGTGCATTTTAGCGATTTCTGAGGTGAAACTTTAATCATACACTCTGTATTTGGGTGATATCCTTATACTTTAAACATTTTGACACGTCTACTCCATTGGAGCTTGGGGCTAGACCTAAGACAAAGGATACTGGGATGTCTGTGTCCCCCATTGCGCACTGCTCCTCATATCTATCAGGGTTACCTAGAGAATACTCAGGTCACTTATGCCCAGCATGCGCTGCTGCCCCTGCATCTCCCCCAGGGACCTCCAGCCATGCACTAGAGCCAATATGGATGCAAGAGTTTAAGGCTACTACCAGAGACCTTAGGCCTACCTTACAACTCCTCCCATCCCAATTACAGGGGGTCTCCCAGTCTTGACAGCCCCCTACTCCTATCAGATCTTCCCTGCCAAACTGCAGGGAGTACCTGACGTATCAGATTCCTCTGAGGAGGAACTGTTGGTGGATTTGGATGAATGTTCCATGGTGGTTTCCTCACAATTTTTTGGGGACCCCTTTTGAGGCCAATCTGGATACCTCAGCTGAGAGCCTTTTCAGGGCTGTGTTGAATACCCTTAACATCCCCTTGGTGCAAGAGGTTCCTTCAGACCCCTCTGATGTGTTTCAGGAGCCTAAGAGGCCGTATACTTGTTTTCCACCCACCCCCACTCTTGACGGTCTTGTGTCTAATGAGCGTAAGTGTCCTGACAGAAAGACTTCTGTCTCCAGGAAGTTTGCTAAGCTATATCCCTTCTCTGAAGCGGCGTTAGCTCAGTGGGTTCATCCACCTAAGGTGGACGTCCTTGTTTCTAGACTCTCTAAGGCCACTGCTTTGCCTGTCACTGACGTTTCTGCCCTTAAATACTGGACTGACAAGAATCTTGAGACTTCTCTCGAGACAATCTTTGCTAATGCTGGTACCTCCCTAAGCCCTGCGTTTGCTGCTGTTTGGGTGAACAGGGCCATTTTGGTCTGGACTGAACAGCTCACTGTGGCTGTCTGTCAGGGAGCTCCTACTGCTGAGATGTTAAGGCTCCTTGCTAACATCTCTGAAGCTCAGCACTATGTTTCTGCTGCCATGTTTGATACTATCCATTTTGCGGGCAGAGTCTCCACCATGTCCGTGGTTGCTAGACAGGCTCTTTGCTTAAGATCTGGTCTGCAGACACTGCTTCTAAGAGAGCCTTGCTGTTGCCTTTCCAAGGCACATTTCTTTTTGGGCCAGAGCTTATGGACCTCATTAGTGAGACCACTGGGGGCAAGAGTACCCTTCTGCCCATGGTCCCTAGGATGAAGACCCCTACTAAGTATAATTGGTTTTTTTTCGTCCCTTCCAGGCTGAGATGCTTCCGGCGAAACAGGAGGTTCCCCAGGCTCCGCATTCCTCTTCCAAGCAAAACAGCAATGGAGGCCCAAGTCCTCCACCAAGCCCAAGGCTTCCAAACCTCCTTCGGCATGACTCGCCGAACCCCGGTCTCCACGCTCCAGTGGGTGGTTGTTTAAGCCACTTCCTCAGTGTATGGACAGACACTGTGGTAGATCAGTAGGTTTTGCAGGTGGTGTCAGAGAGGTACAGGATCCCTTTCACCTCTCTTCCTCCTTTCAGGTTCTTTCCTTCTCAGAAAAACACCATCTGTTTGACGGTGCCATACAGACCCTTTTGAACAAGGGGGTTCTGGAACCAGTCCCGGTACGGGACATGGGTCTGGGATTTTACTCAAACCTATTTGTGGTTTCCAAGAAGGACAGCGGCTAAAGGATCTCCGTTCCTTTGTGATAAAGACTCCCTATCACCAGGAGTCCCTATGGTCGGTGATCGCAGCCATGTCTCCTGGGGAATTCCTAGCTTCTCTGGATCTTCAGGATGCATACCTGCATATCTCCATTCATCCAGAGAGCCGGCAATACCCCAGGTTTGCTTGTGACCAAGGGCATTTTCAGTTCTCTGCTCTTTCCTTTGGTCTGACTACAGCTCCCAAGTCTTCAATCGAGTTCTCCTGGGAGCTTTAGTGTCTGTCCTCCATCGGGATGGTGTCAGAGTCACTCCGTATATGGACGACTTGCTTCAGAAGACACCCTCTCCAGACCTTCTTCATCAGCAGGTCAAGGACTGCATTCATGCACTCACTCTTCAGGGGTGGATCTTCAACATGGACAAGTCGGACCTTGTCCCATCACTGAGGCTGTTATTCCTTGGACTTCTCTTCGACACCCAGAAGGGCATGGTATTTCTCACGGGCGAAGTAGCTCACCAGATCACTGCAAAGTGTCTGCTGTTCTGGCTTATGATCCATTTCCGGCCAAGAAGTTGACCTCTCTGGTGGGAAAGTTCATCTCCACCATAGTAGTGGTCCCGTTTGCCGTGGCTCACACCAGGGAACTCCAGATGTTTGTGATCCAGGTGTGCAGGGGTCAGCCGGACCTTCTGAAGATTTCAGTGTCCCTACCTCTTCATGTAGAACTGACTTTGTCGTGGTGGCTCGACCTCTCCAATCTGCTGAAGAGCAAGTCTTTCCTGGTGTCCTTCTGGACGACATTGACGATGGATGCCAGCCTGTCCGGCTGGGGAATGGTTTTGGGCCACATGAATGCTCAGGGACGGTGGTCTCCGGAGGAATCTCTCCTTCCCATCAATGTGGTGGAGCTTCGACGATATTTCATGCCCTTCGCCACTGGACGCTCCAGCTGGTGGGTTGCCCAGTCAGAGTCCAGTCCAACAACGCCACGGCAGTGGCTTACATCAACAAGCAAGGTGGAACAAAAAGTCTAGCAGCTTGGTTAGAGGTCAAGGCTATTTTGTCCTGGGCAGAAGAACATGTTCCTGCCATATCTGCAGTTCATATTCCCGGTGTAGACAACGTTCTAGCGGATTTCCTCAGTCGACACACAGTGGACAGGGGAGAGTGAGAATTGCATCAAGAGGTGTTCAACCTCGTTGAACCAAGGTGGGGACTCCCGATGATCGACCTGATGGAGACAAGACACAACCGGAAGGTCCCAATGTTCTGCTCTCGTTGGAGGGATCCTCTAACCCTATGTCAATACCTTGGCACTTTCCTCTGGCGTACATTTTTCCTCCCATTCCCGTGTTACAAAGGGTGCTGCGGAAACTGCGACTGGAGCACTGTCCAGTCATCCTGATCGCTCCTTACTGGCCTCGGCAGGCTTGGTTTCCTGAGCTTCTGGATCTCTCTGTGGCTGAGTCCTTTTGGCTTCCCCGCCATCCAGATCTTCTACAGAGATACCTGTGGAAAGGAGTATGTCCCTCGTCTGGGTTTGACAGCATGGAAATTGAATCATCAATACTGTGAAGAAGAAGGGTTTCTTTTCTGGTGTGGTGGCTACTATGCTTAGTGCTCACAAGCCTGTTTCCTCTAAGTAGTGGTTCTCAATTCCTGTCCTCAGGACCCACTAACAGGCCAGGATTTGATGATTTCCTTGTTAGAGCACAGGTGAATTAATCAATGTGAATTAGCCTCTGATCACCACACCTGTGCTCTAGCAGAGAAATCCCTAAGTTCTGGCCTGTTAGTGAGTCTGAGGACAGGAGTTGAGAACCACTGCTCTAAGGCCTACCATCGAATCTGCTCTACGTTTCTCTCTTGGTTTGCTGATAATGACCTTTCCCAGGATTTTGATCTCCCAACATTCCTGTCCTTTCTGCAGGACGGAGTGGATAAGGGCCTCAGTTTGAGTTCCCTTAAGGTTCAGACTTCTGCTCTCTCTGTTTTCCTTCAGAGACGCCTCACTATTCTTCCTGATGATAAAGTTTTCTTTCATGGCGTTGCTTATACTAGTCCTGTGTTTGAAAATCCTGCATCCTTCAGAGCCCTCCATTTGAGTCTTTGGCTACTATTCCTCTACACCTGGTTACTTGGAAAATGGCTTTTCTCCTGGCGATCGTGTCTGTTCGCCGTGTCGCAGAGTTGCATGCCCTGTCTCTTGTACACCACCCTTTTTAGTGTTTCACAAAGATAAGACGGTGCTTTGCACTTCTCCTGAGTTTCTCCCGAAGGTGGTCTCTGAGTTCCACATTAATCAGGAGATTGTGATGCCTTCTTTCTGCCCTGATCCTACCCCTGACAAGGAGAGGGATCTCCACTTGTTAGATACGGTGCGTTGTCTCCAGGTTTATGTCCATCGCAGTGAGTCTATCAGGCAATCTGATGCACTGTTAGTCATTCCTGAGGGTCCCAGGGCAGGAAGACCTGCATCCAAAGTGACTGTTTGTAAGGCTTACAAGCAGAGGAAGAAGCCTGTTCCCTTTCGGCGTCACGGCTCATTCTAGTAGATTTATTGGGCTTACAAGAATCAGGCCTTCACTGATCAGTTGTGCAAGGCTGCCACTTTGTCGTCTGTGCACACCTTTTCGATGCACCGTGTTGATGTGCTGGCATCGGCTGAAGCCAGCTTTGGGAGGAAAATCCTGGAGGCAGTCTTGCCGATCTAGGATGTTCTTTGGTTCTTGGTGCTTCCTTCACTTTTGAGCCCTGTTGGCTCTAGTTCAGTGTGCTGTGTAACAGTTTGGGGTGTTGTTACCCCTGTTTAGTGTCTGTTGACACTTCATTGTTTTGTTGGGCTGTCTCTGATCTGATGGTTCATATCTGCTTTTGGGGGCCTTGCTCCTGGTCCTTGCCTTACTTCTTGCCTCTGGGAAACTCAGTGGTTGGACATCCCATAGTTACCAGTAACCTGTATTGGACGACAGAGAAAAGAGGATTTTAGTCCTACCTGTTAAATCCTTTTCTCTTAGTCCATACAGGTTACTGGTCTTCCACCCTGTCAAGGGACCATGCTTGGCTCTCCTGTGGCAGACCATGGGGGTCCTTCAGGGTCATGCTCACAGGAGTCTTCTTTCCCTACCACTATCTAGTCAATAGTGTCTCAAATCTATCTGGAGCTGGTTGGCTAGCTGTAGCCAAGAAGGAAAGGTAGGCTCCACCCCCTGAATACAATTCTAGAATTGTTCCTGCCTACAATTAAAGGGGTGGATTGTCTACCCAAAGTTACCAGTAACCTGTATGGACTAAGAGAAAAGGATTTAACAGGTAAGACTAAAATCTTCTTATTTGCTCATGTGATCAGTGTAGAAGCCATCATATGCGTGGGAACAACTGAGACTGCCTGCTCCTATCCTGGAGCAGTCTGTTACAGCCTACCCCTGAGGCTAGCCGTGATCATTAACTCTTGATGTGGCAGGGCTGTCATCTGTCCTTAAAGGAAAGAATTCTGTGATGGTCCTGGCACTTCATGCAGTGTTAAGGGGTTAATTTTATAGCATGGTGACCCAGTTAGTCAGCTATTAACCCACTGCAGTCATAAGCTGCCTACAGATTTTCTTTGTCCCTGTGGGATCAACAAACCGTCCGTTCAGCAAATCTGATAATCTCCTGAAGTGAACAGGAAACTGATCACATGTATATCATGTGTCCTTATATTCTGGGGGTTTCCAGAATTTCAGGTTGAGAAGAGAAAATTAAATGATGTCCAGATATGATTAATGCAGTGGCATTTTTAACCACTTCACTGCTAAGGCATTCCTTTCCCGTGCTAAGCAGGTTTAGCATTTTTGTTCCTGTTCACAATTAAATGACTGCTTCTGTTTAAAAAATAAATAAATGCATACATACCATTATGGAGACCACCTAACATGATCAGAAATGTACCCAGAGTGCAGTAACAATTTTTTCTAATTGAAATTCCAAAAAAACAAAACACAGATTTTTCTAAAATATTTAATAAGCGCTTATGATTAACAGCCATGAAAAGGGGAGACTCTCCCATTTGCCCTTTCCATAGATAGTACCTCCATCATAATCTGATGCAGGGGCTGATATATAAGCTCTCTTAGAGGACTCCCCTCCCCTTGCTTCTAGATATGTAATTTAATTTCACTTTATTCACTGTTGCCCAATATGGATATTCTTGCAGTGGTTACATGGTCACTTGATCCCACATTTTGGATATTTAAAACTGGGGACAATTCCCTTTTCATTGATGCCAGTTTTGTTTAGATTAGATTATGGGGACCTGAGATATAAACTGGTATACTGGGTAGCCCCATGCCTCCAAATAATTCCTGGTAATCTAGTGGAAGTTTCTGCCCCCTGTCATCATGACAACAGAAGACTACATATTGTTATGCAGGACTTACCTCTGGAAAATCCTAGACCCATTTTTTCTACCCTTCTCGATGATTTCTGGGAGACGTTTCAGTAGACTTAAGGCTACAAGGAGACTGTCTCACATACATCCTTAGCAGTGGAGTGGTTAAACAAGTGTTTTTGTGAGAACAAAAAGAGAGCTTATATGGAGAACTGCATACAGTCCATAACAAGGGCATTTTTTCTTAATAGACTTGCAAGCAGTAAACTTTTTATTATGAAAACGTATATTTCTCGTGCAGCCAATATGGAACACAGGAACCATGGGGTTGGGTTTCCTCCTCCGAGAGGGTAGGGCACTGTTAACCCAGATATCCTCTAAGCGGGCACTTCTGTGTCGTCCAGTACAGGTTAATGGTAACTTTGGGTAGGTGATCAGCCCCTTTAATAGGCAGGAACAATTCTGAGAAGTGAGTGCTAGGTGGAGCCTACCTCCTCTCCTTAGCTTGCAGCTAGCCAATCCCCAGCCAGTAAGATTTGTTCCTTGGTCAAGACACAAGCAAGAGAACAGTTTTGCTATAGTTTTAGCTTTTTTTTTTATTTTCTTTTAGATATGGAATACGACCATTAGGCGGATTACCATCACTGATGATTCCCATCACCCAAATGTGGATAGCTCTGTTTACCAGGTGCTTTTGTGGACAAAAGCCCTGGGGGAAAATCTTGACTCCAAGTTCTTTCCCCAGGAGTTGCCCACCGAGGTTTCTTCTTGATATATGGTAATCTGAAGACAGAAGACCTGCTGAAAAAGGTGAGCACCCTTTGAGTGCTGAGGTCCATGTGTCCCATGCTTCCCCTCCGCACAGGGATCTCATTTGGAGTTCTTATTACATACTCATGCACTCATTGGGTTTATTCTGTATGTCTGTGAGGTGTTTGAGCAAGTTTCTGTGGTAACTTAACCCTTTTGCTGCTGGTTAGCACGTTATGGGGTTTTTTGGACACTTCCCCTACTGGGACCAGTGTTTTTTGGGCCTAATGTTTTAATTAGAGTGGCTTTTGTGTTTTAAGTGTTGGTATTCACCTTGTTAACTTTGTTACGGGCCTATAAGGCGCTTGTTTACTGCATAGACACCATTGCTCCATTCACTTCTATGGGACTTTACAGTCTGGGATATATCTCTGCAACCACTCCACGTAGTGTGGTCAGAGATGGCTCATTGTGTTGATTTTCCCTTGCTCTGTCATCCGGTCAATATTCTGGGGATGTTGGGGGGCTTTAGGGGGCTTTGGGCACTGTTGGGGGTACTCTGTCAGTAAAACTACGTTTCCCATGAGAGCTCATTTCTGATTGGCTCTCTTCGCGGCAGCCAATTTGTGTATTCGCAGATCGAGTATCTTATGCAGGGCTTGGACTCTCCTTCTCTCTCCGCAGCTTAACCCTTTGCCTACCAGAGGGTTTCTGGGGTGCATTAATTATCATACACGCTTTATTGTGGGTGTTTTGATACTTTGACCGGTTTGACTCTGTGAGAATCTCTTCTCCGTTAGACCTTGGGGCTAAACCTAAGACTAAGGATACTGGGGTGTCTGAGTCCCCCATTGCTCACTGCTCCTCATGTCAATCAGAGTAACCTATAGAATACTCAGGTTATGTTTGCCCAGCATGCGCTGCTGCCCCTGAATCCCCTGCTGGGGCCTCCAGCCATGCACTAGAGCCAATATGGATGCAAGAGTTTAA
The DNA here is from genome assembly GCA_037306005.1 of Rhinophrynus dorsalis. NCBI lineage: Eukaryota > Metazoa > Chordata > Amphibia > Anura > Rhinophrynidae > Rhinophrynus > Rhinophrynus dorsalis. The sequence continues at coordinate 358,187,896 of CM074719.1, forward strand.
GGCTACTACCAGGGACCTCCGGTCCACCTTACAACTCCTTCCATCCACTTTACAGGGGGTCTTCCACTCGTGGCAGGCCCCCGCCCCTATCAGATCTTCCCTGCCTAAACTGCTGGGTGTACCTGATGTGTCTGATTCCTCTGAGGAGGAATTATTGGTGTACTTTGATGATGATGATGATGACTGTTCAGCTGTTCCTTCATCTCAGTTTTTTGGGGACCCTTTCGAGGCGGACCCCATTCCCTCAGCTGAGGACCTGATCAGGGCTGTGTTGTCCACCCTGAACATTCCCTTGGTGCAGCAGGCCCCATACCTGCTTTCCACCTAATCCCACCCTTTACCGCTTGGCGTCAGAGGAGTGGAAATTTCCAGACAAGAAACCTTATGTGTCTAAAAAGTTTGCTAAACTTTATCTGTTTTCTAAAAAGGCCCTTACTCAGTGGGTTCATCCCCTAAAGTGGATGCTCCAGTGTCCAGGCTTTCTAAATCATCTGCCTTGCCAGTGGCTGATGCTTCTGCTCTTAAAGACTGGACTGACAAGAAGCTTGAGACTTCTCTAAGGCTATTTTTGTGACTGCGGGCTCTGCCCTTCTCCCTACCTTTGTTGCTGCATGGGTAAATAGGTCTGTGGCTGTTTGGACTGAACAGCTCAATTCTGCTGTCCGTCAGGGAGCCACTAATTCTGACATACATTGCTGAGGCTCAGCATTATGTCTTGGCTGCCTTGTTTGATGCTGTTTGTGTGGTAGCCAGGGCATCTACCATGTCTGTGGTAGTCAGACGGGCTCTTTGGCTTAAGATCTGGTCATCTGACATGGCCTCTAAGAAGGCTCTCCTGTCCTTGCCTTTTCAGGGTTCCTCCCTGTTTGGGCCTGAACTTAAGGATCTCATCAATGAGGCCACTGGAGGGAAAAGTTCTCACCTGCCAGTGGTCCTAAGGAAGAAAGCACCTGTTAAAAGGAATCTGCATTTTCGTTCCTTTCAAGCAGATTCGCACCAAGCGACCCAGGCGGTCCCTCATGCCCCGCGTTCCTCATCTAAGCTAAGCAGCAATGGAAAGCCAAGTCCTCCACGAAGCCCAAGGCTTCCGAACCTTCTTCTGCATGACTTATCGAACCTGGGTCCCCACCCGCAGGTAGGTGTACTCCTACGCCACTACCTCTCAGCTTGGCAGGCCTCTGTGGTGGACCCATGGGTTTTACAGGTGGTGGTGTCGGAATACAGGATTCCCTTCACCTCCCTTCCTCCTCCAAGGACCTTTGTTTCTCATTCTCCCTTGGGAGCAGAAAAGAGATGCCTTTTTGAAGAAGCTATATATAGGCCCTTCTGGACAAAGCGGTCCTGGAGCCAGTTCCCCCTTAGGATAGGGGCTTGTGATTCTATTCCAACCTCTTTGTGGTTTCCAAAAAGGATGGGGGCTGTCGTCCCGTCTTGGATCTGAAGGACCTCAACTTCTTTGTGGTCAGGTCCCAGTACCACCAGGAGTCTCTGCGCACAGTGATAGCTGCCATGTCTCTTGGGGAATTTCTGGCCTCTCTGGACCTTCAAGATGCCTATCTGCACATCACCATTCATCCAGAGAGTCGGCAGTATCTCCGCTTTGCCTGCAACCGAGGGCATTTCTAGTTCTCTGCGCTCCCCTTTGGCCTGACCACGGCTCCGCAAGTCTTCAACAAAGTCCTGGGAGCCTTGATCTCTGTCTTACATCACAACAGCATCAGAGTGACTCCGTATATGGACGACCTCCTCCTGAAGGCCTCATCTCCAGATCTCCTTCATCAGCAGGTGCAGAACTGCATTCATGCTCTCTCTCCCATCACGGATGGATCATCAACTTGGAAAAGTCAGACCTTGTTCTTTCTCAGAAGATGGTCTTTCTGGGCCTCTGCTTCGACACTCAGAGGGGGGGTGGTCTTTCTGACAGACAAAGTGGCTCTTCAGATAGCACTTAAGGTCCAAGCTATCCTGTTTCAGGATTCGGTCCCAGGCAAGAAACTGTCCTCCTTGGTGGGGAAGTTCATTTCCACCATAGAAGCAGTTCTGTTTGCCATGGCTCTCACCAGGGAACTTCAGAGGTTTTAGATCATGGCCTGCAAATGCCATCCAGATCTACTACAATGATCCCTGTCTCTCCCTCTTCTAGTGGAGCAGAGTCTCTCGTGGTGGCTCAACCTGAACAATCTTCTGAAAGGCAGACCGTTTCTGGTCCCCTTTTGGGCCACGGTGACGATGGATGCCAACCTCTCCAGATAGGGAGCAGTTCTGGGGCACTTGAGTGTTCAGGGCCAGTGTTCTCCGGAATAATCTCTTCTTCCCATCAGTGTCTTGGAGCTTCGTACGATATTTCATGTCCTACATCACTGGACACGACCACTGCAAGATTGCCTGGTGAAGGTGCATTCGGACAATGCCACAGCAGTAGCCTACATCAACAAGCAGGGCCGCACAAGAAGTTTCACAGCTTGGTTAAAGGTCAAGGCTATTTTATCATGGGCAGAGGAGCATGTCTCTGCTATTTCCGCAGTTCATATTCCTGGCATAGACAAAGTTCTGGCAGATTCCTCAGTCGACATACAGTGAACAGTGGGAACTGGGAGCTGCATACAGAGGTGTTCAACCTCATCATCCAGCAGTGGTGTCTGCCATGCATCCACCTGAGGCAACCAGACACAACAGAAAGGTTCCAACCTTCTGCTCTCGCTTGGCGGATTCCATGGCTCTGGCAGTGGATGCCTTATCAATCCCGTGGACATTTCCTCCGGCTTACATCTTCCCTCCTGTGCCTCTGTTGGCCAGAGTTCTTCGGATGCAGCTACTGGAGCACTGCCCAGTCATTCTGATTGCTCTGTACTGGCCACGACAAGATTGGTTTCCGGAGCTTCTGGACCTCTCTGTGGCGGAACCTTTTCCACTTCCTCCCCGTCCAGATCTTCTACTACAGGGTTACCTCTGGAAAGAAGATGTTCATCGTCTGGCTTTGACGACATGGAGACTGAATCTTCAATTTTGAAGAGAGGATTTTCTTTTGGGGTGGTGGCTACTATGCTTAGTGCCCTCAAGCCTGTTTCATCTAAGGCCTACCATCGGGTTTGGTCTACCTTCCTGGCTTGGTGTGCTGACAGAGACCTGTCTTTGGATTTTGACCTTCCTACAGTTCTTACCTTACTACAGGATGGTGTGGATAAGGGTCTCAGTCTGAGTTCTCTCAAGGTTCAGACTTCTGCGCTCTGTCCTTTACCAGAGGCATCTTGCTATCATTCCTGAGGTCAAGGTTTTCTTCCAGGGTGTTGCTCATACCCGTCCAGTGTTTGTCCCCTGCTCCTCAGTGGGATCTTAACCTGGTCTTGGGAGTACTTCAGCATCCTCCTTTTGAGTCTTTTTCTACCATTCCTCTATGTCTGCTGACGTGAAAGATGGCCTTTCTTCTGGCGATTGTATATGTACGCCGTGTTGCGGAGCTGCATGCCCTATCTTGTGGACCACTCTTTTTGGTCTTTCACAAGGACAAGGCAGTACTTCGCAAGAGTTTCTCCCGAAGGTTGTGTCAGAGTTCCACATCAATCAGGAGATTGTGGTTCCTTCCTTCTGTCCTAACCCAACTTCTGACAAAGAGAGAGCTCTTCATCTGTTGGATGCTGTGCACTGACTCAAGTTCCTTGAGGCAGTCTGACACAGTTTGTCATACCTGAGCGTCCTAGGGCAGGGAAGCCTGCTTCCAAGGTTGCCATTGCTTCTTGGATCAAGTCCACGATTCGTAAGGCTTACAAACTTCGGAAGAAGTCTGTTCCCTTCAGGACTACGGCTCATTCTACGAGATCTATTGAGGCTTCTTGGGCCTACAAGAACCAGGCCTCCGCTGATCAGTTGGGCAAGGCTGCCACTTGGTCATCTGTGCAGACCTTTTCTAAACACTAAAGTGTGGATGTGCTGGCATCGGCTGATGCCAATTTTGGGAGGAAGATCCTGGAAGTAGCCTTGCCTGTCTAGGATCTCCTTGGTTTCTCAGTACGCTTTCACTTTTGAGCCCTATTGGCTCTAATTCAGTGTGCTGGGGTTTGTTTTTCCCCTGTTCGGTGTCCGTTGACACTTTGCGGTTAGTGTTGAGCTATTTATGATCTGTAGGTTCATTGGTGCTCTGGTGACTTTGGGGGCCTTGCAACTGGTCCTTGCCTTTTTTCCCGCCCTGGGGAAATTAATGGTTGGTCATCCCAAAGTTATCAGTAACCTGTATTGGATGACAGAGAAAATAAGATTTTAGTCTTACCTGTTAAATCCTTTTCTCTTGGTCCATACAGGTTACTGGTCTCCCACCCTGTCAGGGGACCATGCTTTGTGCTCCTGCGGCAGAACGTGGGGGTCCTTTCAGGTTCATGCTGACAGGAGTCTTCCTTTACCTTCTTACTACCTAGTCAGTAGTTAGTTTGCAAATCTTACTGGTTGGGGATTGGCTAGCTGCAAGCTAAGGAAAGGAGGTAGGCTCCACCCAGCAGTCACTTCTAAGAATTGTTCCTGCCTATTAAAGGGGCTGATTGCCTACCCAAAGTTACCAGTAACATGTATGGACTAAGAGAATAGGATTTAACAGATAAGATTAAAATCCTATTTTCTGGCAAGGAAGGTTCTTGGATTTCCTTCCAACCACCAATCCGGGTTGCAGAGGGCCCAAATCCCTCCAGTCTCCACCCCCCACCCTCCCACCCCCGCAGTAAGGACCAGACAGACTTGGCTCAATGAGAAATTATCTGAAAAATCTAAATCTGACAAGCCAGCATCTGCATCATTCCTTGAGTCCTGGTCCATTGTTGCCTATAGGGGGCCATTTTTGCCTTTTTTGAGATGGCTGGTCATTCCCGTGACAAACTAGTGGGTTTTGCAGGTGCTTTTGGAAGAGTACTGCCTAGATTTCAAGTCTCTTCCTCTTTTTGGCAAAGGGACCCAGAGGGAGAGTGTCTCTTTACAAACTTTGTCTCCCCTCTGCTGAACAAGCAGGTTCTAGTACCTGTCCCAGATCAAGAGCTCTCTTCAGGTTTCTATTCCTACCTTAGTCTGGTTCTCAGTGGCTGCTGGCCTATTCTGGACCTGAAATGTTCCAACCAATGTGTGTTTATGTTCTTCAAGACGGAATATTTCCACTCTGTCATCTCAGCACTATATCTTCAGGATGCCTATCTGCATGTCCCAATATGTTTCTTGGCTAGGCAGGATTAATTTCTTCAATGCTCTGCCCATTTGAATTCTACTTTCTTATATCAAGACTTTGCAACAATTGCTGAACTCCTTTATATGGAAATTTATGAAGCCCAGACTGCCCTATAGGCTCTTAAAACTACCCCCATCTTTGGGGGGCCTTGGGAGTCCCTGATTTAATCTCCTATTACAGGGCTGCAGTGTTATCAAAAATCACTGACTGTTTTCATATGCCTTCGAAGGAATAGATTGACTGCATCAAACCCATTGCTCTTGAGGGAGCACTACAACATATGTGTTTGTTTAACCCAGTCAGTTTTTCTGAAACATGCAATGAACACATAATACTTGGTCACTTGCTCTCCTCTACAGGCACATTGAACAAAACTTTCTCCCTTATTCCGTACCCCTCCCCAAGACTATCACTGCTGGAAAACCCGGGTTTCCCTCCCGGGTTACACAGTAAATCTTCGGATTATGGCATGCCTTGAACATTCACACACTAGAGAACTTGCTTTCTGACTCTAGAATAGTTTTGTTTGAAGAATTAGTACACAATAAGTGTATATCTGCCACGCACTTTCTGCCCTATGATTACTCGCATGTGAAACCTTTCTCTTTCAAGAAGATGCTTACCAATTCTTATATAGACAAGTGTACCTGAACCAAATTTTACAGCGTTATCATAAACGAGGTCCCAGTAAATGAGCCTAAATATGAACTAGATTGGGATTCAGGGATTACAATTTCACTCGATATCGGAGTCTTTTAGCATCCTCAAAAACCTACTGGCTTCCTGTCCAGGGGAAGGAGAGGAATGCAATTTTAAATTATTCACAAGATGGTATCACATCGCGACAGGCAGTAGCTGGATTCTATCCAAATACTACCCCCTCATCATGTTGGAGGTGTGGCTCTGCTACTGGCTCTATGCTGCACCTTTGGTGGCATTGCCCTGGGAGCTCTCCTTTCTGGGATGCAGTAGTTAAACATATGGAAGCCATTTTTGGAGCCAATGTAGTAAATTCCCCAGTGCCATTCCTCTTTGCAACCAGTCTCCCTGCATGTATAACTTTCAATAGTCACCCAGAAGTTTATTCCTTTATCTAATGAATGCCAAGTCTCTGATTACACGGAGGTTGAGAGCCTCAGCTCCGCCGATGGTACCAGCTTGGCAGATAAAGGTAACAACTATTTATGATATGCAAAAAAATATGTGCCTTCTCACAATGCAGACCTGACCTCTTATATGGATGTTGGAGGCTCTGGACATCATACAACCACATGTGGGGAGAGGATTACATTCCTGACTTTTGAATTCCAGCATGGTTCTCTTCAAAGGTGGTTAGTCCTGGCGGCCCTGTGCCCCTCAGCTCTCAACTTACCTTCTTTACGATCTATATTTGTACCTTCTCTTCTTTTCTACATATAGGACCTATCAATTGCCCATAGGGCCTTGAACTGAACTTATGATGTATCTGGTCACGCCATCCTCATTTGAATCATAAGTGATACTTGTACAATTATGCTGTTCGTTTTGTTATTTGCATTATCATGTACTTATTCATGTGGATGTACCATGAACCACTGTATTTTGTTAGTCTCCGTATTGCCTTATTTTCATTCAATAAACTTCTTTTAAAAACTGAGGGGGAAAAATATATCTTTCTAGATTTGGGTTATTTGTCTGCCCTACAGGTAGTATTTCAGAACATTATGTTTAAAAAATTAAAAAACACACACACAGCTAAATGCAGTAATCAGATGGTAACAATATGGAAGCAAAATACAAAAAAATAACATGCTAAATACTCTGACTTGTGTTGTAAGTTGTTGAAGACCAAATTTTAAAAAATGTAATAAAGAATCCCACAATAATACAACTAGAGCACCCACTAACTGTGAATATACAGCTGCTAGTGCAACATTCTGAATCTATTTAGCATGTATAAACTTCTATCCACGCCGGGTTTGAGAAAATAATTTTGACATCCATTTTTGCACTTATTGGGTTAAGAGAAACCTTTACTTTGATCAGGGAAAGGAAATAATCACACACCTCCTCATCTTCATTACATATCTTCATAGATACAGTTCGTGAGTATGAACTCCAGTTCCATCACAGGCTGGAACAGGAACGTGCTCAGTGGGGACAGTACCGGGAGTCTGTGGAGAGAGAGATGGCAGAGCTTAGAAGACGACTTTCTGAAGGCCATCAAGAGGAAAATCTTGAGAATGATATGAAAAAGGTAGGTACATGGTCTCTGCTGGCTTAAAGGAACATTCACTTCTAAAAATGAACTGGGATTATATACACATTTAAATACCCTGTATTTCATGCTAACATCTGTAAAATTTCTGATGCCTAAATTCCAGTCTTATTTGTGCTCTGTGGCAGCAGACATTCCTGCCTTTTCCAGGGCTACCATTGTTTGTCCAAGACTATATAGATGTGAATCTGATGAGGTAAGAAAACTGTATAAGAGCAGTGGAAGCTAACCACAGTCTATTAACTGAGGTTCTCTCATCTCTCATTACAAATAGTACAAACAAGATTCAAATTACACATGCAATATAGAAACAAGTTTGGGATTATATTTTAGGGATGTACTATATATATCATATTAACCAATTTCATTTTTTGTATTGGTGTCCTTTTAATTTGTAGAAAATGTAAACATCAGGCTTTGTTTAAAAGGGAACAGAGTATATTGTACTTTATTGGTTATAAATAATTAAGAGGCCACCTCAAAAATCTTTAGTGTACCTGTACTCCGTATGATCAAAGATTTAAAAGCATCAGTTTGCTTAAGTTACACAAATGACTTTGTTCTTAGCGAAAGAGATGGTCTCATACATCATATGATCAGTTGTATTTGTCCTCTACTTTTTTTTGTTGCATATCATTTATAGTATTTGGAAAAAAAATTAGTTTTTAAAGCAGTAGTAATGTTTTCACACAAGAAATATTTATTTATAATGAGTAAAATGAGTAATCCCATTTGCTAGAAAATGTTTAATTCACAGGTCATTGCTGAGCAAATGAGTTTTGTTGTTTTGTTTTTTTTTGTTTTTTTTTTAAGCAAACTGTAACTGTTGTCTGGTACTGTTTCCACTGCTATTTATGTGCAGCTTTGGTCATTTTTCTTAAGAAACAAGAGAAACATCTATTATAGTGGTCTGGTCTGTAATAATTTTTGAATAAAGAATATCTCAGCAGAACAGAGTGCCCTGTTACTTGGTAGAGAAAAGGTCCTACAATGTCACTCTTTTCATTATACAGTATTTCTGTTTCTTTAAATTCTAACTGGAACTATTTCTGTTGTCTGTTAAGTGATTCTCAAACTGTTTTCCTTGGAACCATAGGGTTCCCTGAATATGTTCAAGGGGCCTCACGGAACAAATATAAAAGGTGGACAGAGGGAACAAGGCTGACCCTGCAATGAAGTACATCTGACTGTAATTGCCACTGGGCCTATAGGAGTCAAGCGGAAAGTTACCTTATAATTGATACTTAATCAGTTTTAGCCTAATAATTAGATAATGCATTTCTTATTGGCACTGTGTTAAATTGCAGATAACGTGGTAGTTGCAAGCTCCAGCAGGTCAGCAGAAAGACTGAACAAGGGTCAGTAACATGACCACCAGAGCTTTGTAGCTAACCTGAAGAGATAAGCTGTACTGCAAGATTGGAAGTCTCACAGCTGGTGAAGGGCAACTGCTTGTGCAGCAACTGAAGCCTGTGGTTCAAGCAACAAAGTCCTTGGTCACCCAAACCTCCTGTCAGCTAAGGTGTTCCATTTAATGACTGCCTCAAGATGAATCACATAAGATGTTTTGGGGCTTCTCATTAAAGTCTAAATTTTTGTTACTTCTGCTCCTATAAGATCAGACTTAATTAAAATGTAATAATTGTGTTTTAACCTTTTGAATGGTGGAAATGTGTCCAATTCATTGTTTGCCATTATACTGGAGACACTACTGGGATTTTATTTGAAATGTAAGGCTTTCACCTTTAAAGCAATGTGCACATTAACTGGCAGCACACAAAAACATCTGATGATCCATTTTGTTCCCAACATCTACAAAAGTGGTGCACCACAAGTGGTCAGAGGCCTCTTCCACAGCACCCAGTCTGTTCTCTGGTACATTGCATCAAGAAGAGGAGATAATTTTCTCCAACATATTATTTTCTTTTCAAAACCGCACACCTTCTAGCTCTAATACCACCACTGGAAATCAGACTGTCAAACATTAACAGACCTTCCATTTAATGCAGGACTCTTAAGGAAAAGGCTTTGCTGATCTAAAACCAGGCATGACGAATTACTTTAAAACGCAAATGACGAGGAGCAAAATCAAAGGCTCTTTAAAAGATGTAAAATTGCCAAATGCTAAGTTTCAGTGACAGACAAGATGAAGAGACATATGTCAGTTTACAATGTCTGGAGACTGAAACATACAACAAAAAATCAAAGACTCTGTACACATTTTAGAAAATCAAGGAGATCACTGGGAAGCTCTGTCCAAACAGTTTTTACGATTTCATGGAAGCAACCCTAAAGGGTTAAATTTTATGGCAATTGATTATATGGAAGAGTCTGGAGAGGGGGTAGTATAAGTGAAAATCTCATGAGAAAAGAAGCAAGATTAATTTTTAATATAAAAACAGACAACCTTTTGGATTAAATGGTCTAGTTGAATTTTTATTTTATATAAATGTATGTTTATAATATATACTTTTTAGATATCTATTATATGGGGAACATTTATAATGTGTGTTTATGTATGTGTTTTGTTTATATAGTTTACATTTTATATAGATATGCTTTTACCATAAATGGTTTGGTGGGGGGTTCTTTATTAATGTATATTGTATTTGCTTTGGAACTTGGATATATGGCTCTATGAAGATGTTTACTTTTTTATATCTCTATCCCATATGGCTAATCGGTGTAGTATTAGGAATTGGTTATATGTGTTTTAAGTTGACTTAAAGAGATTTAATGGATGTCCTAATTAGCCTGTAGGATATAGGCAGAGAGTTTAAAGGGATAGTAATGTTTCATAATAAAATCAACTCTAATTAATCATCATAGTATTTGGACTTTGGAGAGTGTTATTTCAATACTGAGAGTTGTAGTTCAAGAGTAATTCAATGACAAAGTAGCCCCCTCTTGCCCCTTTTACTGATGTAACACTGCTCAGCCAGAGCAGAAGGGAGGTGCCCAGGTAGACTGCAGAGAGGGACAATCTTCAATTAAGATAAGGGAAAAACCTGAAAAACTTGTCAAGGACGGCAGGGTTTTTCATTGTTCTCACAGGAAGAAGATTGTCCCCTGCTGTTATCTGTTTGGTCTATGGACTGCATTCCACTTCTGAGAAGAGATGGCTTACACTAGGTAAAAGGGGCGGGAGGGGAAACATTTGCTTGTAAATATCTCTTAAACCATAAAGGTTTGAGAGATAAGACTTATATCGTTCTTCGTGTTTTTTTAATGCCTATAAAATAAAGATAAAACAAAGTATTACTATCCCTTTAACTTTCAACTAATTGGGAGCCATCTGGTCTAATATTAAGTCTTATTAGGATGAAATGCATCTGTGCCTATTGAGCACGATCTCTGAAGTGGATATTTGGATTTGGGGCTGTTTTAATAATATACTGAGGCCTATTTAAATTCTTTACAGACGTCTTGTGAATGCTGGCTGCTGAATGGCTCTGTAATAAACTAAATCCTTTATCTGTGTTCATTACTTTTTTATTTTTCTTGACCACAGGCCCAAGAAGATGCAGAAAAGCTTCGCTCAGTAGTGATGCCCATGGAGAAGGAGATTGGGACTTTAAAAGAAAAGCTGACAGAAGCTGAGGAGAAAATCAAAGAACTGGAGGCATCAAAGGTTTCATAATCCATTAATATTTATTATCTGCAAAATATGTCTTGCATTCCTATTTAACCTCTTAAGTAATACAGGAGTGCACAAAGCAACTGTCCTATTTCATCATCTGTGTTAGTTTATTCATTTGAAGAATGATTTACAGGTGCCCATTATAATATTTTACTGTCTAGAACGAATGTGTCGAAGTTCTGATATCAAGGATCACAAACAGGATAGGATTTAAGGATTTATCTACTTGAGCATAGGTAGGTCAGAATGAATAAGTCCCTGATAAACACACATGCAAAAAAAGAGATCCTTAAATCATGGTTTGTTTGCAGCCCTTGATGACTAAACTTCATCACAGAAAAATGTCAGGTAATCCTTGACCACCTGTTGCTGGCCTAAAACTCCAGTCATCATTTGCTGACCATTGCCCTGTTCAGGGTGATGAGAGTTGTAGTCTAGCAAAAGTTAGATATCAGATTACCAATTACTGTTTTGGACAATGCAATATTACAAGCAATGTTTTCAGGAGGAATAATTGGAATGCATACAGATATGTTTAATACTTTTTTGCACCAAATAATTTTTTAGATAAGTGGGGATCATACTACCCTCTGTTTTCCATGTCTCTGCTTCATTAAATGTAATGTGATTAAATACTTTTGTTGGTTTGAATTGATGTAAAAAAGTAAAATTGTGTTCAAGTTAGAGTTAGATTTTCTCTTCAATATCTACTTCCTATATAAGGAAAAACAAACCATTTTTTCAGCTACAAAGCTGATGTGGCTTATGGCTCATCAAAATAAATGGCATGCCCACCATATGATAAACATGGGAAGTTTCTAAAACCGCTGATTTTTACAGCTTTATGAATCTTCAAATGTGCTAAATTTTTAATTGAGCAGTTTATTTATAGTGGGCTGGTGGAGAGCACCTCAAAGTAATACTAAATTTACATGTTGAGTGATGGAATCTGTGGGCGGGGGAATCCATCTCAGCCTTAAAGGGAAGAAAAGACACCTACCACAGACTCATCTAAGGCGCAATCATAGATCAAATCTAGGACAAGAAAGAGTGGTGTACTTTCAATGCACTGGTCAAAGTATTTACATGGGTGCATTAGTAAGAGGACATTCTACTAACCTTTTACAACATAGTTGAGAAAAAATTTTGTGAGTCTCCAAGATTGAGGTATCTATTGAAATACTGTCTCCTACATGGTGACCCTCAAAAGGGCAACATCAGAATGTCACAAGGCATTTATTTTATAATGCATTCTATGAGAGCGCTTGAGTCACTGACTAAAGCTCTCCATAGTAAATTATAAGAACAGCACAGAAAATTGCACTTAGAGAAGAGCTAATTTTTGCTGTGATAAGTCTTAAATTAAATATCTCCCAGCACTTGGTTTATTCAGTGAGAATAGCCTTATAACATGTTTTTTTGTTAAAAAAGTGTGTTGCTCTGATAAGCTTCCTGAATAAGGCCCTACTAAGATTTATGCAGGAAGCAAATTATGAGCAAGTTCCATTGGTATTGTAGTGCAACACTCCTATTGACTTCAGTGGGGTTACTTATTAGAGGAAATGGGTACAACAACAAATAAAACTGGCCTAGATGACACACTAATCCTTTTGCTAAATGGGTGAGTTGTAAATAATGTATTAAAAAGAACCAAAAAAGTTGCTTACCAAGATGCAGTTCCAATATCTACTGCTGGCTCCTCACTATAGTCCAGCAATGGAGTACCATTAACTGTCCACTGTTTAAAGTAGGCTGTTGTAATTCTGTGTTTCCTGATAACATGAATTGTGATACGTGCTTGTTTTGCTTTCTTTTCTGTTTTTTTTCCCTTTAACACATTCACTATTTTGCACAATTGCTTGTAGGTCAAAGAACTGAATCATTACCTTGAAGCAGAAAAATCTTGTCGAACTGACTTAGAAATGTATGTAGCTGTTCTAAACACTCAAAAATCTGTGCTCCAGGAGGATGCAGAGAAACTGAGGAAAGAACTACATGAAGGTAATTAAGTCTTGCAATTATCACAGCCATCTTGCTTTGGGTTTAAATTGTTATTCATCTGAGTTACAGAGAAATTAAATGTATTACTCAAAAGGTTAACTATAGCTGTCTTTTTTTCCCTTTTCAATGAAATCTAAACGAGAATCTTCAAGTATCTAGTGAATGGGTAGGCAATCTTTGGCATTTTAGCTGTAGTGGACAACAGGGAAAGATGTAAATTATAGTCTCTAATAGTTGGAGAGCCAGTAGTTAAATATCTAGTGGATACCACTTGATGCAGGATTAAAACCCAGACTTAATTTTAACATTTGCTCTGTACCTGCAAATCCTGGCATTAATGTTCCTACTCCGCAATCTGATAAATAATGTCTTATTAATGCCGGGGTAGTCAAATAAAACAAATATTCTCTTATGCCATATGGAACATGGCTACCATGGGATTCTAGTCCCTCCTCCTGGAAGGAAGGGATCATCACAAAAAACGGGGTCTTTGGAGTGGAGACACTTCCCCCCCCCCCCCCCAGCTCGAGCCCCCACATACAAACTCCCAGAATTCATGTGTCCTGCTAGCAAGCTGTACGGCAAGGCCATCTTCTTAGGTTTTTTTATTACACTTTTATTATTTTTCTATTAGATACTAGTTGAAGAGCCCGTTACACGGGCCACAGTGCCACTACCAGCCGGTCGCGGGGCAGTCATGCACAGTAGAGACTGCCCACGCCGCGGCTGATACAATGCCAGCCGTTCTTGGTGCATGACTGCAGCACACGGAGCAGTCTCTACTGCACATGGCTGTGCCGTTACAAACTTTCTAGAGAATTATTATATAGGATGGGGTTGTATAATCCCCCATTAGGCAGGTTACCATCACTGGGATTCTCTGGACTTGGATTTCCCAGTTCGCAGATGCTCAGTGAACCTATTCTGTCCTGTGGAGGGACTCTTGCCTAAAAGTTTTCACTCATGATGGGGTCTCTTGACTCTGTCCTGTCCTATGGTGGTAACCTAGAGACTGGTGAGTAACCCTTTAAGCACCTTGGTCCACTTTGTTTCCTAACTTGTGTAGCCTCTTCCTACAGAGGCTGTTATGATCATGGCTGTGTTCTGGCACTATTTATGGTTCTCTTTACTATTCTCGCTACTCCTAGTGGACTTTGGAGTGAGGATGGCTGCTTGTTATCTGTTTATTTCTTGCAATAACCCTTGCAAGTTTGGGTGTTTTGGGGGTATTACTGTTCTTGGGGAGCTTATTTTGGCTTCACCACTACTTTAATTTTTGTTATACTCCCCAGGTGTTCTCTGGGGGTTTTCGGTCTCTGGCATTAGTTTCCTGTGTAGATTGTTTTTGAAGTGGCAGACCCTTTAAGAATGGGAGCCCAATTATGGCTCCATTGACTTCTATGGCAAAAACGTATTTGGGACATATCTCTGCAACTGTTGAGCTACAACGGTCAGAGAGGGCTCTATCTTCTTGTCTCCTCATTCCCTAGCATCTGTTCCACTTTCCGAGTGTTCAGGGGGACCATAGCGATCGATCAACGTAGTTGTAAGTATAACAAGCAACATAGAAGACTAAAATACCCAGAATTCCTGCTTTGTGGGCTTTCTTCCAATGGGAGAGCAGGTTTCTATTGGCCATGTTGCTTATCCTACGCAGAGGCTAACTCTTCTTACTCTCCTTTTCCAGATTAACCCATCACATATCAAGTAAGAGCATTTCTGGATATTTAGGGGCATTATATGTATTCTGGGGATATTTGATCTAGTTTTTAATTAGGTTTGGGACATTTTCTCAGAGACATGTCGGATTTTAAGGGGCATGAGGTAAATCCAAGGCAAAAGATTCAGGGGCTTCACTTGCCTACCCCCCCCCCCCCCCACACACACACACACACACACACACACTCACACTCACTACCTTTACCTATACAGGGCTGCCTATGGAATATTCAGGGTCTCTATGCTCCTCTTGTGGTGTGGCCACAAATACTCCACCTGGGCCCCTGATCAAGAGTCTGCATGGGTTAAGACATTGCTCTTTTTAGTGGCCCATATCAATTCTTCTATCCATGGGGTTCTTCACTCCTGGAAACCTATGTCCACCTTTAAACAGGGTTGACACTGTATTCAGAGGCCATTTTCAGGTTATTATGGTCTGAGGAATCGCCCTCAGATGATAAAGATGGGGAATATGAGGATGTGGATTCTTCCTACACTTATGGAGGTTCCTGTGAGGGTGGTCCACTCCCCTTGGCTGAGGGGCTCATAAAGGCACTCTTGGAGACCTTTCAGGTCTCTGATGCCTCTGATGGGGGATCGCCCTCTCTGGATATTTTCCAGAGGAGTAGAAAGTCTTTTTTTTTTTTTTGTGTTTCCACTGAATAACACTCTTGTTCAAATCCTTATGATGAGTGGAAAACTCCTGATAAAAGGCTTTTCCTTAACAAGCGCTTTGCTAAGCTATACTTTTTTTCAGCTGAGGCTTTGGGGCTATGGGGTTCTCCACCTGCTACTGACCCTCCCTATATCACACCTGGCGAAAGAACACCACCCTCCCGCTTGCGGACACCACGGGCCTTAAGGATCAGGTGGATAAAAAAATGGAGAGCACAATGGAGTGCCCTAGTGCAATCAAAACAATATGGTGACAGTAAGAGAAGTGCTTTAAATGGATAATATTGTTATATTTTAAGAATCATTAATTGTGTATCCATTAAAAATTAAAAGTAAATGCCCTAGTACCATCTCTCAAACCTTTATGGTTTGAGAGGTACTCGGGACCAAAGTTCTACCCACCCTCCCCTCCCCCTGATGTCAGCGCTCAATCTGACTGCAGGGGAATCCGGTCCCTGGACAAGCGGAGGCTCTTCAGCAGAGCCGCAATCGCATTATTGAAACAGAAATCCTTCACTGGAACCATCTAGAAAGTGTGCTTGCAAACCAAGCACGCTTTGTAGACCGTTCCAGTGAAAGATTTCTGTTTCAGTAATGTGATCGCGGCTCTGCTGAAGAGCCTCCGCTTGTCCAGGGACCGGATTCCCCTGCAGTCAGATTGAGCGCTGACATCAGGGGGAGGGGAGGGTGGGTAGAACTTTGGTCCCGAGTACCTCTCAAACCATAAAGGTTTGAGAGATGGTACTAGGGCATTTACTTTTAATTTTTAATGGATACACAATTAATGATTCTTAAAATATAACAATACTATCCCTTTAACTCTGCTCTGGCACTCCTAGGGTTATCCCTCTGACACAAATGGTTTTTGGCATATGGGAACAGTAAGAGAAGTGCTTTAACTCTGCTCTGGCACTCAGGAGGCTGTAAGAGGTGGGCCGCAAGGTAGAGAGAATTTAGGACTTATGTTGCTTAAGTCGTGTCTGGGTGGAGCAGTGACCATTAACAGTAGCAGGCAGCAGAGGTTACTCGACCTTCGACAAGTGCGTCAGCATTTAACCTTGCAATATTCTTATTTTGCTCATTTCAAGCCTACTACATGTCTAATGCACTGTTTGGTCGGTCGCTCAATAGTGGGCGACATTTGAAAAGGATACTTGTTCTACCTTGTAATTGTCAGAATGAAAATATAATATGGCAGGATAACTGAAAATAGTTTTGTTCAGTCATCAGTTCTTTGCTTTGCCATGTATTGTCCGCCTCTGGTACTCACTGGTCTAAGGACAATAGTTAAGGAAAGACCTAATGGGACAAGTAAAACCACTCTGGCCACTCACTGTGTTTAGTAACTAATTTAAGTCTTTGTAGTAACAAAAGTATCTAATCATTTGTTTCAGTGATCAGACAAATGACTACTTTGTACTGATTATTCCTTTAGTGAGTATTTTCATTTCTTCCTTGTTGTGCAGTTGGTTTTCCCTAGAGTTGGTCCACTGTAGTTTTGTGCTTATGGTCCATAGAGTTACATGTTGATAGTAAATACTTACATAAGATTCATACACAGATGCTGTTTGTCCATAAACATAAGTCATTGCTAGTCATAGGAGTGTCATGGGTTTGAAATGAAATTGTATCAAAATGTTGTTACCAGCTATCAGACATCAGTTAATGGCTTCCTGATAGTGGCAGTGCCTCATCACCTCAGTAACTGTTATGATTTCCCTTGGTTTAGTTTGTCATCTACTGGAACAAGAGAGGCAGCAGCACAACCAGCTGAAGCATACGTGGCAGAAAGCAAATGACCAGTTCCTGGAGTCCCAGCGTTTGATGATGCAAGACATGAAACGCATGGAGTCTGTTCTCACTACGGAGCAGCTCCGGCAAGTAGAAGAAAGGAAGAAGAAAGACCAGGTTTGAACTGGCTATTTCCTGTCTGTAAATCCTGTATGGTTCTTGTAAGAGGTTGCATACATTTTAATTCAGCATGTAAAAGGATTTTTGATATGACAAGGTTTGTTAAGGAGTATTAACACCTCCAAATAACAACCCCCACTCTTAACTTACTATGTCCAGAAAATCCTAATGGCCTCCATGAATTTTCCTTTTGTGCCTTTGTGCAAGAGAGAGCCTCTTCAATCAGTAGGTTGAAAAGAGGCTCAAACACACCATTGGTATTGGCCATTAGAATTTTCTGGCCATGGTAAGTGTTAGGTTATTATTAGACGGTTTTACTTCTCCTTTAAAAAAAACTATACCCTAGGCAAGGAATAGTACATCTTTAGCTTGCCATCAGTCAACTGGTTGGAGATTATTGGAGGTTATCCCTGCCCATGGAATACATAGCGCTTAATTATCAGGTGCTGTGGTGGACACTTTGCAGTCCTGTGGAGAGAATTGTGCAACCCATGTCTCTCTCCCTCCTGGAGAGGGGTCTCTCTGAGGCTCCTTTCTCCTCAGTGGTAATCTGAATAAAGAAGATCTGCAAAAAAGGTAACCCACCTTGTCCCACTGTTCCCTTCTGCACAGGGATTTTATAGGAGTTCCTTATAACTCCTGCACTCATGTTAGGTATTGCATTGTTTGATCCTGGGGTCACTGGAGCTTGTTTGCTGCTTTTTGGCTATTTAACCCCTTCCCTGCTGGTTTTATGTGGTTTTTTTAGTATTATTTTCACTTATCCCTTAACACCACAGAACATGTAGGGGTAAATAAATACCTATACCTCATAGTTTGTTTGTTTGTTTGTTTGTTTGTTTACACCTACATGTTCTATGGTATTGTTGGGTGTTTTGGTGCACTTTTGAAAATTTTATTTTTTCGAGTTCTGCACCTTTAAGAGCGTGCTTTTACAGCACTTCCGCACTTGCTCCATTGACTTCTATGGGACAAACAGCTTTGGGATGACACACTTTTTCACAGTGAACAGAATTGATAAACAGAATCAATTACTCATATTCATGAAACAATATATGTAATTTTATTTAAAGCTAAATAAAGTATGATCTATAGAATAACAGTTATCTGTGAACTGGGAAACAGCGATATGCAAACTTGATATCAAGAAACCATTCTAGACTAAGATATATATATATATATATATATATATATATATATATATATATATATATATATATATATATATATACAATAGAATATATCTGATAACTGCACAGGTAACAAACAAGCACTTATAGAAATATATATGAATATAGATATCCAGAGGTATAAGCTAGCAATGTTTGAATCCAGCAGTAGTAAGGGTTAACAAGTCCTACAATTTTAGACAGTACAATAGGTGGCAGTGTAACAACACCTGCCCCACCCCAATATACTAAGGCAATTTAGTGGCAGGAAACTTGTCACTTGAGTTGTGCTCAAAAGGACACAGATCGAGTGGCAAACCTCGATAACCATGATGCACAATATTGCAAGAAATATTACACTCTATCTGAAAGACATAAAGTCCCAGATATACAAAAGAAAAATTTAACTTTCCTCTGTGTCCAATCCACGGCACTGTGGGCTTTGGCTCCGCCTTCCAGCTGGGTAGGACCAATCTTTAAATTTTGCTAGCTACCTCTCCTCTGCAGTTATTTTGGTCCTACCCAGCTGGAGGACGGAGGCTATGCCTCCCGCTCTCAACTCGCTATGTACAGAGGATTCCCCCTACTATGGGAACGAAACCAGGCCAAACACACATTACTGTACCGCAGAAAGTGGCGTTGCATCCTTTGGCCACTTTGGGAAACTGGATTCTCGCAGGGCGCCATTCCACTTCCCCCCATGTGGCATCTCCGTTCGGAGCTCAGGGCTTGTTAGCGCGCGCACGCGCCCGCTCACAGCCTATGTTGGAAGCATAGGACCGGAAACAGGAAACGCATCACGATGCGTTCCAGGGTGGAACGCACGCGGACGAGGAACTTCCGGTCGGCACTGCAGGCATAAAGGATGGATCCTGAACGGACTACAGGTAGGTGACCGTTAAATATATTTATATATATTTGTTTCTGCCTCTGTCTGTGTGGGGGTATGTGGTAACAAAGTACCTTCCCTTTGCTGCCTGTATTGCCATAAGCCATGTCTACTGCCAAAGAGGCTAAGGCTGATAAAAGCAAACTTGCTGAACCTGCTAAAGAAGACAAAGCAGGTCCAAAGGAAAAACCCTGTGCAGGATGCAACAAAACTTTACCTGCTTCAGATCAGGCTAAGCTGTGTTCTACATGCCTGCAACTAGCGGCAGGTGGGAATGTGCCTGTTCAATTCCAAGACTTCTTGTCCTGGATGAAGACCTCTATGCAGGACACTTTTACTTCAATGCAGGAGGCAGCAAAAAAGCGTCCTAGGATTTCAGATCCAGAAGAGGGTCCATCAGGTACTCAGGACGACTATGATGATACTTACATTGATTTAGAGTCAGCGGCTTCATCAGCAGAAGAAGGCGAGCTGGTGGAAGAAGCCGGCAGTTTTAGCATTGATAAAATGGATCATCTTATAAAAATTATGAGAAAAACTCTGGGATTGTCAGAAACCCAAAAAGATTTAAATGTAATGGATGCCGCATTTGTGGGTTATAAGAAGGCAGTTCCCCAGTTTCCTGTGCACAGCTCAATTCAGGACATTATTACTTCTGAATGGAAGATGACCGAAAAAAGAGGAGCTATCTCAAAAAGATTTCATCGGATGTATCCCTTTCCAGAAGAAGAAACTTCCAACTGGTTCAACCCTCCTAAAGTAGACGCTGCAATTGCCAAACTTCAAGGCGAACCACTATTCTCCTGGAAGACGGCACCACTCTAAAGGATCCCATGGAGAAAAAAGCAGATAGCGTATTGAAGAAGCAATTCGCCACCATAGGCCAGAACCTCAAAATAGCTACGGCCATGGCATCTGCCTTTAGAACCCTAAGGATCTGGATTACGGAACTTGAAGAAAAGATTGAATCATCTGTATCCAGAGCACGCCTTATTAAAGAATTAGCCACCATCAAAGATGCCATCAACTACTCCTGTGATGCCTCCCTGGATAACATACGTCTGCTAGCAAGAGCTTCATCACTCTCGGTTACTGCCAGACGCGCTATGTGGATCAAGGCTTGGGAAGCAGATCCTTCTTCCAAAAACAAACTGGTCTCGCTTCCCTTTTCAGGTGCGAAACTATTTGGAGATCAGCTGGAAGAGATAATAAAACGATCTTCAGGCGGTAAGAGTCAGTTCCTACCACAGGACAAGAAAATAAGAAGATCTCCCATACGTTCTGGGCAGTACAAGAAACAGTCCTTTCGTGAGGCCCGAAGTTACAAACCAGGAAGAGGCTATGATCAGAAGAAACGTGGTTCACAAATCTCCCAGAGACCTGGAAATCGTAGAGATTTCCAGCGGCGTGGACAGTTCAATCAATGAAGCCAGTCTCCCCCCTTCTCCTCCAGTAGGGGGCAGACTGGAGGAATTCCATTTGACCTGGTCTCAAATTCATCCAGACAAATGGGTATGGGAAATTATCCAGAAGGGGTATTCTCTGGAATTCAAAACTTCCCCCCCTCCTCATCAATTTCGTTGTTCAAAAGTAAGGAAAACATCTATGATCCCAAAGATGAGACAAGCTCTCCAGTGCCTGTTGAAGAACAAAGTAATAGAGGAAGTCCCTGCTCAACAGAAATTCAGGGGCTTCTATTCAACTCTTTTCTATACTATAAAGCCTACAGGGGAACTACGTATCATTTTGGATCTGAAGGATCTCAACTCTCATCTTTATGTACATCACTTCAAGATGGAAACAATATCATCCACAATGAAGTTGATACAACAGGGTGCATACTTGACACGAATAGATCTTCGCGACGCCTATTACCATGTGCTGATCCGGCAACAACATCGAAGATTTCTCAGGTTTCACATCTTCGGCAGGCATTTCCAATACCGAGCCCTACCATTCGGCCTAGCATCGGCACCCCGGATCTTCACAAAGATCATGTCCAATGTGATGGCATTTCTCAGAAAGCAATATCTTCTCAAAGTCATTCCTTACCTGGACGACATTTTGATAATAGAATCTTCCTTACAGAATGCTCTGACCAGCACCAGAATATGCATAAACCAGATGCAGCAATTAGGATGGCTAATAAATTTCAGCAAGAGCTCTATGATACCCTCTCAGGACCTGATATTCCTGGGAATAAGATTCAACACCCTACGGGGCCTAGCATTCCTGTCATCAGATCGGCAGATAAGAATACTCAATCATGTCCGCAAGTTTCTTCAACAGAGACAACGATCGGCAAAAGCCTTTTCAAGACTCTTGGGACACCTTGCATCAACCAATCAGGTTATTCCCTGGGCCAGGACGCATGCCCGAAGGACCCAAATGCATTACTTGACCTACTTCAAAAGACAGCCCAAGAATTTCCACCAACTAATCCCAGTCTCAAAGCCAATCAGACTGGAATTGGAATGGTGGACTCTTCCCTCAAATCTAGCAAAGGGCAGAGCTTTGACCGATCCAGAATGGCAGATTCTCCACACAGATGCCAGCAAGCTAGGCTGGGGAGGAATTTGGAACAACAAAACAGTTCAGGGCATATGGTCTGCCAAGGAAAAAACTATGCATATCAATGTCCTGGAACTCAAGGCAGTCTGGAACACTCTGAAGCATTTCAGAATACACCTTCATCAACAGTCTGTTCTGATCAGATCAGACAACTCCACGGCAGTACAATACATCCTAAACCAAGGAGGAACCCGCAGCCACCAATTGAACTGTCTAGCAATCAGGATCCTACTTTGGGCAGAACACAATCTGCATGCCCTCACAGCCTCCTTCCTATCAGGTCATCTGAATACTCAAGCAGATTATCTCAGCAGACATCAAATCGATCCAGGCGAATGGGAGTTAAACCCAAAAATATTTCAACTAGTAGTGGCCAATCTGGGTCTCCCAGAAGTGGATCTCATGGCCACAAATCAAAACAAAAAATGCGATCAGTACCTGTCCAGGTGGCAGGAGCCTCGGGCATTAGGACAAGACGCCCTAAGGATCCCGTGGAACTTCAAACTAGCATACCTGTTTCCTCCGCTACCTCTGATAAACGAGGTCATCAGGAAAATCAGAAAGGACAAAGCAGAAATAATTCTGATTGCTCCATACTGGCCGAGAAAGCCATGGTTTCCAGACTTGCTCCGGATGTCATGCAGAGTTCCTCTACCTCTCCCAGTCAGCTCAGACCTGCTTCTTCGGGGACCGATACAACATCCCAACCCAGCTTTCTTCCAGCTTCAGGCTTGGAGGCTGAGCGGCAGTCCTTAAGGTTACAAGGCACTTCCGAAGCAGTGATTGAAACCATGCTCAAAGGAAGGAAAACATCATCCTCAAAAATTTATTACAGAGTATGGTCCATATTTTACAAATGGTGCGTGAGCCATCATTTGGACAGATCTACCATATCTCCTACTAAGATCTTAGAATTTTTACAGGAAGGATTCCAAAAAGGATTAAAACCCTCATCATTAAAGGTACAACTGTCAGCATTGTCAGCTATATTGGCATCTCCGCTGGCGGATAACTACCTTATTAGACGCTATTTAACTTCTATTTCTAAAATTAAACCAACCATAAGAGAAACCATTCCCCCTTGGGATCTTAATTTGGTATTACAGCAATTGGCCTCTCATCCATATTTTGAGCCCCTTCAAGAGGTATCCATTAAACACCTTTCCTTGAAAACAGCATTCTTAATAGCAGTTACTTCAGCTAGAAGGGTCAGCGAATTACAAGCATTGATGGCGGTCTCACCCTTTATCACATTCCATCAGGATAAAGTTGTGTTGCGACCTAAACCGACCTTCCGTTCCAAAGTCATCTCCCAGTTTCACCTGAATCAGGATATAGTGTTACCATCCTTCTGTCCTCATCCAGAGCATGATCTGGAAAAACGTCTACATAACCTAGATTTGGTCAGGTGTCTACAGATTTATCTGTCCAGAACTAAGGACTTCCGAAAATCTGACTCTCTTCTAGTACACTTTGGGGGTCAATATAAGGGATCGGCAGCCTCTAAGGCTTAGATCGCTAGGTGGATACGTGACTGCATTGCACTCTCTTATGAAACAGCAGATCAAGATCCTCCAAAACGACTAAAAGCCCACTCAACTAGGGCCATGTCAACCTCATGGGCCCTCAAAGCAGCTGCTTCCCCAGAAGAAATTTGCAAGGCAGCTACCTGGGCTTCTATTTCTACGTTCATCAAACATTATAAATTGGACTTACAAGCATCTGCTGACGCCAAGTTTGGGCGAAAGGTGCTTGAAGCAGCTATAACCCTCTAAATTCCATTCGGCCCCATCCCTATGTGGGGTACTGCTCTGGTAAGTCCCACAGTGCCGTGGATTGGACACAGAGGAAAAGTGAAATTTACTAACCGATATTTGTATTTCCTCTGTGTCCTTCCACGGCAACCCACCCAGGGTAATTATGGTATGAGTATCAGTTCCTATTGTGACAAGATTTCTAATATATTTCCTATATACTATATATATATAAATATATATATGTTATGGAATGACTATCTCTAACCTCTTGTATCTTTCAGCTTGGTCAAACGGTATAACTGCAGAGGAGAGGTAGCTAGCAAAATTTAAAGATTGGTCCTACCCAGCTGGAAGGCGGAGCCAAAGCCCACAGTGCCGTGGAAGGACACAGAGGAAATACAAATATCGGTTAGTAAATTTCACTTGTATGGCTGCTGGTTTCAATTTATCCATATGTCTGGAGGAGCACAGAATAATGAAATACATTTCCTGGTAAAAATATGCATTACCACATTATAATCTAAGCAATACAAGTAAGGTATGTGTATAGCAATACAATGATAATATATGTGAAATACATCAAAGCATGTGAACCCTAAAGATTATAATGACGGAATCATGTCTGCATTCATCTCAGAGCAAAGGGTTAACCAGAGTTATAGGCGGAAGAGATCAACCAATTACACACTTCAATGTTTTTGTGTGACTATCTCAACTATACAACCTACGCTAGATATCACAAACAGACAAATACAGTATAGAACGGAATCAGTCAAAATACCAAATCCAAAATTAAAGACACAGAAGTATTCAGAACACCGTGAAATAGAGCACAAAGACCCTCTCAGTGTATATTACTGTGAGTTCCTTATGCCCTTTTTCAGTGATAATAAAGGCACCTCACTACAACCTGGCATAGATATTTGCATGCACAACAAACAATTGGCTCTCCGGGTATCAGTTTATTAGCTAATCTGTAATTCCAATGGTCTAAAATTTCTATCAATCTGATCTTTACGGTATATTAATGTGATTTGACTGTATAATTTCCAAAACGTTATACTGAACTTTTCAGCCAAATGGCTACTGAATTACATTAGTTCTCAGTAGGATGGCCGGTCGAACTGGGAAGTAATTTAAAACTATCCCAGAATTCACTGGGTTATGATAACTTTGGAAGTTTATACAGTGTAAAGACAATAACTAAATTATACTTTACCAATCATAAATAGGGTGTGGTCTTAGGCATAGCACCGTACTGTTTAATTCAGGTATCAGGAAAGTTGGTAACCCTCAAAAGACTTCTTTCCAAGACCCAAAACAATGCTTATATGACCCAAAGCCCCCTTTACAGAAGGAAATGCCTATTCTTTCATAGGTCACTTCTAAAAGAATAATTTGCATATAGTATATATTTTAGTAAATACTAATAAAATATATCTGAAACATAAAACCTGTCATGTCGCTAGGTGTCAGCCTACTATCAGGAAAAGTTAGTAAAGGAAAATTCATATAATAAAAAAATGCTTTTTCTCAAACAATAGAAGCTTGAAAACATTATCGCCTTCTAAAAAATGTGTGTCCGGACCTTCTTACTCCAACACATAGCTGCAGTTTAGCTATATCCACGGCAAACAAAGTATAGCTTCCATCCTGATAGATAACGATTTACAAAGATGTGTTCATGAGAGTCTAAAATTTATTTTCCACAAAATATTTCTTAAAGATACAGTCTCATATATACACAGACAAAATAGTTACTGAACAGATTCTTAACAATTTCTTTACAGCCAGAGCAGATTCTCTGACACCTTATTGTGTGCAAACATTTGCAGCCGCTGGGGCCATTCTGCAACCCATTTCTGCTGCCGCTTGGGTCACTAGGGCTATGTCTATGTGGGGCAAACACCTCTCGGATGCCATCCATGGAGATGTTCTTGTCCTTTCCAGGCTTATGGGCAGGGAAAGAGGGGGTCCTATCATGTTTAGACCTATTTAGACTCCACATGCTGTGCAGAGGCTGTTCTTTTCCCTCCTTGCTTGCCACGCCAACTCTTTACAGATAGATAAGTACTTTTATTCTATGTTTATTTTACTTTTATTGCTTTACTTCATATTTTAAGGGATCTCTGCCATGTCAGAGCCTATGGGATACATAGGCAAGACTAAAACTACTAAGGTATCAGGGCTTCCTCTAACCCTTTAACCCATTGCTCCTCATGCCAGATTGGTCTTCCTAGGGAATTTTCCAGGACTCTGTGCCTCTTGTTTTCCCACCACACAACCTCCTGGGTCCTCATCTATTGAACAGGGGCCTGCATGGGTTAAGGCCTCCGTGAGTTCTATCCCTTCATCTTTTAGAAGGGTCTTAGACTCTTGGTCCCAGGGCCATCCTACATCCCCAAAAGATGCCTGAGCCACTTTACAGAGGTTGATATCTCCATGACTGGGGATTTATCTGCTGAGGAAGGGTAAACTGATGCAGACTTTTGGACTCATCTTTCTCTGTTGGGGATTCTTATGAGGAAGACTTCACCCTTGGAGAGAAGACAGGATCTTGTCTTCTGACAGAAAGACATTACCCAGAAGTGTGTTGAAAGGGCATTCCCTGAAGTAGAGAACTCAAGAGGACCCCCATCCTGAACTTGAACAGATGATTTATCTCCGAGAAAAAAGTGCTTTGTTACACATGGTCTAATACAAAATGATTTATGTGAAAGTTTGAGACCTCATAGTCGCTTTCCTTATCTCTGGATATATTTAGGAGGAGCAAAAGGGATGTGGTGATTTTCCCTCTTTTTCTTTTCCTTGAACAAGTGGTTCTTGTGGAGTGGAAGTCGCCTGGTAATTAACTGTGTATATCCAGGCACTTTCTTCCAATACATCTCTTCTCTACTGTGCTGCAACAGTGCGCTACCTCCTATTTTTCCCCTAAGAACACAGCATTGATAGTTGCCAATGCAGCTGCATTCAAAGATCAGGAGGATAAAGGCCTTTGCCAACGACATGGGTTACTAGGGACATTGCTGTTTGGGTGGAGCAGCTGTTAGAAGCAGTCCATTCAGATGCTCCAAAATGGTATACTGTTCTTTCTAAGATCCTTGAGGCCAGTGCAAACCTTGCTGAGGCTGCAGTTTGACACTGCCAAGTTCATTAGCAAGCCTTTAGGGCTTTCTGTGCAGCACAGCATACCCTATGGTCTGTGGACCAATACTCTAAGAAATCTCTTCTCCATTCCTTTTGTGGGCAAGCAGATGTTTGGTTCAGAACTGGAGAAATTCATCAGCCATGCTACTGGAAGCAAGACTACTTTATTGCTTCAGGTTATGCCCAAGGATGCAGGCTTTCATTACTCTTGCCAGTTCAGGTGTGAGCCCAGAGCTTCCACTCCATCTGCAAGTCAGGCTCACATTTTGCCCGAAATCCAAACAATCATGGAAGGCAAAAAAAAGCTCCTCTGACAAGTATAACTGTAAATGAGTTGCTGAGGTCTGGCCTGATCAGGATGGAGCGGGGCCTGGTTCTTGGATAATCTAAAATGTAACCTTAGCAAAACAGAACTCATTTTCCCTCTCTATCCAAGCAACCTTAACCCATATATTGCACTCACTATTAACAGTACCACCATCACACTTTGCTTGGGGGTCACCTTTGACTCCTCCATATCCTTTATTCAGTCAATCTCCAACTCTTGCCACTTCCACTCAGTAACATCTCTAAAATCCAACCTTTTCTTACCCAAGATACTACTAAAATTCTAATCCAAACACTCGCCAGGTCCCATCTCAACGATTGTAACTTACTCCTAAATCCTTCCTGTCGCCCGACTAACCCCGCTCCTATTAGCCTATATAATTAAATTCAAAATTCTGGTACTAACTTACAGAGCCTTAGTAACACTGCATCTCCCTATTTTTCATCTTATTTCCAAATACACTACCACATGTCATCTTCACTCTGCACAGGACCTTCCTCTCTCTACAACTCTTATTACATCCTCCCACTCCTGCCTACAGGACTTCTCCTGTGCAGCACCTGAACTCTGGAATTCCCTTCCCCGTCCCATCAGACTCTACCCCAGTCTTCAGATCTTCAGATGCTCCCGGAAAACTCACCTCATCAGGGAATCCTATTAACTACCTACGTTATGAGCAAGGCCAGACCAACTTACGCTCACCCTCCTTCCCTTCTAAAATCACACTCTGACTTACATCCCTATCTCAACCTCATTGTTCACATAGTCTTTTCTCCCAAACAGAACCACCGCTTCCCTGGACCACTGCACTCAATAGCACTTCTTCCTCCCACCTACTGACCAGCAGTTCATGTGGCAGGAGGCACCCCATGGCACTTACTCCTTCTGTGTCCTACCATCTAGACTGTAAGCTGTCACTACCAGGACCCTCTGATCCTTTCGTTTTTAATGTTCCGTTTGTTCTATTTAATATCTCTGTATGTCTATTCCCTATTGTACAGCACTGCAGAGTAAGGTGGTGCTATATAAATGAAGAAGAATGCTCAGTTTTCCATGATTGAGCCACTTGTTCTTCCACTCCTTCTGGATCTCTTGACCTAAATTCGCTTTAACCGCTTGGATTTTGAAGCCAGCATTATGAGGAAGAAGGGTTTCTGTGAAGCTGTCTTAGCCGCTGTGATGAAGATCTGCAGCCCATTTCCATCTAAATCGTATCATAGGGTCTGCTCCTTGTTATCAAAAGTGATGTGAATACCAATTGCAGTTGTGGCCATTTCATCTTTCAATTGTCTTAGCATTTCTTCAGTGACAGGCTTCAGAAATTACTTGGTTTTAGGTCTAACAAGGTCCAAATTTCAATCCTATCTGTTGTTTTTTGGAGGTTTATTGCCTTGCTGCCAGATATACACAACATTGTGCAAGGGATGTTTCATGTCTACCCTGTCTTTTGGGATCCTTCTCCCTTATTGTACTTAAACCTAGTCCTGAGGGTGCTTCAGAAGAATTCTTATGAACCTTTGTCTTCTGTATCCCTTTGTTTTTTTGCTCCTAAGACCGCTTTCTTGCTTGGGATTGTGTCTGTTTGGCACGTGGCTGAACTGTAGGTTTTGTCTTGTAGACCTCCTTTTCTGATCTTTGGTACCGATAGGGTGGTTCCCTTTGAGTTTCTTCCCAAGGTGGCTTCTGAATTTCATATTAACCAGAAAATTGTTCTTCCTTCTCTTTGGCTCTGTCTAAAAGACAGAAGCAGGAGCTTTTCTGCTTCATTGTAGCTGGGTGTCTGTAGTACTACGTTCATCATACAGATCCCTTCTGCATATTGGACTAAATTTTTTTATTTTCTTACGGGTCCACATGTGGACCAAGTGGCTTCTAAAGTGACCGTGGCTTCTTGGATCAAGGTCACGGTTTGCCATACTTATGTCCTTAGGTAAAAGCATGTGCCGTTTAGGGTCACTGGTCATTCCAGCTGAGCAGTGGGTGCTTTCTGGGCCTACAAGACCAGGCTTCTGTGGAGCAGTTGTGCAAGGCAGCAACACTGTCAACTTTTCACACACACATCTTTAAAAGGATAGTAATGTTTCAAAATAAAAGCAGCTCCAATTAAGCTTCATAGTATTTGGATCATGGAGGGTGTTATTTCAATACTATCAGAGTTGTAGTTCAGGAGTAACTGAAAGATAAAGTATCCCCCTCCCACTCCGTTTACCTAGTGTAAACCACTTCTTACTGTGAGAACAGTGAAAACCCTGCCCCCATTGACAAGTTTTTCAGGTTTCTCCCCTTATACTAATTGAAGATTGTCCTTCTCTGTAATCCAGCTGGACAATAACCCTCTGTTCTGAGGTGAACAGTGTTACATCAGTAAAAGGGGTGGGAGGGGGATACTTTATCGTTCAATTACTCTTGAACTACTGCTCTGACAGTATTGAAATAACACTCTCCGTGGCCCAAATACTATGAAGATTAATTGGAGCTGCCTTTATTTTGAAACATTACTATCCCTTTAACATTACAGTCAATCATCTGGCTTCAGCTGAAGTCCGTTTTGGAAGGAAGGTCCTACAGGGTATATTGCTGGTGTAGTCCTTCTTGCCTTTCTTCTAGTAACTTTTTTGCTGTTACTTGGTTTGGTGTGTTGGAGTCCATTGACACCTAAGGTTCATAATTTCTTCTGGTATGTCTCTTGAGATTAGTTTGTATTTAGACATGTTTTTCCTCTCCCTCCCTGGAATATTTGTGGAATAGCTTTAGTATATCCCCATTGTTACTGTGTTCCACAATGGGGATTTTTGTGTACTTACTGATGAATCCTTTTCCTTTAGTCTGTGTGGAACACAGGACATCCCATCCAGAGAAAAACATGCTGTTTGAGTTCCAGACAGTGGTGTCATTTGGGTACTCTGGTACAGGTGACCACCTTCCTGCTTACTTAGTTTTTTCTTCTGTCTTTGCTATAAGTTTAAAACTGAGCATTATTGGTAGGGGTAAGGTGCAGCAAGGAAGGAGTCTCAACCTTCAGAGAACTCTATGCAAATGCCCTGCTTCAGGGAGAAAGATACTTTATCCCATGGTGTCTGTGTTCCACAAGGAGTAACAAAAAAGGAGTTATTGGTAAGTACACTAAAATCCCCTTTTATCATACCATGATTTGCAAAAATCTAACTGAAATTAACTTTCGGTTGCTTTTGCTTTTTCTGAACAAGTATTGACCCACTACTGTAATCCCATCATTTATTACTCTTTTGCACATTGGGCCGTATGTATATTGGCAGAAGTTGAACAGCTATGTGGCAAACCATTTGCACCATATGGGAAAACATCCTTATTGATTGATTGATTGAAATGAGGACTTAACTGAATGCATTGAAAAATGTAGACCTCTAGTATTCAAGGTTTCTCTTTATTTAAAAAAAAAATGTATTTTACCATGACAAATACATTGAGATTGTCTCTTGTTTTCCAATATCTCCTGGGTACTCATTTTATCTATCACATAAGGGTGAAAGGCTGAGTTGACCTTGCTGGGAATAGAACCTGCGACCCTGAGGTTTCTACAGATGGAACATAAAGTAACTGAGATATCTCACTGGTTTAAAAGCTCCATTTAAATTACCGGAGTTTTTTTTTTCTACATGAAGCTGATGGCTTGCTTCAATTTTTTTTATACACATATGGCCTGTTCTTTCAGCAGCATTTGTCATAAGGAAATAGAATGCAGACGGGCATTTTTTTCTGTCTCGTTTTATGTTTAAGGTGGGCAATGTGTGGAACTCCAGCTTTTGCTGGACTACAGCTCCCATCATTCTCCAGTAGCATCTTAACCACCCATAAACACACAAGTTCAACAATAAAAGTAGACTCTCAACTCCTGCCGTAAACTGCTTGGCTAGCAATCTACTGTGTTTTTTTTGTTATCGGTCTTCCACATAGATACCCTAAGTGAAGCGGTGATATTTCTTCCTCTTGAACCCTATGACCGACGTTTCGATCCCTCCTGGGATCTTTATCAAGACAGTCACCTCGTGCAAACAACCTCCATTTTATATCCTACACCTGGTGATGACCTCTTGCCCGCCCTAAGGTCATAGGTGAATTAACCAACACTTAAAAAATTAAAAGGCTAAAAACAATGTATGGAACCAAGCGATAAACTTACATACCCTAAATTATATAGTAACAAGCAGGAAAACTAGAAAGTTCTGTTTGCGGATAATTGTTACAAACTTGCTCATTTATCATATCGAAAAAATACAAGACATCGAGATGTACAAGATACTTCAGCCCCCACTACATGTCACTCTGATCAAAAATCATATTCAGACAATAAGCAATAAAGAAAATAAACAAGTTAATGATGAAATACCATCCATCCTCGGAAACCCATAGCAGGATATAGCGCCGGAGCATTGCACCGCAGTAAAGATCTAAGGATATACAGAACAGCTTGCATGACTAATGGCATTCTTCATTAGCTGTTATTTCACAAATTATTCAGACTGTTTGAATTATTGTATTGCAGTGTTAGAAAAAGAATTGAATTAATAGGCACATACCACAAATCAAAAGCGGAAGTAACACACTCAATAGAACGGTTCTAGTTAGTAAGTGTCAAAACTGACCTATATGAAACATATGTATACATCATGTTACATGAATCTGTATAGTACAGACTAGAGAAATAGACATTATGTATCACCGGCGTTCCACAGGGCTGTAAAGTCAAATAGTCATATGTGCATACAAATTGAATATATAATCACTTCCTCCGCCTTGCGAGATAAGGATGTTGAAACCATAGTGCATACTTCTTAATACTGGAAAACTTGTCTCATTAATCACAGTTTACCATATCAATCCAACGGGAGGACTTCGAGGGGATCCATTCACATTTAATCAAGAAACGTTAAAGTACTTGCTATCAGGTTATCAAAACCACTGTGAAATAAAGCTCAAATTCCTCATGTCAGGTCATGTGAAATCGTCCACAAAAAACTTGTTAGGCATCAAGGGAACTAGGTGGCACACCCATCATCAACAAGTGTACTCTCCAGTTCCCGACTCAATTTCTGTAGGAAAATCAATACATACCTCCTGGTAAGGGTTTCTAAGTGAGGTCATCCATCAACGATGAGTGTCCTGTCACTCCTCTACCCATCCTATAACAGAGGCGTATCGTATATTCACTTGAACACAATGACCTTTAATCCAATCTCATCCAATAGCCTCCACCTGTAAGTGGATTAGAGCTATGCGTACAGTAGTTGCATTATTTTGTTTCCTCTAGTATGCCGATTACACAGTCACACACGTTCAATTTGTTGTCACTCAACGCCCGTCTTCATAATGGATCCTCATTAAATTTAACATCAGGTCTGTATAAATACAATCCTATCTTATCCCATAGCCTCCACCTCATAGTGGATTAGAGCTATGTGTATGGGGAACTAGGTCCTTCCGTTTTCTCCAGAATTACAATTACATAGTCCCATTGATAGGGATCTTAGTTATTCAGCACCCATAATCAAAATGGATCCTTATTAAGCACATCAACAAGCTTTATATAAATGCACTAATATCTTATCCCATAGCCTCCACCTGTAAGTGGATTAGAGCTATGTGTGTCGATATAGCATAGTTCTGTTTCCTCCAGGTTAGCAATTACAGCATCCCACAGGTTGAAATCCATCTCACCGCTACCTACACAATACTAGAACCATCTTTAAATATAACATCCTCCCAGCTGTAACAGGAGGTATAGATGCAAATATCAACAAGTCAAAAATCATTCACCTGTTTTAAACATTTTTTCATCCAGACACCCAGGCATTAACATATATTGTCGTGAGTGCTGCCTCTATCCAAGTTATATATATCTCCTATATTATAATTCGCTAGGATGTTTGTCAGAAGCCGTCATATGCAGTAGAGACTGCCCACACCGCGGCTGATATGGCGCAGGGCGCTCCAAATTCAGACCACAGTCCTCTCTGCGCACCTCTGGGACTGCTTGGTCCCAGGAAGGTGCGCAGAGAGGACCACGGTCTGAATTCGGAGCGCCCTGCTCCATATCAGCAGCGGCGTGTTCGGGCAGTCAGTACTCTGCATAACTGCAGCTCCGCCAGTGTTGGCCCCTATACATAGGCTTTAAAACTAGTGTGTGTGTGTGTGTGTGTGTGTGTGTGTGTGTGTGTGTGTGTGTGTGTGTGTGTGTGTGTGTGTGTGTGTGTGTGTGTGTGTGTGTGTGTAATTTTATTTATTTTTTTAATTTAAGCTGAATGTATCAAGAAAATATGCAGGAAATACAGTCTTCCTCCTTTTTCAAATTAGTT
The DNA here is from genome assembly GCA_037306005.1 of Rhinophrynus dorsalis. Classification (NCBI taxonomy): domain Eukaryota; kingdom Metazoa; phylum Chordata; class Amphibia; order Anura; family Rhinophrynidae; genus Rhinophrynus; species Rhinophrynus dorsalis. The sequence goes on from CM074719.1 coordinate 358,221,492, forward strand.
TAGTTGACCAAATAAAATTGGTCAGCATTTTACTTGAGTGCCCAGTTCCTTATTTATTCTGTATTGTTTATTTCTACTTTGAGGTTTTTTGTCTGAAATGATGAAACAGTGGTTAGAACTTGCAGTGGGACTGTGTTCCTGGGTGTGAGAACAATTAATAAAAATGTACTTCTACATAACTTTTCTGATGGTCCACACCCATCCCGTGCAGCCAAGTTCTTTGTCTGCTGTATATAACGTGCCTGCTATTTTAACATCTGGTTATCCTTAATAAATGTCCTGCAGTCATCTTGGTTACCATGTGAAGATGCACTTTTGTCTTTTTATAATCATTTTTGAATCTAGAGCAGTAATTATGTATCTTTACTAAACAACTAAGTAGAATTTATAAACTCTCATCATACTGAGGCTGATATAATAAGACTAACTGAGAAATTCTGGAGAAAACCAACTGTGCCAATGGTGAAAAAATTCTTATTTATCTTAAAAGATGGACATGTCTCAAGTATGTCTATATAAAGCTGTGGTAATGGCTATACCATAATGTTCCTCTCTGTCTATGATTTTACCTGTTGAGACACCCCTGTCCTTTTCTAGGAAGTTGACGAGCTAAAAAAAAGTAGAAAAAGAAAAGAAAGGAAGCAAAAACAGGAAGATGGGGAAACGAAAGGACCCGGAGCAACCATCATTGAAGACTTTCTTCCAAACCTAAACCAAGAGGTACTTTTCAAATGTAATTTATGTTTTCCTTTAAATAGTCATTTTACGAAGTAAAATTTATTTATGAAAAAATATATCTTAACTCTTTGAGTGCCTGAGTGATACGGAATGTATTGCAAAGCACCACTCAGGCATTCAAAGGGTTAATAGTGCTTTTTCCTTTGAGTAAAACAAAAGTCCTCCAATAGATGAAACCGTAGCCAACAATGCCAACCAGTGTCCAAAAGAAAGATTGTTTGTCTTTTTTTGATGTATTCTGTTGGAGAACTTGCTATAGACTATGGTGCGCCATAGTACATGTTTGGAACAGCACCACCTGGTGACAATAATTAAAAACTGAAGTTTACTGATTCTTTAGACTTTGTCATTGTTACAAATTGTTGTTGTTATTGAATTGTGTGTTTTAGTAAGAATAAAATACAGGTGAACACTCCTATATGATAATGTGTTAGTTTCAAATATTAATGTTACTGTTTTGAGGTTAATGGTCTGGAAAGAAAGTGCTTCTTTTGCTTAATTGTTGCTCATTGGTTTGCCGTGGAGACTGATTATTAATATTCATCAACTTTTCAATCTTCGTGTTATTGTTTCTTGAAAAACAACCTTCAGTTAAGGTCCTTTTTCATAAAAATAGGAGGTCAAATGCTAGTTCAAACCCACTGCACTGTAGAGGGGAAATTAAAATTCCCATTGATTTAAATTGAGTGCTAACCCCCATAATGCAAATTGCCAGTGCAGTTGGTTTCAGCTTGATGAATAAGGCTCTTTATGAATATTGACATTTCTCTTTGCCAAACTGCTTTTGAATTCTTTGTTTCCAGGAAGCGGTAAATAGTACCCATGGCTCATTCCATTCCTTAGATGCAGACATGGCACTGCATGAAGGAGAGTCTTTTAATAAACAAGATGACTTGTTTAAAGATGGACTTCGAAGAGCACAATCTTCAGACAGTTTGGGGACTTCTGGATCATTGCAAACAAAAACACTGGGCTATAACAACAAAGCAAAATCGGCTGGAAACCTCGATGAGTCTGATTTTGGGCCACTGGTTGGAGCAGATTCTGTTTCAGAGAACTTTGACACTTCTTCCCTTGGGTCTTTACATATGCCAAGTGGATTTATGTTAACCAAAGATCAGGAGAAAGCAATCAAAGCCATGACTCCTGAGCAAGAGGAGACTGCCTCCCTACTTTCAAGTGTCACACAGAGCGCGGAATGTGCCTATGTTTCCCCTTCTGGTTATCGCCTTGTGAGTGAGACAGAGTGGAACTTACTGCAGAAAGAGGTGGGTTTTACATTGCCACACTTTCCTAGGTCATACTACGATTACTTAACCCCTTTAAAACCAGAGGGCTGTGAAATACATTGCTTTGGTCCTCAAGAGTTTTAGATGCATAGTCATCGGAAGAAATAAGCTTGCACAGAAAAAAAATTGAAGTAATGAAAACAGTGGAGCATTGTTAAAGTGGATCTATCACCTTCAATTCAAATCTGCATATCTGAAAACGTATTTAAAAACTGCCTACGTATTATGTTGGGACAACAGAAAGGGAGCGCTCACAGGTCCACCAACACATAATTAGCCGTTCCAAAATATTGAAAAAATCTCATTTATTGTAGCTTTTAAAATCAACAATCATGAACAAGTTATGTCCCATGGAAAACAAAGCTGCCTGCCATACATGTTTTGTGAGAAATCCTGTATAAAAGGACCACATTTATAGTGCAACAAAGTTTAAAGAGCCATTTAAAAGCGCCTTACCATGTAACTTGTTCATGATTGTTGCTTTTAAAGGCATAGTAATGGTTCATTTTAAGTGGCTTTAATATTGTAGGCATTAAACTGTTAACATCTCCGCAAGTCTTATCTCTCGTATCTTTATGGTTTGAGAGATATAACTTGCTAAAGTTACCTTTTCCTGGTAGTTTCACTCAAGTCTGCCATTTAGCTGACAGCTGCAGATTTCAGTCATTTGACCAGACAGAGGCTCTTCAGCAGAGCTGAAATAAATACTTGGAACGGTCTACAAAGTGTGATTGTAATCCAGGCACACTTTGTAGACCATTCCAGTGAAGTATTTATTTCTAAATAGAGCGATTTCTGCACTGCTGAAGAGCCTCTGTCTGGTCAAAGGACCGGAATCTGCAGCTGTCAGCTAGATGGCAGACTTGAGTGAAACAGCCTGGAGGGGGGAACTTTAATAAGTTATAGCTCTCAAACCATAAAGATTTGAGAGATAAGACTTGCATCGATGTTAACCTTTTTTTAATGCCTACAATATTAAAGCCACTTAAAATTAACCATTACTATCCCTTTAAAAGCTACAATAAACTTGAAATTTTTTAACTCAATATTTTGGAATGGCTAATGATGTGTTGTTGGACCTATGATCGCTCCCTTCCTGTTGTCCTCTCGTTTGTGGAATCATTGCTTTGATTGTAGGGTGCAGCACCAGGCACACGGAGCCCTAGAGAAGCGGGCTAAGTGCATTGTTTTTACTTTCACATTTCTAATTTAATCATATGCAGTAGCAACTGTTGATCAAATAAAGTTTAGTATACATTGTATATGAATATGTATCATGTTAACCAGTAGACCAGCCGATGGTTAGTTTAGTCTGTATTCATACTTTTATTGATATATTCATAATAGTAATTTGAGCAATAGAGCTGTAACAGCTTTAGAACAAAGCATCTTCCAGCAGGTTCCCCTTTTTACTCAGAAAAAAAAAGCTTTACATCCATCAAACTAGGGTGCTCCTTTAAATTCAGGTTGGGTTTTACGTAATGTGATCATGTGATTATTATGTTGTGTATTGTTTTCTATTCTTCTAGCAATAGTGTATTTAGTTAATCATAAAGGCCTTATGTAGAAAACAATATGAGTGTTTTGGGATTTTTTGTGTCCTATGGTACAGCTGGTTTGCTGAGGTTTTTAGTTGTTTGAATGCTACAGAGGTCTTGCTTTGCTTTGCAATGCATCAGAGATCTCCCTAGTATATTAGGGGGTTAAAATTCCCATTGAAATCAATGAGGATTTAGGGAATTTTTGTCCCTTATGGGTTGCACCTTTTTAGCTTATCAAATTGCACCCTATGGGCTTTATTCATCAAGATAAAAAGTAGCAGTTCTGAAAAATATCATCTCCACTACAGGGGGAAATTAAAATTCTGCACATTTAAAGGGCTCATTTATATTAATGGAAATGTGCAGAATGTTCATTCCCCCTCCTATATTGGAAATGATTTTATTCAGAACTGCTGCTTTTTTTATCTTGATGAATAAAGACCATAGGGTTCAATTTGATAAGCTAAAAGGGTGCAACCCAACTGTAAGGTCTCCAATGCATTGTTTGTAATTCGGTGGAGACCTGTAATGCATTCAAGGATTTAAAAGACCCATTTATATCAGTGCAAATTATCATTTCCCATTATGGTGCAATTAGTTTGGTCTAGAACTGCACCTCTATAGCATGATGAATAAGGCTGTGTCTTCTTAACGGACATTCTTGTGTTTACTTTCATTGTGATTATTCTTGTGGATAAGGTTTATTTTATTTGACAGTGTGATAATGCTTTCCTTACCCATTTGGCAGAATGTGGTTTAGGGAAGTCTTGTGTCATTTTCCTTTTAACAGTTTTCTTGTGGGGCATTTTTTAAGGTGCAGACAGCTGGGAACAAATTGGGCAGACGTTGCGACATGTGCACCAACTACGAGAAGCAGCTTCAGGCCATCCAGACCCAGGAGGCAGAAACCAGAGATCAAGTGAGGCGCTTACATTTCCCCTCTCCGCACTGACAAACAGGGACATACGTACAAATCCAAAAAGTGGACCAATTTTGGGCCAGACCGACTACCACAGGGAACAAATAAAAATTCTCATTGAAACGAGGCTTTTAACACTGAGTGGTGTCCACTGTGTCAGACCTCTCCCTAGCATTTAAGGGCTTAAACCTCCATTTAAATCAAATATGATAATTTTGTGTTCCCTATATTGCAGTTGGTTTGACAAAGAACTGTTTCACTTTTGATATTGTATGTATTAGTCTTAAGTAGTTTAGGCCTTTGGTACTATAATAGTACAGTGTGATCCGCCTTCACTTGGTACTGTGGACTTAATGAGCATTGGTAGTTTTAGCCCTTAAGGACCAGAGGGTTATGCAGTGAATTGCTTTGCAATAAGTTGCATATCCCTCTGTTCCTTAACTGGTTATTATATACTTGTTTGTATGTCTCTTGCTTCTTTTTAGCTGTACATATCCTATATTATAATTCTCTAAGTATGTTTGTCAGAAGCCGTCATTCGCAGTAGAGGCGGCTGCACGCGCTGCAGTCATGTGCAGTACAGACCGCCGCCGGCGCGGCTGATATGGTGTGGGGCGCTCAGAATTCAGACTGGAGTTGTAATATGGTCTGAATTCAGAGCACCCTGCTCCTTATCAGTCGCGGCGAGTTCGGGCAGTCAGTATTGCGCATGACTACAGCTCCGCAAGTGTTAGCCCGTGTATACGGGCTTTAGGTATGAAATGAAATGAGTGTAGTTTTGGCTACAAAAAAAATGTTTTCTAAGGTACACATTAATATTCTATGATATATACCGATATATCATAAAATCCGGTTTACTTGTTAGTAGAATAGTTAGAAAATATATCGTTGCAGGTTTCTGGTACAGTTAATTTGCGGTTCCGTATTTCAACGTAAAGGCTGGCCAAAGAAGATATTTTATTAGTAGCAGCAGTAATAATAATACTGGGCTGGTCATGATCTGTGTTTAGAAGCTAAGGGTGTAGTGTGGGAGTGACTGAAATTTTCAGAAGCATCAAAACAAGGTCATTATTAGATTCTGTGGTTAGAAGTTCAGGGTATGGATGAGAAAGTTAATCACAAAATGGATGTTGGATTGGTAGAAAAACGTTATGTATGTTTATCATAAAAATCTGTTGAGCGATCCTACGGTGAATATCAGACAGGAATCCAAGTATGCTTAGAATAAAACTCATTATTTATGCCAGTTGACCAAATATACAAAAGCCTCTAATGTAACTCCTGATGGGTAAGGGCAATATCATCCACATCCATCCACGGTCCTCAGTACCAAATCACAGGAACACCCGCCTTCGGAAACATTCAACGCTACCCTGTATAAACCATTATAGCGTTAAATGTCACCCCCAGAATCAGGTGCACCAATTAGATATCGGATCCGCAAACCGCTACCGTGTGGAAAAACATGCAACTCAACCTACAGGTATACAAAATTGCATACACGTGTATTTTATACATGTAACAACCGTCTATACATCATATCAAATATTCATAAAATAATGTTAATAAAACATGTCACACGAGAATACAAATAAAATCATTGGTGATCAGAATGACTAATATAAATCAAACTGGTCATCAATACAGACCCCTACTGATCTATGACCGATATTCCCACCATGGATCATCTGTCCATTAAAGGCATAAAACAATATACCCCAAAATCAAATAAACAAAACTAATAAAATTATACCCTCGAGGGCTAGAACCTCTAAAAAAATAACACTCAAAATACACAAAAAATATAAAATAAAACAAACCCCTACACCTGCTCCTATCCCAGTCTCCTCAAAAGGAGACTAAAGATCTTCTCTAATATCCCACATCTGTTCCTCTCCCGATCTAATCCGAAAGGTAAAGGTGTTCTAAAGTGTCCTCCTTATTCAGTGACCACCTAATTCATCTAAATCTTCTTGTAGAGCTCATATCATAGTTGTATCGAATTATTACACAGCTTAGTGCCCACAAAACTGTTTCTTCTAAGGCTTACCATTGTGTCTGATTGACCTTTCTTTCTTGGTGTGCTGATAGGGACCTTTCTCAGGATTTTGATCTTCCTACGGTCCTGGCTTTCTTGCAGGACGGTGTGGATAAGGGCCTCAGTTTGAGTTCTCTTAAGGTTCAGACCTCTGCTCTCTCTGTTTTCTTTCAGAGGCGCATTACTATTCTTCCTGATGTCAAGGTTTTCTTCTAGGGCATTGCTCATACTCGTCCTGTTTTCAAGACTCCCGCTCCTTAGTGGGATCTTAACTTGGTTTTGGGCGTCCTTCAGTGCCCTCCCTTTGAGTCACTGGCTACTATTCCTCTACGCCTGCTGACGTGTAAAATGGCCTTTCTCCTGGCAATCGTGTCTGTTCGCCGTGTCGTGGAGTTACATGTTCTGCTTGTAGACCTTTTTTGGTGTTTCACAAAGACAAGGCGGTGCTTCGCACTTCACAGGAGTTTCTCCCGAAGGTGGTCTCTGAGTTCCATATTAATCAGGAGATTGTGGGGCCGCCTTTCTGCCCTGATCTTACCTCTGACAAGGAGAGGGATCGCCACTTGTTAGATGTGATGTTTCAAGTTTTATGTACATTGCATCAGTCCATCAGACAATCTGACGCGCTGTTAGACATTCCTGAGGGCCCCAGGGCAGGAAGACCTGCATCCAAAGTGACTAATTGCGTCTTGGATCTAGTCCTCTATTCGTAAGGCTTACATCCTAAGGAAGGAGCCTTTTCCCTTTCGGGTCACGGCTCAGTCTACTAGATCTATTGGGGCTTCTTGGGCTTACAAGAATCAGGCCTCTGCTGATCAGTTGTGCAAGGCTGCCATTGGTCATCTGTGCACACCCTTTCGAAGCACTAACGTGTTGATGTGCTGGCATCGGCTGACGCCAGTTTTGGGTGGAAGATCCTGGAGACTGTCCTGCCTGTCTAGGATCTTCTTTGGTGCTTCTTTTATTTTTGAGCCCTCTTGGCTCTAGTTCACTGTGCTGTGTAACAGTTCCTGGGGTGTTGTTACCCCTGTTTAGTGTCAGTTGACACTTCATTGTTTTGTTGGATTGTCTCTGATCTGATGGTTCATATCTGCTCTGGTGACTTTGGGGGCCTTGCACCTGGTCCTTGCCTTACTTCCCGCCTCTGGGAAACTCAGTGGTTGGACATCCCAAAGTTACCAGTAACCTGTATTAGACGACAGAGAAAATAGAATTTTAGTTTTACCTGTTAAATCCTTTTCTCTTAGTCCATACAGGTTACTGGTCTCCCACCCTGTCAAGGGACCATGCTTGGCTCTTCTGTGGCAGACCGTGGGGGTCCTTCGGGGTCATGCTCGCAGGAGTCTTCTTTCCCTTCTACTATCTAGTCAATAGTTAGTGTCTGAAATCTTACTGGAGCTGATTGGCTAGCTGCAGCCAAGGAGGGAAGGTAGGCTCCACCCCCTGCATTCACTTCTAGAATTGTTCCTGCCTACTTAAAGGGGCAGATCGCCTACCCAAAGTTACCAGTAACCTCTATGGACTAAGAGAAAAGGATTTAACAGGTAAGACTAAAATCCTCTTTTCTGCCCACTTTCATGTCCCTGACAGTAAGCTTACTGGATTTCTGTTTTGAGTTTCCTGATTAGCTGACCATCAGATCTGGAGAGTGAAACAGTGTATCATTAGCCCTTCAGTAGGGAGTGCTTTGTATGCTGTTTTTTTATAAATTAAATAGTCTCTACATTGTGTCAATACACCTTCTTTCAAGTCTGGAGTCTCTGGAGACAGATTGAACCAGGGGGCTCAATGTCAGGAACATAAAAATGGAGGGAGACTTTATAAGAAAGACAGGGAAAAAAAAAAAAAGGGGGGGGTGGGACAAATCTATCGATAATTAATTAGAATTTTGGTAGAACAAAATCAAACAATAAAGGCAATAATTAACAATTGCAGGAAGATTATATGCTCTGGCCAACATATCTTTAACCATCCTTTTTCTGCAAAAGAGGTCCAGTTTGATGATAAGGTCATACCTCCTACGTAAGTGACAAGTGAGGCAACTAATGTTACCATGTCAGAACCTGAATGGGCACACAAGTTTCGCACTCCATTCGAGCTATGGCTAACATTCCCAATGCAGCTGATTTGATATTTGGGAAATGGTTTTCTAAGGCACCACATGCGGTCATAAAATGTCCACATGCCCTGTTACACATGAAAATCAGAAGGTGCTCCAAACATCCAGCAGTAGAAGTTCCCATTGCTAGACTATATAAACTTGCAACCATACGTGGTCAGGATGCAGCTGTTTTTAAAGATAATATACTTACAGTACTGTGCAAAAGTCTTAGGCAGTTGTGAAAAGTAAGCATGCTTTCAAAAATAGATGTTAATAGTTTATTTTTTTATCAATTAACAAAACACCTAGTGAGTGAACGGAAGAAAAATTTAAATCAAATCAGTATTTGGTGTGATCACCATTTGCCTTCAAAACCGCATCAGTTCTTCTAGGTACACTTGCACACAGTTTTTTAAGGAACTCTGCCGGTAGCTTGCTCCAAATATCTTTGAGAACTAACCACGGTTATTCTGTGGATTTAGGCAGCCTCAGTTGTTTCTCTCTCCTCATGTAATCCCAGAAAGACTCAATGATGTTGAGATCAGGGCTCTATGGGGGCCTTACCATTACTTCTTGTTCTTCTTTACTCTGAAGATAGTTCTTAATTAATTTGACTGTATGATTGGGGTCGCTGTCATGCTGCAGATTACATTTGGGGCCACATTGAAGAGACTATATTCATTCTTACCAAATCCCCAACTCCATCTGCAGAAATGCAGCCCCAAACGTGCAAGGAACCTTGATCATGCTTCGCCGTTGCCTGTAAACCCTCATTCTTGTACTGCCCTCTTGGCAAACAAACTGGCTTCTGATACAGCTAAAAATTTCACATTTTGACTCATCAGTCCAGAGCACCTGCTGCCATTTTTCTTCATCCCAGTTCCTGTGTTTTCATACATAGTGGAGTCACTTGGCCTTGTTTCCACGTCAGAGGTATGGCCTTTTGGCCGCAAGTTTTCCATGAAGACCACTTCTGACCAGACTTCTCCAAACAGTAGGTGGGTGTACCAGGATCCCACTGTTTTCTGCCAATTCGGAGCTGATGGCACTGCTGGACATTTTCCGATTGCGAAGGGAATTAAGCATGAGTGTATTTCTTCTATTGTACTAAGTGTTTTGGCTGACCATTGCATCTACGATGCTCAGCGTCACCTGTTTCTGTGTGTTTCTTTAAAAGAGCTTGGACAGCACATCTGAAAACCCCTGTCTGCCTTGAAACTTCTACCTGGGAGAGACCTTGCTGATGCAGTCTAAGTACCATATGTCTTGTTGCTGTGCTCAGTCTTGCCATGGTGTATGACTTTTGACATTTTGTAGTACCCAAAAAAAGGGTGGATATTTTTGTCCAGTTATGGATTCAGAGGAACTGATCAAGTTCTTGAAGATTCCATAATTTTTGGTGGAATCCATTAGATCAATCTCAGCAGCTATGAAATCGGAAGTGCATTTAGCATCACTGGTCATAAAAATGCTTATCTCTACATTGCCATTTGTTAGAATCACTATTGATACATTTGTTTTTCATTTAAGAATCAACATTATCGATTTGTCAAGCTGTCTTAGCACTTCAATCAAAAGTCAAGATTCAACTTTATCTGTATTTTTCCAGAAGGATCTTTAAGATGAACTGGACCTTCATTATATTTCAATCAAAGAACTAACAAAGGAAAAGTAAAACTCGCTAGATGTTCATTGTCTTAAATACTATTGGTATACTACAGTGTTCCTTTGTCAGATTCCCTGTTTATAGTTCTTGAATGACCTAGGAAGGGTAACCTGGCTATAAAAGCCAATATAGTATATAAATAAAAAATGGACTGTTATTCAAGCTTATTTAGACCTTCTGGTCTAACCCAGTTTCATGGTTAATTATTGCACGTTCCATAATAACAGTCAGCACATCACAGGCTCTCAAGAAACAAGTGTTGGCAGAGTAAATTTGCAAGATGGCAACATGGTGTTCCATTCACTTTTTTTACAGTGTTAATGTCTTGTTCTCAGTGGATGCAAGTTTTGGAAGTAAAGTTCTTCAAGCAGCAATTGTTTAATTCATTTTTTTTTTTTTTTTTAATTTTAAAAGGCCGCCTGACAGGAGTTTATTACTTAATAGGTGTATATTTCTTCAGTGGGCTGTCCATACACCCGTTCCCAAGACCTTTTGCATTGCCAGTAATGCAACTTTACCTCTGCAGATGGCGTCTCTCATTTTCAGGCAGATAAGCACCTGGATTCCTCTTTGAAGGTGAACTTTGCAGCTTCTTCTGCTGCTCTGATCCCTACCGTTTGCCTTTGCGTGGGTTACAAGTCCTACAACTGTTTGAGGATCAGCTTTTTGATGCTGTAGAGGACACAGCCAGAAGCTATCTGGTTTTTCTGATATTCAAGATCCTTGAAGCGATTGCGATCTTGCGCAAGTGGCTTGTGATGTGACTAGATTTACTTGTATGGTCTAGACTGTCTCATTGGCAATGTTTTGCACTCTGTGGCTTATGATCTGGTCGGATGGCCAATATTCTAAGAAGTCTTAGGTTTTTTCTTCCTTTTGTGGGCAAACGGTTGTTTGATCCAGAATTGGAGAAAGTTATCAGTCACACCACTGGAGGCAAGAGTACTTTGTTGCCTTAGGTTTCTCCTAAACGTTCCTTTTTACCCAGGTGCGTCCCATTCCGAAATCCAAGCAAGCCTGGTCAGTCAAGAAGTCTGTACTCAGAAACCCATGCCCATCTCCTCATGACTCGCTGGGGTCTGGCCTGCCCCTGGCTATAGGAGATAGTCTTCATTTTTTCCACATTTCATTGGCGGACCAGTAGGTTTTGCAGGTAGTCTCAGATGGGTCTTACATAGATTTGAAGTCTTCCTTCCTGTCCTGTTTTATTTATTTATTTATTTATTTATCTTATGTGCGGTTTGTCGCGATCCCTAATAAAGTAGTCTATATTTAGATGCAGTCTTCTCCCTCCTTGATATGCAGTTGTTGATACCGGTTCCTTCTCAGGAAAGATTAACTGGATTCTACGCCAAACTTTTCGTAGTTCCCAAAAAGATGGAGGCTGCCACCCTGTTCTGGAACTAAAACATCTCAACCATTTTGTGGTCACTTCACAGTTCAAGATGGAGTCCTTGCACTCTGTCCCCACTACTGTGTATCCAGGGGAGTTCTTGACTTCCCTAGACATCAAGGACTCTTATCTGCACATTTCTGTCCCTGCGGATCATCAGTCTTTCCTGCAGTTTGCTTTCCAGGACAGTCACTTTTAGTTTACTGCCCTTCCTTTTGTGTTGTAGTCTGCTCTGCATGTCTTCACAAAGGTCATGTCTGCTTTGGTGGCTCACATCCACTCACAAGGTATCTCCTTGATACCACACCTGGATGACCTCTTACTCAAGGCTTCCTCAGAGGAAATGTTACCCATTCAGCTTCAGCCTTGCATTTCCATCCTGGAACAACATGGATGGGCTCTTAATTTCAAGAAATCTTCTTTGGGTCCATCCCAGGTCCTCCACTTTCTCAGTGTGAGATGAGATTCTTCTGCAGAAGGTTTTTCTGCCAGATCTCTTCAGGTATTTCAGGCGATATCTCAGCCATCTGGTGCTGGAGTATATGAAGGTACTAGGCTACCCGATCTCTGTCCGGGAAACCGTTCTTTTGCTCAATTCCATATGTGGAAGCTGCATCTGGAAGTTTTGGAACTGGACCAGACAACAGTGTCACCTCTCCCGTGTTGTCATGTGTTTGTCAACCAGCTATAGGAGGACTTTCGATGGTGGCTTCAGAAGTCCTATATGTATCTGGGATGGTCGCTTGTTACCCCCAAGCCGGGGGATCGCCGCTGATGCCAGCTTGACAGGTTGTGGTGCTAATCTGGGCCCCCAGTCTGCACAGTGTGTTTAGACCAGTGCAGAGAGCATTCTGCTCACCAATGTTCTGGAACACTGGGCGATTCTCCTGGCACTTTGGCATTGGCCTCAGTCCTTTCAGGGGTCCCCATGCTGATCCAGTCTGACAATGCAACAACGGTGGCTTACAGCAATCACCCGGAAGGGACCAAAAGTGCATCAGCTTGAGCCAAAGTCCAGAAACTTTTTTTTTTATATATATATATATATGTATATGTATATGTATGTATATATATATATATATATATATATATATATATATATGTATATGTATATATATAATAATAATATTCTGTGCCCTCTGGAGGAAGGAACTTTACCCCATGGTTCCTGTGTTCCACATGGACTAAGAGAAAAGGATTGATCCGATAAGTACACAGACCTTTGGGGGCATATGGCATTCCTCCCTTAGGAAAAGATAGACTACAAGTGTTAGGATGTTCTGCCATTTTTCTTGGCTTTTTACCTTTTGCTCTCCTATGCATTGCTAGGTGGATGAGAGTAGCAGAGTTGTTTGCTATGTTGACTCTTAAGTACCTGCCTCCTGGCAAAAGTAGGTTTATCCTCTGTCCCTATGGTCTCATGTGAACTGTGAGAAATGCATCTATCGGTGAGTATAAAAATACCTTTATCTCTAAAACTATTAACCTTTAAGCAAAAAAATTAGACATTAAATAGGTACCTTTAATGAGACTAAAAGCTGTATATTTTAAGGCCGACCACTATATAAATGAAAGTGCAGATATGATGTAAAAATATAAGTCTTTATATGAAATTAAAGGCCTGCTCAAAAGGGACTGACAGCGCAGGCGCACGGATGTCACTGTGACGAGATGTCCGTGCTTCCTGCTTCTGTGAGCATTGGTAAAACACCGAAATCTTCGGAATCGGGTAATATTTCTGGCGACTAGGGCTACTAAGCAGCTAATCGCCAGACGAAGAATCAGTGAAGGTTAAGTTATTGCGGGGTGGTAGTTCCCCTTTAAGAGGCATTTATTCTTTATGGTTCTCATCTACACGGCTTACATGGTAACTGTTAATAATGTGCTGCTATGCCTGTTTTTTTTTGTTTTTTTTTTCATTCATTAGGTGAAAAAGCTGCAGGTGATGCTCAGACAAGCAAATGATCAGCTGGAGAAAAGCTTGAGAGATAAGCAGGAGCTAGAAGATTATATGAAGCAGAACACAGAGGACACCAGTGTCCAGGTAGGGCTGTGCTGGTACATATTTGCAATACTGATAGGCATAAAACCTCGTCCTGATAATTGAGGTGCTGAGTTCAGGTGCCATCTGTTACCTATTTTCTATCTTAAGCTGGGTTGCAGATACTTTTGTATGGTGGGTCAGTGATATTGCCTCTGTAGTTGCCACATGTTTTCTCTGCCACCTTAGACAAGGCACCAGTACTACTGTCCCGGTTACTTGACTATTATGGTCCTTAAGCAGAAAGCAAAAGAGATGAGCCAATTCTCGAGCATACCAAGTGTACATAAAAAAAAATAAACGCAGAGTGAGCATTGCATTATATAATACCTTTTTATTCGACATATATAATATAAAATGTGCAGTTCTGTGCAAAAGTCTTAGGCAGGTGTGAAAAAATGCTGTAAAGTAAGAATGTTTTCAAAACTAGGCATGTTAATAGTTTATATTTATCAATCAACAAAATGATAGTGAGTGAACAGAAGAAAAATTAAATCAAATTAATATTTGGTGTGACCAGCCTTTGCCTTCAAAACTGTATCAATTCTTCTAGGTACACGTCAGGGATTTTGAATGCAAGTAGTCAGGTGTATGATTAAATATTTTACCAAACAGGTGCTAATGATTATCAAGTTAACATGTAGGTTGAAACACAATAATTAACTGCAACAGAAACAGCTGTGTAGGAGAAATAAAACTGGGTGATGAACAGCCAAATTCGGCTAACAAGACAAGTTTGCTGAAGTCAGTTTAATGCCAAAAGTCATACACCATGGCAAGACTGAGCACAGCAATAAGACACAAGGTAGTTATACAGCATCAGCAAGGTATCTCCCAGGCAGACGGGGGGTCCTGATGTGCTGTCCAAGCTCTTTTGTAGATTCACAAAGAAACGGGCAACATTGAGGACCATGCAGCAGATGAGACGCATCCTACATACTTCCCTTCACAATCGGAAGATGTCCAGCAGTACCATCAGCTCAGAATTGGCAGAAAACAGTGGAATCCTGGTACACCCATCTACCGTCAGGAGAAGTCTGGTCAAAAGTGGTCTTCATGAAAGACTTGCGGCTACAAAGCCATACCTCTGACATGGAAACAAGGCCAAGCAACTCCACTATGTACGAAAACACAGGAACAGGGTGCAGAGAAATGGCAGCAGGTGCTCTGGACTGATGAGTCAAAATGTGAAATATTTGGCTGCAGCAGAAGGCAGTTTGTTCGCCTAAAGTCTGGAGAACGTTTCAAGAATGTCTGCAGGCAACAGTGAAACATGGTGGAGTTTCCTTGCAAGTTTGGGGCTGCATTTCTGCAAATGTAGCTGGGGATTTGGTCTCCTCAGTGCTGAGAATTACAGGCAGATACTTATCCATCATGCAATGCCATCAGGGAGGCATCTGATTGGCCCCAAATTTATTCTGCAGCATGACAATGACCCCAAACATACAGCTAAAGTCATTAAAGGGATAGTAATACCTAAAATGTAAAAAAAAATATGTTGTAGGGTTTATCCCCCTGAGTAAAACAAGAGTACTCCCACTGCTGAAAGATGTTTCATTCAAAAGTTATTAATTTTCAAAGTTGAATTTTTTAGGTGCAATATCACAGTGGCCTGAAATTGTACAGTGGCGCTGTTGCTACACCATCCTATGGAGATTTATGGTCCTGAGACCAGAGCTGTCCATAGGATCGTGTAGCAACAGCGCCACTGTACAATTTCAGGCCACTGTGATATTGCACCTAAAAAATTCAACTTTGAAAATTAATAACTTTTGAATGAAACACCTTTCAGCAGTGGGAGTACTCTTGTTTTACTCAGGGGGATAAACCCTACAACATATTTTTTTTTACATTTTAGGTATTACTATCCCTTTAAGAACCATCTTCAGAGTAAAGGAGAAAAAGAGTCCTGGAAGTAATGGTATGGACCCCACAGAGCCCTGATCTCAACATCATTGAGTCTGTCTGGGATTACATGAAGAGAGAGAAGCAACTGAGGATACCTAAATCCACAGAACTATGGTTAGTTCTCCAAGATGTTTGGAACAACCTACCCGCCGAGTGTCTGAACAAACCGTGTGCAAGTGTACATAGAAGAATTTATGCTGTTTTGAAAGCAAAGGGTGGTCATGCCAAATATTGATTTGACTTAGATTTTTCTTCTTTTCACTCACTATGCATTTTGGTAATTGATAAAATAAACTATTAACATGTCTATGTTTTAAAGCATTCTTACATTACTTCATTTTTTCACACCTGCCTAAGACTTTTCCCTGAGGTCAGGGAAGGAAAGATGGAGTTGGGTATTATCAGCATAAAGCTGATAACATAACCCAAATGATGAAATTAATTTTCTTATAATAATGGAAATATAGATTGAAAACAGAACAGAGTCCAGAATAGAGCTATGAAGGGACCCCAACTGAAAAAGGGAGCAGAGAATTGGTAGTGTCTGATAAGGAAGTGCTAAAGGACTGGTCAGTGAGGGATGCTAAAAACCAGAAGAGCTGTGTCATGGTATCTAAGGTAGTAGAGAGTTTGGAGAAGTGAATGGTCTACTGTGTCAAAAGCAACATAGAGATTTTAAAGTATTCATAGGGAGCTTTGTGTTGACCAACAGCAAACCAGCCAATTTATTGAACTCTCTGACTTACTGGAGTGGAATCCAGATTGTAGAGAATTCAGAAGAAAGTGAGAAGTGAGAAAAGTTAGTTCGGTGCACACAAGCCTCTCAATGAGCTTTAAGGCAAAGGGGAGAAAAGAGAGAATGGAAGGAAAGCAAAAGTTTGAAGGTATGTGCCAGAGGAAAGAGAGAGGAGAATAGACACCTCCTCTTCTATTACAAGTGTGAAGTTGCTGAGGGTTCTGGTAGAAGTGGGCATGGAACAAGATTGAATATAAGGGGAGGATGAGTAGCAATGTCACTTCATATCTTTAAAATACATGACAAAATCTTGGTCTGTGAACTCTGTGGAAACAGTATGTAGGGCGGGTGGACAGAAGAAGAAAGCTGAAGGGTGCTTAAGGATCATTTTTCCTGGGACAGGAGGACATATAATCTGTATGCCTCCTTGAATCGCAGCCAGTTGTGGTTCCTCTTATTGCTCTGGTTCGCCTCCTTTAAAAGAAATCCAGTGTATTTTCACTTGAATGGCACTGGGAAAGAATAAGATCATTTTAGGGTAGTGTGCAAGGCATCACCATTTGTTGAGGGGTAAGATTAGAATTCCACCAGCATGTCATAATTACCACCAATAGAAATGGCAAAGGGGATGTTATGTCCAAGACCATCATACATTAGTTTGCTCACCAATATGACTTGAAATTTATGCCAGTGTACTGTCTACAAGGGAAGCTTTTATTTGCATCCACTGTGGAATGTTCCGTTGTAGATTATGGAAAGCCTAGAACTCCACAGTAGTGTTGAATCTAAGAAAATGGGATGCAGCAAGTCTCTCACTCTGTCATGCACACAGTCTGCTCTCATCCATATGATTAGGGTGACTACAGGTCAGCGGCATAAAAATGGTATAGTAGTGATGACAACTAAAATTTTCTTAAATCCACGGTTTCATTTTTAGTTATACAGATATTCATGTCCTTTTCATTCATCTGAGATTTTTCTTTACGTAATTTAATAAAGTAATGTGTTTTGTTTTGTTAATTAGATATCAGCGCTTACTCTTCGAGCTCAGCAGTCTGAAACACTGCTGAGTGACTTACAGCAGGCCTTCTCCCATGCAAAGAGAAGTGGTCAAGAGCAAATGGTAATCCAACAACTAGCATGGTCAGATGTGTGAGACATCTTATTGTATGGCTGTATTCCTGCTATTCTTCCTGTGCAGCTAATTTTGCTGTTTGTTATAAGTTTGGAAGCAATGTGTTAACCTTTTGAATGTCAGAGGGGTGCTCAAGGCATTGCTTTGCACTGCCTTGCGTACATCTCTGTCACTCGAAGGGTTAAATATCCTGGAAAGGAAGGAAATATAGATTATACATTACAAGTGTAAAATAACCACATTTTTTACCAAAATATCATCCAATAAGTTAATTTAAGGTGGTTTTTGTTTTGTTAATTTAAGGCTGTGCTAATGCAGTCACGTGAACAAGTCTCAGAAGAGTTAGCCAGGCTACAAAGGGACAATGAAAGCCTTCAAGGCAAGCATGGCCTGCACGTGTCACTGCAGCAAGCTGAGAATTTCATCCTCCCTGAAACCATTGAGGTAATATTTCTGTCCTACTTCACAAAATACAATTCAGACTAAGATTACAAATTGAGAGGAAATCCTTCATTCTGAATCCAACTTGCTTATTGTGCCAGACATATGCAGTATATAATCAGCAATGTATTCTGGCTTCTGCAAACAGCCCTCACACACACACACAAACACACACACCAAATATGAACAATTTACCACACCCTCACGTTATCTAGCCACTTCCACAGACCATATTCACTTACCTTAAAGACACATAAGCACAAAAATGTAATTTAAGAAGAAACAACTATATGGGTATATTCATTTTGGTAAAGTGTTACCTATATGGGTTACGAATATTTTCAAGGCCAAAGCATACAACGTGACCATCCAAGCCGTTAAAAGAGAATAGAAAATTTGATTTATGTTAACATATCCTAATAGACTTTTTTTTTTTTTAATAAAAATATATTTTTTCCTATCTTTTAACCCATTGAATGTTGTTTATGTGCATTGAAGCAGAGAAGCACTAAGGCTATAGAAGTCAATATGCATGAGTACAAATGTATCAAGCTTCAATACAGTAAGTTGAAGCACCCACAGGATTTCAAATAGGTTATGAATTAAGTGTAATTTTATTAACTGAGCATCAGTGTTCTAGACTGCAATATAAGCACTCTTTTCCAAAGTGAGCATACACAAGTAGTTTTTCTTAATATAAAATTTCTTTTGTTCATTATGGAACACAGGAACCATGGGGGTAAAGTATCCTCCTGTAGGAGGGCACAGCATTTGTCTTAACGAATAGCAAAGATAGAAACAAAATCAAAAAGCTTGGCAGGAAAGGGGGTCACCTATAGCAGAAAATCCAGAGGACCCCCCTGACTGTAACTCAATCAGTTTGTTTTTCTCAGGGAGGGAAGTTCTGTGTTCCACAAGGATTTATCTGTAATACACAAAAATCTCCTTTTCTCTTTTGTCCAATGTGGAACAGAGGAACTATGGGGATATACCAAAGTTATTCTCCAAGACCTAAGGAAGTAAAAGAGAAAAAACATTCAAAACACAGATTAGTTCTAAAAGAGAGGAACTGAAACACATACAGCCACAGGTATCAACTCGCCCTACTAGATGATAAACAAAGCAACAGAAAAAACACAGGTTACTAGAGAAAAATAAAAGAAGGCTATCCACACAGGCCCAACAGCCTGTAGGATGTTTGTTCCAAAACTGGCTGTAGCCGAAGCCAGGGCATTGCCATTGTACTGTTCAATAAACATGTGAAGGGATGGACATGTCACCACCAGACACAAGTGCTCCCCAATGACCTGGTTCCTGTGGGCACAGAAAGCACACATTGCTCTAGTGGAGTGAGCTGTAACACTAAAGGGGACAGACCTGTTTCCGGAGGGTGTACGCCTGGCAAATGGTCACCTAAACCCAGGAAACCACTGTTGCCTTAGAAATAGCTAAAAATAGACAGGGGGTCCTTTTTGTTTTCTGGTATACTTGACCCCCTTTCATGTCTAGCTTCTTGGGTTTTTTTTTCTCACTATCTTTGCTATTCATTAAAAGGGAACATTCACCTCTTAAAAAGTTTTTACCATATGTTTAGTTATTAAAGTAGTATTAGGAAACATGTTGATGTTTTTTTTTCTTTCTTTCTTATTCTCAGTTTACGTACTTTTAAAGATATTTAATCTTCAAGCTGTGCACTTCTGCATAATTCGGAACTCTGAATCTTCGGCACAGCTTGCCAGTGCTACTTAATTCTACTCTCACCTCCCTCCCAGCTGCCCCAGGGAGCGCCTTCATGCTTCCCTTTGGTGTGTTGCGCAATGCATTGCGTATTCCTGGCACTCAAAGGGTTAATGCACTTTGTCACCCCCCCCCCCAACAAAATAAATAAAAATAAATAAATAAATAAAATATATATATAAATTTGCAAAAAGTGGGCACTCCAATACACAAAAAAATTCAAAGATAATGCCTGGTGCAACTTGAAAGAAATGTATAACAATTTGCAGATGTAAAAACATCAAACATCAAGTGCACACTAAGGTCTTTCTTTAAGCATTAAAATCCTTTATTCAAAACATTAGCTCTTGTCAACGTTTTCGACCCCCCCAAGAGGGGTCGAAACGTTGACAAGAGCTAATGTTTTGAATAAAGGATTTTAATGCTTAAAGAAAGACCTTAGTGTGCACTTGATGTTTGATGTTTTTACATCTGCAAATTGTTATATATATATATATATATATATATATATATATATATATAATATAAATAATATAATGTGTGTGTGTGTGTGTGTGTGTGTGTGTAGAAAGCATACTGCACAATACTGTGGTATTCCTTCACCTCTGGAGAGGCTCTGGTTGCCCATCTGTATTCTGCTCACTGATCAGCAAGTAGAAAATCATGTTAATTTTTAATAAATTATAGTTTTCTGTTCCAGCCCACAGAGCTACACAAATTGCCCCTCTGCTATTTTCAAAATGTGGTAAATTATGGCCATGAAGTAAAGAATAGGTTACTATAGATAATATGTGCACACATTTGAGTCGAGGGCAACAAGCATCCCTACAGCTACAACGCCCATCACCCCTTTCCAGATAATTTGGTACAAAGAGCCATATGTAGAAAACAAGAGCAGCAATATAGCAACCCCACAGGGGACAAATATGACTCTCCACTGATTTAAATTGGGCTCTGGCGTTCATTTGGGTTAAAATCCCCATTTTAATCAATGATAACTTTTGTTCTCTTTAGTGCGTTGGTATGCTCCATTTCTTCCTGCACACAGGCTTTAGTTCTGTGCTGATAGTAGCAAATCACCCTCCTTGTGTTTAATTTTATGGTAGTAAGATAACCTTAATTTTTGTTTCTGCCCTAAGATTGGTTCAAAAATTCCAGCTGACATAACTTTTCCATGGGTTCTAGGAACTCCATGACTTGGTGCTAAAATACCGGGAAGATATTATAAGTGTCCGGACTGCTGCAGACCACCTAGAAGAGAAGCTGAAGGCAGAAATCCTGTTCCTAAAAGAACAAATTCAAGCTGAACAATGTCAAAAGGAAAATATTGAAGAAACTCTACAGATTGAGATAGAGAATTGCAAAGAGGAAATAGGTAAGGTTTGATGGAGAGGATGAGGAAACAGCCTGTATTCCTTAGGTTAGAAAGGAGCAATTCTGGAGCAAAATTAATTGCACCATAAAGGACAAATACAAAGTTCCCAGCTTCTCTATGATTTTAACCCTTTGAGTGCCAGAGGGGTACGCAACACATTGCAGAGCAATGAGTTGTTTACCTCTCTGGCACTCAAAGGGTTCATTGGGGCTTCTAAGCCATTGCATGCTAGAAAGATTGCAGCACATTGCAAAGCAGTTGGTTTGCTCCAGGTCTGTGCCTCTTTAGCTTCTTGAATATGGCCCAATGAGCCTTGTGCGTGAAAAAAAAGAAGAGCAACTTTAGCGCAATCCAACTGCAACATGAGGGATAATAATTACCATTGATTTTCATTGGGATCCCTTGAACGATTGAGAAGGGTCCACCACATTGCTATGTAATGTATTACAAACCCTTCTTGCATGTAAAAACAAACAAATAAACGCCATTGAAATCAATGGAAATTTTGTACAGGGATCAGGTACATCAGCTTACAGACACTACTACTTCCTGTATATACTGGAGTGTTGTTATTCCAAAAGGCAGTGACTAACAAGCAGAGTCAAATACCACGTACATGCTATTTCAGAGCATATATCCACCATGTTGATGTGCTTTGAATGTCTCAATAAATGTTATTTTGGATATAAATAAACCATTTGGAATTTTTTGTTTCGCCCCCTATGGTGCAGATGGTTTGTCCAAGACCTCCATTTTTCTTTTGTGCACAAGGCTCTAAAAGATGTTTAGTATATTGTCTAAAAGTGAATGTACTACAAACAAATCAGGTTTTTAACCCCTTTGATTGCCAGCAGAGGTGTGAAACACTGCAAAGCAATACATAGTTCACCCCTGGCACTTAAAGGGTTAAATGATAAACCAATGGATTTTAGAAACACCTCCAACTCACGGTGGGGAATATGTTTAACCCCTTGGATGCTAGCAACATTTCCAACATGTGGCTTTGCAGTGCACAGGGACATTTCTAGTATCCAAGGGGGTATCTGTATATTATTAATATTATTATGCATGTAACCCATTGGGAGTGCTAGGGTGGTGTATATACCACATTGCTTCACAGTTGTCTGGGCTTTTGTGTTTTCAACAGTTATCTGGCTTCTGACATTGTAAGTGGTAAGGAAATATGGGCCATATGAATACAAGAGAAATGGAGCAAACAGCTGCACCATAGGGGATTAATGCAAAGCAATGCATTGGAGACCGATCTAGCACTGCAGTAGTTAACCCTTTGCGTGCCAGAGGGGTATGCTGTGCATTGCGTACCCCAATGGCACTCAAAGGGTTAAAAGTCCCATATAAAGCAATGTCAATTTTTGGAATTTGTATTTGTCCCCTACAGTGAAGTTGGTTTGCCCCAGAATTGCTCCATTTTTCTGATATATAAGGTTCACATGTTCCAGAAGGTAAAGTAAAGCATTTCTGCGTGAGCCCAGCTGTGAACCATAGAGGGCAAATGGAAAATCCTATTAATTGAAAAGGGGCTTTGAACCCAGTGGATACTAGTAGAGAGGCCTCCAATACGTAGTTAGGTGATGCTTTGGAGACCTAGCATGCTATTTCCGTTTGTTACCTGTGGTGCAGTTGTTCCTGAATATGGCCCTATTTAACATTGCAGTGCTATTTTCTCTGTTCTCTTACCTTCTTTTCTTTTTCTTCCTTTTCCTGTCACTGACCAATAAACAGACCTCTTAGAAGGTAGGAGAAGTGCATGTGCTTCAGTCATGTTACATAGCTGATGTGTGTGTGGTAGATCCCGAGGGCCATATGCTGCAGACAAAAGTGGAACAATTCTGAAGCAAACCAGCAGCACCATAGGTGACACACATCCCACTGATTTAAATGGAGCTTTTAACCTCTTCAATGCTAGAGAGATATCCAGCATAATGCTTTGCAAGGCATTAGAGACCCCCCTCTCTTGCAGTCAGGGTGTCAAGGCACATTTAACCCTCTGATTGCCAGAGGGGCACAATGCGTGGCATACTCCTTTAGCACTCAGAGTGAAGTCGATGCAGATTTTAGGGAATGTTAGGTCTCCTCTGTGGTACATTTTGTTTGCTCCAGAATTACTCCTCTTCTTTTGTTTGAGGTCCTAAGTTTTGTTGAGCTTAACTTTTGTGTTTGAAGAAAGTACCTAGTGAATGGAGATAGAGATGTCGGGAAAACCACTCTCCTCTGATCTAAGTAAGTAAAACTGATCCACTGGTGATTAAAGTGATGCAGAGGTTTTCTTACTGCTCCTTGTCCTCTGCATTATGTTGCTGTTCAGCTACTCTCTCAAACATATATCACAGAAGCCTAGAAATTCTCCATCAGTATGTTGAGGGTATTATAGGAAAAATACAGATAAGATGTTGTCTTTGGGGTTGACAATAAATTATACATAATCTTTGTACTCTATAGCCCATATAAAAGAGAAAGTATACATATATGAAGTTGCTTGTAATTTGTTTGGGAGAAGAGGATCTAGGAAGACATTCATACCGCAGTCTAGTGTCTATGGGCATTATGTATACAAGCAAACTAGAGCAATTCTGGGTCTATCAAACTGGCCCACAGAGGAAAAATATAAAATCCTCAAATTACCATTGAACACTAGAGAAGTCATCAACACATTGCTTTATAATATGTTGGATATATCTCTAGGATTAAGTTACAAGCCCCATTTAACTCAATATTAAGTGTAATTTGTAACCTATGTTGCAGTTGGTTTTCTCTAGAATTGTTCCAGTTTGTCTTTATATGTAAAACTCTGTCTTTCTTTTTATCATCATTGAGATTTTCCAACTGTCTACAGCTGCAGAACTCAAACTTGCTGTCTGACCCTCTTCTTAAAGGGATAGTAATGTTTCATAATAAAAGCAGCTCTAATTAATCATCATAGTATTTGGACTTTGGAGAGTGTTATTTCAATTCTGTCAGAGTTGTAGTTCCAGAGTAATTCAATGACAAAGTGTCCCCCTCCCGCCCCTTTTACTGATGTCACACTGTTCAGCCAGAGCAGAAGGGAGGTGCCCAGGTAGACTGCACAGAGGGACAATCTTCAATTAAGATAAGGGAAAAACCTGAAAAGCTTGTCAAAGGAGGCAGGGATTTCATTGTTTTCATAGGAAGAAGAGTGTCCCCTTCTGTTATCTGTCCAGTCTATGGACTGCATTCCACATCTGAGAAGAGATTGTTTACAATAGGTAAAAGGGGCGGGAGGGGGAAACTTTTCTTGTGAATATCTCATAAACCATAAAGGTTTGAGAGATAAGACTTGTATCATTCTTCACGTGTTTTTAATGCCTACGAAATAAAATAAAGTTAAAACGAAGTATTACTATCCATTTAAATCATAGTGTGAATGGAGCTGGCAGTTTTGTTGTACACTGCCCATGGAGAAGGTGTATGGTGGGTTGTGAACCTGTCATCTTGATTTTGAAAACTTGTTTCAAATCTGTCATTGCATCATTTTAGCTAAAGTGCAGAAGATCTATGGTTTAGGAAATATTCACACTTTTATTGAAAATCTCCTAGTGCAGCACAGAGCTTTATTGACATATAACTTGTCACTGAAAAACTTCAATAGCACTGCAAAGTAAATAATCTTTGTGTATAATAAATAGCACTAATATATGAAGGACCCCTCTACACTTTTTCACCTTGTTTATTAGTTTGCTCTGGATCTGTGGATCTTAAATCCAGTTACAAAAATGGCCCTGAGTGCTGCGTGTGCAAATTAGTTGAATATTGGGTTTGTGTGTGGTGAAAATTTTCACTGATCTCTGATGCCATTCAGTTGGAGGCAAATGTACTTTTTGATACCTTTTATTGGCCAACTAACTCTCATCTGGTATTCAGTTAGTTACGGATATGTTCCTGACACTACCAGGATCAAAACTCTTACTCCATACTAAAAGCTGTGATATTTATATTACCGTATAAATAATGTTACATTTGTTTTAAAAGGTTGCTATGCTAATTACTGGAGAGATTTGTTAAAAAAAAATAAAAAAAAAAAAAAGTAAACGTAATCTTGTGAAGGGGTCTAGAACAAGAATTCCTTGGTAAAAAATATAATTTTATGCAAACTGGCATTCATATTCAACAGAAAAACTTTTATCACTGTTTAAAGAGTAACCTAAATGGCACAAATTAAGAACCACATTTCTTTAGATAGTTTGTCCTTAAATGTATATAGCCTTTAACCCCTTGAGTGCCAGAGGGGTGTGCAAAGCATTGCTCTGCAGTGCGCTGCTTGCCCCTCTGGCACTGAAAGGGTTACATAAATGAAACCATAGGTTGTATTTAAAACCTGGACTTTACATAGCCCTTGAGGACTGACCTTGAGAACAACTGCTAACGTTGGTTTCCAGAAAGGAACATTAGGAATTAAGCATTTGTAGAAAATGTTCCCTTCAGTGGTTTTGTTTTCATGAAAATTACAGGATAACCTGTTTGCTCATTTTCTGTGGTCTTAATCCTTTAAGGACCAGAGGGTCAAGCTGAAACATGAGTAATTAGATGGGGATTTTAAAGGGGAACTACCACCCAATAAGAACGTTGCTCCACATAATTGCCCATCTGGCGACTAGCTGCTCAGTAGCGCTAGTCGCCAGAATTATTACCTGATTAAAGAGAAATCACTATTCTTCCAAGACTGACAGCAGGATGGAACGCATACATCTTGCCATAGTGACGTCCATGCACCTGCGCTGTCAGTCCCAGCAGGGTCTAGGAGGCGCTGCTAGGAGCCAGCCTGCTCCAAAAGGGACATACAGCGCAGGCGCGCGGACGTCACTATGGCAAGATGTCCGCGCTCCGTCCTGCTGTCAGTCTTAGAATAATTAGAGATTTTATTTAATCAGGTGATAATTCTGGCGACTAGCGCTACTGAGCAGCTAGTCACCAGATGGGCAATTGTGGTGCAATGTTATTATTGAGTGGTAGTTCCACTTTAATCCCCAGCAGTTTACAGTGTGTTGGTGACCGCTCTTGCATTCAGATTCCCATCTACTTAAATGGGACTTATCCTCTATGGTTCAGTTGATTGGCATCACAATCCTTTTTACTCATACTACAATATGCAATAAACAAATCCTCATCCAATCACTTCATTGTTTGTTGCATTTTGCTTGTATTCTTTCATCTGTTATTTGAATGTTTGTTTCATTGCACCCCATTGCTCTGTTTCACTGATGTTTTCCCTCTTTTCAGCTTCTATTTCAAGTTTAAAACTTGAACTGGACAGACTAAAAGCAGAAAAAGAACAGGTGAGAGGCATAACCCTATCTAATGTAAAGCTTCTTGTTTTGAGATCTATTATGATAAATAGGACTATAAGGGCTCATTATCTATTTGTGTAGAATACAGAGAAATGCCAGATTCCATTGCACAGAATTATCATTGGTTCTCTACTTCATCTAAAATTCATTTTTCCTCCACATCTCAGAATGCCTTCTTAACCCCTTAAGGGCCAGGGAGATACACATCAATGCAATGCACGCCCCTCTGGTCCTCGTGAAGCTAATTAACAATGAAGAGTATGCTAGTTTTCTTTAGACACCAAACCCGATTTACTATGAAGAACTGGATCAAACCAGCTGTACAACAGGGGATGAGTAAACATTCCCTAGATTCCATTGATTTAAATGGTGTTTTTAACCTCTTGAATGCTTCACATGAGTTTAAACTCCCCCTTAAATCAACAGTGATTTTATTGAATATGGGGAAGTTTGTTTACCACAGAATAATTCCAGTTTTCAGTTCATCAGTCTAACTAAGTTCTACTCTAGATCACTGTTTCTCAACAGTGGTCTCAAAATGCCTCCAGCAGTTCAGGTTTAAAGGAATTGTATTGCTTAAAAGGAAATTTAAACTAATGTAGCACAGTGACGTACCATTCTGCTGATTATAGTGCTCACTATTTTTAAGCCTGGCTTTAGGCCATACCTCTTTACAGCAAATAGTAAGCTTCAGCAGGCCTGAATGAATTGTAATAGCCTCTAGTTGTTATCAGATTGAAAGTGAAATGAGTACTAGACAAACGGGATCAAATGCTAACAAAAACTGTAAATAGAAATAACTGGTTGCTGTTTGAAGGATACCTGCCTAGTTATGTCCTTCTGATATGCACATATTAACCCTTTCAGTGACTTGAGAAATGTTTTTAATCCTGGAAGCCAGGCGCAGTTTAAGAATTTTTGCTATCCACCTGTTTGTGTGATACCTGTAACTTTCTAGTTATGTGTGGTGGAAACAATATTGTTTTTATCAGAACAAAGTCAGCTTTTTAATGATGCTGGTGCCTGATGTCAAGGAAATTTTGCATTGGACAACAAGCTACGTAATACAAAATCTTGAAAAAAAATGTTTTGCTAATATCATACGCTATATATGAAAACCTTTATATTTTTTGTGAAAGTTTCAATTATTACCTAACTCAGTGTGCACAAATGTGTGTGTGTGTGTGTGTGTGTATATATATATATAATAAATAATCTCCTATATAATAATTCGCTAATTCGTGTGTAACGCACAACATGTGCAGTAGACACTGCTGCGCGTGCTGCAGTCATGCGCAGTAGAGACTGCCCGCGACATTTCCACCCCTGCCAATATATTGCTATATTTTAAAACAGTGGAATGTCCTACTGTATTCATTAGCTACTGCTCTTATAAGAAAAACTGCACACCATTGGTATGAGTTGACATATACTGTAGGGGATTGCTAGAACCACAAAAGTGCACCAACTGTAATTTCTAATTTTTCTTACATTTTTTCCAAACATGCCTTGCCTGTACTAAAATGGTTTGTTAAAATAGAGGTCTGGAATTTCTGAAAAGATAAGCAATACACACAAAGGCAGTGGAGGAAAAAACTTTAACTACAGTTTATTGAACATGCAATGATTAAACCGCTGATGAGATAAAATAAATCAGAGCTCCTGCCAGAGTTAACATCAGTATGATAGACATACCGCTCAGGGATATAAAAAGAAAAACTTAAAGGTACTTAGCTACTGGAGCTGTATATCAGTGTGGGAGAGCCCTCCACACGAAACTCTGTAGTATCGTTACACAGGTGAACAGTCAGACCTGACATCCCAAATCGCTCTAAGCAAAGCTGTGTTGAGTAAAGGGTAAAATACAGACTACGCCCTTATAGGTATGCAAGGTACGTCTAACACTACGCATGCGTATGTGCTTGGTTATATAACACTGAATATTGGAGATGGCACTACCTGTCTCTCATAAACACTAAGTAAGCTGGCATTGCCTGCCCCTCTGCTGTTGCTAGCCACAGCTGCAGAGCATTAACCCCCAACTAACCGTGAGGAGATCACAACAAAAAAAAAACCATCCCTTACATGGTTGTAATAACTGCAAAAATGAAGATAAGGTAGACAAGCATACCATTTTGGAAAGAAGACAATCCATCACATGATATGGGGGGGTTCACTTGACTTTCTATCCCTAGTATAGTGTGCACAAATATTTCTAGAAGATGGCTCTAAAGAAAAAAATAGGTTCTTTTACATTATTACCCCTTTGGATGTACTAAAATCTTTGAAAACCGCATTCATTAGCTTCTCCAGCTATTGTTCAGGTGGGTGGTTAATAACTGGTGGGCTATCAAGAGCGCACATACCTCTGTCATCAATTGCAGCTACTACATAGTAATACCTCCACTGCAGCTACCATCACCCTAAGCTGGCCATTTTCTGGTTCAGGATTATTGGTGTTGTAGTCAAACAACTGGAGAAACACTGCCCCTGATATGCTTTATATATCTATATAAATAGTTTAATATGGGTCTGAATATAAGACAACAAAGAAAATTATCTACACACAGAACACTTTGTGTTTTAATGGTGCTATTAGCTCTTCAATCAATACTTTCATCTCTGCTAAAATGTAAGGGCACTTTGTCCTGTAAAATTATGTTTAAAAATAAAGTCAGTGGAATAAAACCCAGACAGTATAATAGCTTTGTTATATTTTGGTTCCACAGTTGGAGTCCTCCTTGCAAGAAAGGACACAGGACCTTCATAATGTTGAAGTACTCAGAAACTCCTTGAAAGAACAGCTTAGAAAAGAGACAACAAGCAAGGTGAATATAAGCTGACAGGCCCGTCTACTGTGTGATGTCAATTTCTTTGGTCTGTCACATGTTTAATCACATTAATTCTGCCCTATCTGCACTAATATGTGTGTTTAATCCAGTGGAGTGTGCAATGCATTTCAAATGTCGTACACCACTTTTGCCTTCAGGGGGTTAAAGGGTAACTTCTGAGAAACAAATTCACGTAAAGAAACACATAAAGGCTGACAATAGCACAGCAATGTAATCGCTGCATCTATATTTTCATTTCGATGTCACTTCTCTTACATCCTATGTGGAACACAGGAACCATGGGGGTAAAGTTTTCTCCTTCAGGAGACCATGGCATTTAGAAAAGATCTGAGGTGGAGACTCCCACTTTACCCCCACCTAGACATGCTGTGTTTTAAAAGTGACCTTTCAGGAGGTGCATAGGCAAAGCTTCTCTCCTAGTTAATCTTCCTTTTTTATTTTCTGCTGTACGATATGGGGCTGTTTTAATTCCCCATTAGGTGGGCTCCTATTCCTGGCCGCCTTTGCAGACTGACGCGTGTACAAGCTTTCAGGACTGGGGCCTATAGAGCATGGCTTGTTTTTTCAGCCTGTTTCCTCATAGCTTCTCTAAAGCTTCACTCTTTGTGTAGGGCCTGATGAGACTGGATTTTCTCCTATGAGTGCACAGGTCCTGTGAGTATGTCCCAATGTCTGACAGCCACATTTCCCTGTGGTTTGGAAGCTTGAATTGCACTTTATTAATGGCCTTGCTTGATCAGCACATATACAAAAGACTGAAAATGTCAGTGTTACTCCATAACATTAGTGTGTTTTAACCCCTGCACTACCTGTATAGGAGGATTCCTTGATTTATGGGACTTTTCTCTTCATTTGGGAAAAGTATTTTTTGATAGTGGTGCTTATATTTCCTTTTAGCATTGTTTGTTAAGTTGTATTTGTGTTTTCAGAGTGTTTAAAAAAAATTCAGTCACATTGCTATTAAGAATTGGCATGTGCAGCAGCCATATTATATGGAACATAGAAAGCTATTGTGGGACTTCTCTTACCTCTGTATGTGTATTGGGGCCTGAAGGTGATTCTAACCTTACTGATTACCGGAGCCCCATGGGACATCTGCCCTTCCAACATTGGGGGCACCATCTAACAATGGCTGCAGAATCACAGAGCCAAATTTAAATATGGAAAACGACAGTTCCTAGCAGTCCATTCTTCCTGTGATTTTTGGTAAAAGAAGTGGTCCTGATCTGACCCTCTGCCTTTTTTGGATTCATGTTACGTAGAAACTGGTCTTTACCACCTGCTTGCCACATTAACCTCTTTAGTCAGGTACATACTTTTTAAGGATTTATAAGTACCTCTCTTGTACTTTTACTGGTTTTACTTTATACTTTAGGGGGTCTCCTGATTATGTGAGATCCTAATGGAGACCTAGTCAAGTACAAGACTGCTAAGGCTTCAGGGGTCCCTTTCACCCCTTAACCCATTGCATCTCATGTCAGATTGAACTTTCTATGGAGTTTTCTGGTACTCAGTCTCCCTTCTGCTTTGTAGCCCCTACTTTACCTTCATGGCCATCATCCCTGCATCGGTTAAGGCCCTACATTTTCAGTTAGTTCCATCCCCTCATCTGTTCAAGTGGTTATAGAGTCTTAGACATGTTATGGAGGGCGATATTCCACTGTATGGGATTTTTCCAATGGGGAAGGGATAATTGATGTGAATGACCTAGATCCATCCTTCTCTGTTAGGAACTCCTAATAAGGAAGACCACTGTTCTTCTGCCAATTCTACTTCAACTGATTCTAGTTCCTCATCCCCTGTTTTCTAGAGATGCAAGAACGATATTGCAGTTTTCCTCCTCAGTATTCCTTAGATCAGTTACTCATAGAGGAAAATGCCTAGCAGGAGGTTGTTCCTTTATTACAGCCCCCCCATGGTAGATCCCTACATTTTTTGCCTTGAATACTGCTTTGGTGTTGATGTCACATCTCTTAAAGATTAGGCAGACAAGCGCCTGCTTTCCTTTTAGACGTTAATTTTGTGGCTTCTGGTGCTGCCTAATGACCTACTTTTGCTGTAGCATGAGTAAATAGCACTATGACTGTCTGAGGGTGTTGGTTTTTGGATGCCATTCAAGCCAATTTACAAGAGGATCTGGTAATTTCCAAAATCCTTAGAGCTAATGCTTACCTTACCGAAGAAGCCTTTGAAATCACTAAACTTAGGCTTTCTCTGTGTCCATGCATCACACTCTGTCACTTAAGATTTGGTTGGCTGACCAGTCTCCTAAGAAATCTTGGTAACTCTTGCACCTGAACAGTAAAGACACAGTGTAGTTGAAGTTTTTACAGAAGGGTTGGTGGTTGTAGGTTGCGTGCATGTGTTTGTGCATGTGTTTGTGCATGTGTTTGCTTCCACGGACTTGCTTGTTTGGGCATTCGTGCTTGTGCATTGTTCCGTGCAAGCTTTTTTTTTTTTTTTTTTTTTTTTTTTTTCCCCTAAACCTACTACATCTGGCAATGAGGTTTTAATTTCACTATATGCCATTAAATATAAGTGTGTGCAACTCTCTGGTCCTTAGAGGGTTAATGTAGGCTCATGCACTCTACTGACTTCAGGTTGAAAAACTGCCAGCATCTGTCAAGTCTGCTTCCATAGACATGATGTCCAGGACTGACTGAACATGTTAATACTCGAACAAAGGCAGTGGCATAACTAGTCACTGGCAGGCCCTGGTGAAAAAAAAAATGTTGGGCCCTCTATCAAGGAACCCTGGGGCAGATGGGGGATCCCTTTGGATGTTAAACCCTGGTGCAGCTGCACCTTCTGCACTACTTGTAGTTACACTCCTGAAGTGGTGGTGGTATCTCTCCTTTAAGCTGTGGTGTTTACTTCAAAGTTCCCCTTTAAAATACTCTTACAATGCCTTTCTTTAAGACTTGTGTCTGGTATCTGGCTCCGGAGTCTGTTTCTCATAGGAGATTTTCTTCTTCTCTTTCCTGCTTGTTTTATTTGTGGCTTTGGCCACATGAATTCTGGGATACGGGCGGGGAAAAAGGGTTCATCTGAATGAGGGGGAGGAGGGAGTCTCTACCTTTAACACTGTTTTTTGAGATGTGTCCTGCCCTCCCAGAGGAGGCATTCAACCCCATGGTCCCTGTGGTCCATATGAACTAGAGAGAAAAATATTTAACAGGTAAGGACACTAAAATCCTATTTTAATTCTACTAGTACCTTATTGTAATTGTGTACTATGAGATCCATATACATTGCAGTTACACACTATTCATAGTGTTTCATGATCCAGCGGCAGTCCAAATGAAAAATAGGCAAGCCGACTGCCACTTTTTATAAAGGGCATGAACGAGCTCAGTCTGTACAATGACATGGATGTGCATTTGCAAGAGAGTGCAAGGTCATATGCTGGAATCCTCCATCATCGGAGGAGGTGGGAAGAAGGCAATACTTAGAGAGGGGAACTTTCAGAGAGATTCACATAAGGAAGTGGCTTTTTTCTGGATTCAGAAGCCAGACCTAACCTTCTGGACATCCCTTGATAGCTTTATATGTATTTGGCACCATTCCTTTGACCATGATAAGCAGATTACCCAGGTAGAGAATGATTTTGGTACCTAGGCTTCTTATATAATCAAAGAAAACTCCCAGAATCGTTCACAAGAATTCTGGAAATTACTGGACCATCTTTGATGTCAAGAGAATGCATTAAGACTTTGACTGACTTCAGGATGGAAACCTTGTCTGCACTCAATGAGGCAATCTATCCTGGAGCCTTCCTGGCTACATTGGATCATCATGAAGTGTATTTTCACACATTCTTTATAGATTATTAGAGTAAAGTGCTGAGATTCTCTATCATGGGAATTCATTGTCCGAGTTGTGCACTTTTTGATTTACACCACTCCCAAAGTCTTGTGAAAGATTCTGGGAGTTTTCCTTGATCATATAAGAAGCCTAGGTACCACAATCATTCTCTACCTGGGTAATCTGCTTATCATGGTCAAAAGAATGGTGCCAAATACATATAAAGCTAGCAAGGGATGTCCAGAAGGTTAGGTCTGGCTTCTGAATACAGAAAAAAAGCCACTTCCTTATGTGAATCTCTCTGAAAGTTCTCAATACCTTACTTGCTTCCATAAAACAAGTCAATTACATGATCTTTTATAGTCTGTTGAAAATCTTCTCACTTTGGATAAAGTATGAATCACTTTCCTCAGATGCATTGTTTTTATCTGCCATGTTGGATTGCCTGCAAGATGAATTTGAGAAGGAACTTAAAGTGCAAGTTCTGCAGTGTCTGTCAGAGAGGGGAAAGGAGAGAGAGAGCGCAGCATAAAGACAAGGTGGTCTCACTTTCTAATCTCACCTACTCTCTCTGTGTCTCAAACAAATCAAGATATGATCTTGCCTTCCTTTTGAGATACAAAGTTACCTAAAGAGAGTTATGTTTATCATCTGGATCTTGCCAGATGCATTGCTATATAGTTAAACAGTACTACAGATTTCAGACATTCCAGTTGCCTTTTGTTTGTTTTTGTGGGATACACAAAGAGATAGCTGCTGCCCAGACACTGTTTTCTAGATGGATGGATCAAGGGCTGTGTCATATCCACTTCCATAGAAGCTTACAGTAACCTCTTATTAAGATTGAGGCTCCACACTCCACTAGATCCTGATCTACCTTCTGTGCAGAGAAAGCAGTTGCATCCTCTGGGGACATTTTTGTAAAGGTGGCAAGCTGGTCCTCTATTTCTACATTTACCAGACATTAGAAGTTAATACCCAAATTTCCAGTGTCTTATGTCCAAGCAGGAATAGTCTACAAGAAGTGGTTCCAGTCTCCTGACTGCTCTTCTTCATACCATTCTTACCATGGAGAAGGGGACATAAAAGAAAAATGTTCCCACCCTGTCTTTATGACCGGGTTCCCTACCTGTCCTCTCCTTGTCT
This sequence comes from Rhinophrynus dorsalis, assembly GCA_037306005.1. NCBI lineage: Eukaryota > Metazoa > Chordata > Amphibia > Anura > Rhinophrynidae > Rhinophrynus > Rhinophrynus dorsalis. Next base: position 358,255,676 of record CM074719.1, read on the forward strand.
GAGCTGTTGTACAGCTATAACAGAAGTTATACTGACCAGACCTGTGCAGTACAGCGTTATCTGTAACTTTGATAGGTCCAACCAGTTAGGTGTCAAATTACTTACCAGTTAATTCCCCCGTTGTGGAGAGACAACAGGGGCATTAGGTAAATGGTTATCTTTTATTACTATTACATTACTCTTCAACCCCATGCATTTCACACTCTTCTGATCCTCATGGAGTTAACTATGCTTTTTTTATTGTGCGTTCTTTCTTAGTCTAAAGTTGTGGTACTTTGAACAAACTGAAGGATCTAACTAATAATAACCCTCTTTGTTAGACAAGCCTTGAACAGCAGGTATATGAAGAAAAGAACAAGGCACAAAGGCTACAGACAGAGTTGGATGTGAGTGAGCAAGTACAGCGAGACTTTGTGAAGCTGTCTCAAACCCTGCAGGTAAATTAACAAGTTTAGTATGTTGTTGTTTTAATACTTTTTTAATAATGAAATAATTGAACATATGTAGGCTTAGATGTATTATGCAAACTTAGTAATTGGTATTTGTACATTCTTTTTGCATTTGCACTAAGGGCCTTTTATTTAAAAGATAAGTAGAGAAAGTCTGGAGCAAGCCAACTGCACTATAACAGAAAAAATTACTTTGATTTAAATGTGATGTATAACCCCTTTAATGTTAGAAAGGTCTCCAAAGTTTTGCAAAGCTATGTGACTGAGACCTCTGTAGCTTTCGAGGAGTCAGAAGCCCCATTTAAACCAATGGAAATGTTTTTGTCCTCTGAAGTTTGTTTGCCCTAAAACACTAGGGCTCAATACGATTACCCACAGTAAAAATCAAAACTGGTGACTGTGGTATTGACAGCACAGTTTGTTATTCTATTAACTGTGCTGTCAAAAACCACCACCACGTAAAAATGTCCAATGGGTGCAAAATTTGTGCCCACTGGACAGAAATAAAAATTAGCTAAATGTGCCATTCTATGATATGCATTGTCTTCAATACAGGTTAAGGAACGCATATTTTTTGGCGATAAAACTGTGCCATCAAAATGTAGGCGCTGAGTCCCGAACGTGCTGTAGAAACCAACCGGTGTGTGGTAGAAAAGTGGTTTCTAACACTTGCATGTGTGGCTAGTGATCCCTACACTAGTCACACGTGGATGTATTGATATGGGGCCCCAAGGAGCTAAAAATGTGATTTAAAAAAACTATAGAATATTAACCCTGTAAGGGCCAGTGGGGTATGAAACGCATTGCAGAGTGTTTCATAACTCACTGGCACTCACATGGTTAATTCCCTAAAGTTACCAACATCCACTGAAAACAAACACCTGTAATTCTGATGGTCAGCTACTGTCATTCTTCTTCAGTCTTCTGTTTTCTATAATCTTTATTCTCTTTTTTTTTTTTTTTCTTTAAAATTTGTTTTGTTTAAAATAAATAAATAAATATCAAATGATAGATGCATGTAAAAAAAAAAATGCCCCCAAGGGTTAAATGCAGTCTGGCATATCTGTAATAAATATGCTGTCGTTCTGTGCGTGTGCGGCTGTCACTTAAGGACCATGGAGCATTTTTTTGTTTTTTTTTAATCAGATTCCGGACACCCTGAACAGCGTGCAGCCGCGCGGGGAGCCCAGAATTCCATGACGTGCATGTACATCCTTGGTCCTTTAGGGATATCCACCTCGTGACGTACATGTACGTCATGGGTCGTTAAGGGGTTAAGGCATTATTTGTGTTAATCCACTGGCTGCAGCAGGAATACATAGTGACACAGCATTGGCTTACGCACCTCCTAGCCAGTCAGCTTGTAGCTCGTGGATGACGAAACCCGTTCTCAAAATACCAGCTATAAACTGTAAGGGTACTCATAGTGCAAGTCCAACCTGAGAAGTGTTGGACTACCTTGGGTAATAGGCTTATGAGTGTAATTCTTGTACCACCCTCACTCTGTTCCCCTGGTTGCTTCTCCTCTGTACCAGCTCTGATCCACTTTGTTGTATAAAATTGGTGCATGAGCCATAGCCCAAAAAAGCAAAGCTCCCAGGAGAGTTGAATGATGATTATTAAAAATGGTATACTGTTATGTTAAAAACAAAATAACAATGTAATAATATATAGCTCAACGTGTTTCATAGCATAATGGTTATTTCATCAGGATCAACACTTCTTGGACCTGAACCATGAGTACCCATTATTGTTTACATTTGGTATTTTGGGAATGAAACTTAAGCGATCAGTTTGCCAAATGAAGACAGTCCAATTATCCCTCTTGCTCTATCTCTGATGTACTGACTATGTGCCAGTCAAGCAGACTTGCAGTGCGCCTTTTTTTCATTCAGATAAGGTGGTTCTTTGAACTCCTTTTGGGTTTCTTAAGGTTGAATTGGATTTTCAATGCTAATCAGGAGACTGTGCTTGAATGAGATGTACATAGTTACCTGTCTCGGATACTATGTTCACTGAGTCCTTTCAGTCAGATGCATTTGTTCTTTCTCCGCAGTAGACCACATGTAGGTCGAACAGGTTTTAAAGTAATGATGGCCTCCTAGATCAAGACAGCCATTTGCCAGCCCTATGTCATCAGGAAAAAGCCAGGGCCTTTTCAGGCTTCTGCAGAGTAGTTGTGAATACCAGTGACATGGTGGTTACTTCATACATTCACATAGCATTGGAGTCAATTCTTTGACCTTGGCTGAGACCAGTTTTAGGAGAAAGGTCCTCCAAGCAGTAGTTCCTGTTTAGTCTTATTTTTTTTTTCCGTATCCTTGCCAAGGGTGTCCGCAGAGTGGGTACTTGCACCCTGCTCCCCCCCCCCCCCAGACAGAGGTACTAGTATGCTGCTGTCTATGTATTAGTAGAAGATTTGCCCTGCTCAGTGCTTCTATACTTGCATGGAGTCTGCCTGCCAGATTAGCTTGCAGTTAGATGACAGACTCCCCCGCCCCATGTAAGCATAGAAGCACTGAGCAGAGAGCTGCCTGGACAGTGAGCAGGACACTTTTTTTTTTTTTTTTTTTTTTTTTTTTTTTTTTTAATTAAGTGAATGGGAACAGGGGGAAATGGGGGAGTATGGAGTGCATGTAATGAAATAGGAGACACAGGCACCAGAGTAGAGCTCACCTCAGTTAAAGTGCAGACAGCCATGCTAAGCTTTTGATATGATGCAGTGCTGCTTGGACTCACTGTTCAGTGGTGAGTTGAGAGTTGCTGTGCACTGCTTAGTTCTCCTTGCCTTAGATCCTGATAGGAGGACCTCCTCTGCTGTGAGTCAGGTGACCTGCTCCTTAGATGCACTAAAGGTTGAAGAGGGCTACGAATGTTGATGTTCTGTCAGAGCAGTGTCATAGGCACATCCTCAGTATTCACAAAGTGTCTACGACATCACTTCACCAGAACGCCAACAAAAAAATACCCACATCAACATCAATCCGACGTGCCTTCACCATGTCTACGAATTTGTATTCTTTGAATCGACAATTGCTTGTTTCCATACTAGTTGAAAAGCCCATTTACATGAGCCACAGTGCCACCATTGCAGTCATGTGCGGTAGAACTGCCCGCGCTGTGGCTGATACAGAGCGGGGAGCTCTGAATTCAGACCAGAGTCCTCTCTGCACACCTTGTCCCAGGAAGGTGCGCAGATAGGACTCCGGTCTGAATTCTAAGCGCTCTGTATCAGCCACAGCTGAAGCAGTCTCTACTGTGCATGACTGCAGCGCGAGCAGCTGCCTCTACTGTGCATGACTGCTTCTGACAACCTTAGCGAATTATTATATAGGATGGAAATTAAGCATAATGAGATACATTCGTATGCAAGGGGGGTGTTGATATTATAACGTGACACTCAGACTCTTTCAGTAAACCACGATAGCAACCTCTGCTGTCAGAGTTCACAGTCTCCACTTCATCTGCCTCAGGCTGTCGTGGCTGGGATCTCCCCTGTACTCTCCTATGGAGTAACAACAGAAAGAGCTACGACATTCTGAACAGCATTCTCCCTACCCAGCCAGTAGGGGAACACACAGAAGGCTTTCAGCGACATGGACAGCACTGAATGCCATAGGGATGTGCATTTCTCATCCCTGTGGCATTCAAAGGGTTACAATAAACAGAAATAGTACAGCAATCGCTGCACGATGTCCCCCCCTTTAGTATGTCGATATATATTGCATATATTCGACATACTAATTCCATCAGACATTCATCTCAGGGACTGACATGTAGTATTCAAACCTGTGTCTTTTTGGGGTCATGACACCCCCTTTTGAGGTCTAATGTACATATAATTAAAGTTTAACATATTTTATAATAAACACATGTTTTAATGAAAAATAAATGTTTAAAACACACACACGCACATATACATGCAAGGTATGCAGTCCATACTTTGCCTATTAATCCTTTGGGTACCAAAGGGGTAGGAAACACATGCTAAGCAATTCTTTCCTACCTCTCTGGTACTCAAAGGGTTAAGTGTCGAATAAAAGACAGGTTCAACTACTACGTCAGTCCCTGATGTTAATGTTGGATGGAATTAGTATGTTGAATATATGCAATCTATGTCGACATACTAAAAGGGGGAGGTGTTGAGGGGGGGCATTGTGTAGTGCTTGGTGTACTATTTCTGATTATTGTAACCCTTTGAATGCCACAGGGGTGAGCAATGCACATCCCTATGGTATTCAGTGCTGTCCATGGTGCTGAAAGCCGCCTCTGTGTTCCGTTACTGGCTGGGTAGGGAAGCACAGAGAATGCTGTTCAGAATTGTCATAGTGTTGGTGATGTGTGAGGGGAGGAGATCCTTTCCACACCGACAGCACTTCGAAAATCCTGTATGGTAATAGGGACCTTCTCCAACCCCTCCCCTTCCATCCGACAATTTTTATGAAAATGTCAATGTGTGCAGATCGAATTGTTGGAGTGATTTGAACACATCGACAATCTCATACCGACACCACATTGACATTTAGTGCATCTAGGCCCTGGTGAGGACATGAAACATGCTTCCTTCCTGTCCTCTCAGCCTCTACTCTTATAAATGTTGACTCTCAGATCAGGTAGTGTGCTTATTATTATGTCACCTTTTCCCTTTTTCTATTTTGCCCCAGTTGTGCTCTTTACCCTCCATTTACTACTCTGGTACCTCTCTTTTGCTCCACATTGATCTCCCATTGTCCTTTTTGTGTGTTTGTGTGTGTGTGTGTTTGTGTGTGTGTGTTTGTGTGTGTGTGTTTGTGTGTGTGTGTTTGTGTGTGTGTGTTTGTGTGTGTTTGTGTGTGTGTGTGTGTGTGTGTGTGTGTGTCTCTCTCTCTCCTGTTTTGCCAATTTTCCCATATTCCACTCTGTTGTCCATCTTTGCTCCCTTATACCTTTTCCCCATTGTGCCCTTGCTTCTCTCCTATGCCTATCTTATAGTTGTGTATCAAAACAAAGTGGAGTAAAACACCTATTTAGCATTTTAGGGGTTAAATGCCCTATTTATGTCATTGTGAATTTTGAAAATATTAATTTGTCCCCCACAGGTCAGATGCTTTGCTCCTGAATTGCACAATATTAACTATAAACCGTTGCATGCCAGAGTGGTGCACACTGCACAACACCTTGGTTTGCAGGGTCATGTGACTTTTGTCAGCAGCACAGACCAAATGGCCTTAACCCTTTGAGTGTTAGAGGGATGTGCAATGCATTGCAAAGCAATGCCTTTGCTCCCTTCTAGCACTCAAAGGGTTAAGGTTGCTCAATTCTGGAGCAAACCATCTGCACTATGGGGGGTCAAATCAATGTTTCCAAAATTCTTATTTATTTAAATTGGATTTTTAACCCCTAGAATACTAGAGAGGTCTTTTTTATTTTTCCCCTACTGTGCTTTACTTTGAGCCATTCATAACTTAGGCAAAGTGGATCAAGTCTGGAGCAAACCAACTGAAATAGGCAAAATAAAAATTTCCAAAATGCACAATTATTTAAATAAGGTGTGTGTAACCCCTAGAATGTTAGAAAGGTCTCCGACATGTAGCTACACAGAGCATTGGAGACCCCTCTAGAATTATAGGAGTTAAAAGCCCCATTTAAATATAGGGGAGAGTGAGCAGGGTATTGTACTTGGTGTGGGGACCCTGGTACTTGCATTTGTCCTAGGCCCCATGATTTCTGATAGTGGCCCTAAGTGGAAGACTGCTAGAACAAACCATGGGCAGATCTTCCTTTCGGGGGATTGAGTATCATCCAGTGGGCTGTGCAGTTATGGCCCACAATGCTTTGCTCACCCAGAGCAATAACAGCCAAGTCTCATCCCACGCTAGCTCCCACTCAGTTCAGTGTTAGCCCTAAGTATTGGTCAAGTCTGTCTCATCTTGCCCTGGCTCCCACTCAGTGAAGGGTTAGCCCTCCCCTCCCTTGAACTCATCCTCCCTCTCAGCCCCTCCCCCATCATTTTTGTATCTCTGAGCTTCCAATGTGTTATCTCTAAATAGATAACCAGTCCATGCTCCACCCTCTTCTGCCTGTGCCTCATCCCTTTGTGACATCAGCAGAATTGAGTGGAGTATGGGTAGGGATAACATTTTGCGCCCTCTCTGGAAAAGTTTCTGTGGATGCCCATGATCCTTGCCCCGTTGCATAGTTCTATGTTGCGGTGTCCTTTTTGACACCTAAGATCATGGTCTCATTTGGTCTGTTGTTTCTGGGAGATTTTCTCCCTGTCCCTGGAATCCTGGCATATCCCTGTGGCGTACAATGGTGAAAGGGAAAAGAGGATTTTCTTACCAATAATACTTTTCTTTTAGTGCTTGTGGAAAACAGGGCATCTCTCCTGGAGAAAAAACATTGATTTGCATGCTTGGCAGGGGTGTTCTCTTGTTCTGTCTTCCTTCCCTTCTTTTTCTACATATCTTGTCTATTTGTAAATCTAAACGCTGCTGCTGGGGGGGGGGGGTTAAGTGGAACTTAGTCCCCATGGTTCCGTCATTCCACAGGGTCTAAGAGAAAGGGACTTATTGGTAAGTGCACACAATCCCCTAATCCCTAATAATCAGAGAACAGCCAAAGCCATTGTTCTTGTATTCAGAAAAGAGGATTTTAGTCTTACCTGTTAAATCCTTTTCTCTTAGTCCATACAGGTTACTGGTAACTTTGGGTAGGCGATCCACCCCTTTAACTAGGCAGGAGCAATTTGAGAAGTGAATGCAGGGGGTGGAGCCTACCTTCTCTCCTTGGCTGCAACTAGCCAGTCAGCTCCAGTAAGATTCGAGACAGTAACTACTGACTAGATAGTAGAAGGGAAAGAAGACTCCTATGAGCATGACCCCGAAGGACCCCCACAGTCTGCCATAGGAGAGCCAAGCATGGTCCCTTGACAAGGTGGGAGACCAGTAACCTTTATGGAATAAGAGAAAAGGATTTAACAGGTAAGACTAATATCCTCTTTTCTCTGTCATCCAATACAGGTTACTGGTAACTTTGGGATGTCCAATCATTGAGTTTCCCAGAGGTGGGAAGCAAGGCAAGGACCAGGCACAAGGCCGCCAAAGTCACCAGAGCAGATATAAACCATCAGATCAGAGACAGCCCAACAAAACAAATGAAGTGTCAACGGACACTGAACAGGGGTAACAACACGCCAGGAACTGTTACACAGCACACTGAACTAGAGCCAACAGGGCTCAAAAGTGAAGGAAGCACCAAAGAAGATCCTAGACAGGCAAGACTGCCTCCAGGATCTTCCTCCCAAAACTGGTGTCAGCTGATGCCAGCACATCAACACAGTAGTGCTTCTAAAAGGTGTGCACAGACGACCAAGTGGCAGCCTTGCACAACTGATCAGCAGAGGCCCGATTCTTGTAAGCCAATGACACCCCAATAGATCTAGTAGAATGAGCCGTGACCCGAAAGGGAAAAGTCTTCTTCCTTAGCTCGTAAGCCTTACAAATAGTGGACTAGATTTAAGATGCAATAGTCACTTTGGATGCAGGTCTTCCTGCCCTGGGGCCCTCAGGAATAACAAACAGCGCATCAGAGATAGCCCAGCAAAACAAATGAAGTGTCAACGGACACTAAACAGGAGTAAAAACACCCCAGGAACTGTTACACAGCACACTGAACTTAAGCTAACAAGGCTCAAAAGTGAAGGAAGCACCAAAGATCCTAGTCAGGCAAGACTACCTCCAGGATCTTCCTCCCAAAAATTGCATCAGCCGATGCCAGCACATCAACACAGTAGTGCTTCGAAAAGGTTTGCACAGACGACCAAGTGGCAGCCTTGCACAATTGATCAGCGGAGGCCTGATTCTCGTAAGCCCAAGAAGCCCTAATAGATCTAGAAGAATGAGCCGTGACCCGAAAGGGAACAGGCTTCTTCCATAGCTCATAAGCCTTACAAATAATGGACTTGATCCAAGACGCAATAGTCACTTTGGATGCAGGTCTCCCTGCCCTGGGACCCTCAGGAATGATGAACAGTGTGTTAGACTGTCTAATAGACTCATGAGAAGGCAAAGACCAGGGAATCGCACCACCCTAAGATGCTGGGTCAGACACCCAAATGGGTGATAAACAGAGAATTAGGGGTGCAGTGGTAAGTAAAGTTCTATACTAGCAAAAAGAGAAATCATCTCTCCCTCCATATAACAGAAGGAAGAGATAAAAAGCAGTCACCACTTAATTGCAAACCCTTATAATACTCCGTGTGCAGTCCAAAATCAGACTGTTCAATAGAAAAATGGACCAATAGTGAACAGTAAGTGGCTTGGATTAAAACATAACACTTATTGGAAAAAAGGGTAAAATATGATGTAATCAATCTATAAACAAGGAAACAGCGATATTGAAGAAATAATAATTACTGACAGTACTGCGAGTTCCTATAGTTCAGGAAGTCATAATAGTACAACCCTTGCGCCAGTGGATGACATCCATCCAAACATTAATGCCTTAATTCTTGCTGAAAGTTCAATAAGAATAGTCCAGTTAGTTGTAACAGGCAATTCACTATATCTGCCAGCTCCAATTGGTTGTTGATGGCAATTCTCTGTTTACCAATAATGTTTATCTCAGAGAACATCCCATGAATTACAGATAGTCCTCTAAATCGCAGGGTAATGACTTCCTTGCTACATAGTCTATATTTGTATGCAGAGAATTGCCATCAACAAGGCGGTCAAGAGTAGGGTTAGGTGGAAATCAAGTATGGGGCCTCTTAGGCTCCTGAAATACATCAGAGGGATCTGAAGAAACCTCCTGAACTAAGGGAATGTTTAGGGTAGTTAAGACGGCTCTGATCAAGTCCTCTGTTGAGGGAACAGGATCAGCCTCAAACGGGTCCCCAAAAAATCTGAGAGGAGCCCACAGCAGAACATTCCTCAACATCCGAATCCACCAACAGTTCCTCCCCAGAGGAATCTAATACGTTGGGTACTCCCTGCGATTTCGGCAGGGAAGATCTGACGGAAGAAGGGGTCTGCCAGGAGTGGAAGACCCCCTGTAACTGGGATGGAAAGAGTTGCAATGTTGACCGAAGGTCTCTAGTAGCAGCCTTGAACCCTTGCACCCAGACTGACTCTATTGCATGGCTGGAGGTTCCTGGAAGACACTCAGGGACATCAGAACATGCTGGGCATAAATGACCTGAGAATTCTCTAGGTAACCCTGAATGACATGAGGAGCAGTGCGCAATAGGGGACACAGCAACTCCAGTGTCCTTAGTCTTAGACCTGGCCCCAAGCTCTAATAGATTAGACATTCTCACAGTGTCAAAATGTTTAAAGTATAAGGAATCACCCAAATACAGTGTGCAAGATTAAAATTTCACCCCAGAAATCACTAAAATGCACTTATCTGGCAGGCAAAGGGTTAATCTGCAGAGGAAAGAATGATTATCCAAGCCCTGCGTAGGATAATCGTTCAGGAAAAGGCACAAAATGGCTGCCGCGGAGGCAGATCTTCTGTCTTCAGATTACCATGTATTAAGAAGAAGCCTCAGTGGGCAACTCCTGAGGAAAGAACTTGAACCCAAGATTCTCCCCCCCCCCCCCCCCCCGGCTTAAGGTCCACAAAAAGCACCTGGATACTGAGCTATCCACATCTAAGGGCATTGTCAGTTATTGTAATCTGCCTAATGGTGGTATTCCATTTCTAACAGAAAAAATTAAAAAAAATAGCTAAAACTATAGCAAAACTGTTTTCTTGTCTGTGTCTTCACCAAGGAACTCAATTTACTGGAGCTGATTGGCTAGCTGCAGCCAATGAGGGAAGGTAGGCTCTGCCCCCTGCATTAATGTCTAGAATTGTTCCTGCCTAGTTAAAGGGGCGGATCGCCTACCCAAAGTTACCAGTAACCTATATTGGACGACAGAGAAATGTTTTTTTTTCTCAGCCCATTTATAGACAATCCTGGACACTAATGAATGGCTGTTACCTAAAAGCATGTGTAACATTTTTGGGCCTCAGAAAACAAATTAAGTTTTACAGATGCTAACATGAAGAACATAGTATTTAAGTGTATATAACCCCAGTTCATTTTTAGGTGTTAGTATTCCTTTAAATATATGGATACTGGAGACTTTTCCAGTGTGTTGCTTAGCCAAGTGTTGCAGATCGCTTTAGCAGCCAAGGTGGCAAGGCAATGATGGTTGATACATAGTCTTAAAATTGTCACACAGCTCAACAATGTTTATATATTAGTTCTGTTACAATAAAATTATCTCTCCTAAGTGTTCCCTCTGATTCTTCTCATCCCCTGGGTGATCCGGAAGATCAGAATGAATAGGGTGTTGGTCATTTGGATTGCTCCTTACTGGCCCAGAAGGGACTGATTCTCAGACCTCTTCAGTCTGTCCATTCAGGATCTGATTCGGCTACCTCCCAGACCAGGTCTGTTGTTCCAAGATCACTTGTGGTACGAGGATGTGGAGAGGCTGGTTTTGCACTCATGGCTTTTGAAGCTAACGTCCTGAAACAGAAGGGTTTTTCCTCTGAGGTCATATCCACCATGATCCAGGCTAGGAAGCCGGTCTTCTCCAAGGCATACCATAGGGTATGGTCTATGTTTCACAAGTGGTGCGTGGATAAGAACTTGTCTCCACACAGTGCTGCTTTTTCTTCAAGACTGAGCAAACAAGGGCCTCAGCTTGAGTTCCCTTAACCCTCTGAGTGCCAGAGGGGTACGCAATGCATTGCGTACCCCTCTGGCACTCAAAGGGTTAATGTTCAAATTTTCTGTACTCTGTTCTCTTCTAGAGACAGATAGCTGTCAGTCCGACTTCAAGGTTTTTGCACAGAGGTGACCCATTCCTCTATGGGACCATAACCTGCTCCTGTGTCTCTTGCAGTGGCCCCCTCTTTGTGCTAATTGACAATTAAGATGGATTTCCTCTTGGCAGTGGTCTCTGTACAGCAGGTAGTGGAGTTACAAGCCATGTCTTGTACACCTCACTTCCTGGTGTTTCATCATAAGGCGGTACTTCATACCTCTCAGGTACTTCCCAAGTTAGTCTCAGAGTTTCACATCAATCAGGAGATTATCATGCTTTCTTTTAGTCTTGACCCAGTGTCTGATAAGGAGAAAGATCTCCATCTATTAGGCATGGTGCACTTTCTTAAGTTCTATGTGCAACACACCAAGTCTTTTCGTAAGGCTAATTCTGTTTGTCATCCCGGAGGTAGGTCATTAACCCTTTGAGTGCCAGATAGGTATCCAATGCATTGCAAAACAATGACCTACCAGTACACGAGCAGAGAGATTCTGGAAATTTGCAGTGTTGGTAACTCATGAGAACCAGGGATGGTTTGTAACTGAAAAGTGAGCATTGATGTGGTGTAAAGCAGAATACTTTGGTTAAAAAAAATAAATAAATAGGTTAGTTATTTTCCACATTTTATTTGGCTATTCTAATATAAACCTCAACTATTAAAGCAAACCATTTTCATGGCCATGTCCCTTTAAGTTTTTCATTCTCTGTATTTCTGGAAATATGAAGTAATGTGGCTTTATTTTAGAGCGTTGGTTATCGACCAGGGACCACAGACCCCCCTTTTCTTTTTTTTTTTTTTTTTTTTTTTTTTTTTTAACAAAAAAACTGTCAAAAATGTGATTGCTGAGTTATAAATGTATATTTATGGAAATTCTTGCGCACAATAGGTTTATTTTTGTTATTATGATTGTAAGATCTAAGAATAAGTACGCATTTATGTACTGCACCCTTCATTATGCCTTTTATAAATTACATATACTATTTTAGGGGTGCCATGAAAACTCCAGGTTGTGTGTTAGGGGTGCCATAAGCATAAGAGATTGAGAACCATGGTTTTAGACTGGTTCTCAATCACCGAAAGGCTTCTTCACTTTGCAGTGGATGTTCCATGTAGGGAGATGAATTTTAAATTACTCACCCGGTGGTATTACACACGCACACCCCCCCCCAAGGCCTCCCAATACTGTTGCCGCTTCAAGACTGAGATTGGGGGTATGGCTTATGTATGATGGCGCTGATCGGTTCATCACTCCTTTTAAGTGGACGTCCATACTGCTATTTGCGCAGTCTTAGACGTGGATCTGCCTCTGGACCTGACTCTATTCCTCTTCCCTTTCTCACACTACATGTGAAATCTCCCCTGCACAGGCAACTCAATACCACTCTGACCAACATGGCTAAATCCATTGTCCCCCTTCATTGGAGGGGCCTGACCCCTCCTACTGTGCAGAAATGGTGCTTGAAGGTTAGCCAACTGGCAGCCCTGGAGAGGACATATGACCTTTCGGTTGGTTCACTGGAGACTTATCGAGGGCTGTGAGGACCATGTTTGGCCATAGATGTGGGGATCCAACTTGCAGGAGACAATGGGTACTCTTCCACTCATTCCTTTCATTGCCTCCTGTCCTCTAATTCTGGTTGCTGTCCTTGATAGCTCTAGAGTGGGTCTGTTTCTGGGGACGCCGCCCCCTGTCTCTTTGTCTCTTTCTGTCGTCTTCTAGGTATCCCTTTCTTGCTCTATCTTTTCTCATTCCTTCTTCCTTTTGAATAGTACTGCCGGTTCGACCAGTAGTTTATAACCTTAGCCGTTTTACCACCCTGTCTTATTCTATAGACAGACTCTTGGTGTATTGCACTATGCCATATTGTATTTGTATGTGTTGCTACAGGTCTTGAATATGTTCTGTTACCGATTGTCTTGTTCATTTCTGAAGTTCGTACTTCTCACAGTGTTTGTACTATAATACGTATGACTTTTTCCTTAAAAATGCTATTTTCCTTAATTTACAGTGTGTGCTAATGCTGTTTTTATAATAAAGCACTAATGAAAATGTAAGGCTCATTACTATTACTGTTTTTTGCCAGGTGCAGTTGGAAAGGATTCGGCAAACTGAGTCTTTGGAAGCAATTCGTGCAATCCTGAATGATACAAAACTGACGGACATTAATCAGCTTCCTGAGACATGACCCTTCTAACTTTCTTACATGGACTTGAAGCTGCAGTTGGGTTTTTTTAAAACTCACCTTTATAGTAACATTAATTATTATTTAACTCTTATCTCAGAGCAGAGGATGAAGACTATGTGAATGGGTTGGTCACTGAAAACGGTCCAGAATGGGAAATAGTCTTTGTGCAGGCAGGCAACTCAAGAGACAAGTAAGAGAAGGAACCTTCTGTTGGGAACACTAATGAAACACACCACTGTCCCACTAAATGGAGTTTTGCCCTCCCATAATAAAAATGTATCTCTTTGGCCTTTTTTTTTACTATCATTTTTATTTCATTTTTTTTTTTAATCATAAAAATATATTCCTCCTAATGATTGAAAAAAATGGCAAGGTCGGGGCTAGATGAATTATTCAGTGTAAACCGTCCGTCCAGTAAGGGTTTATTTGGGAAATAACATTTGTTATGTTTTCAAGTCTAGTTGGTTCTAGAGCAGTCCTGATAATTTGCTGTGTTTTGAGACAGTCTTTATAAGTCTCTGTTTGTGGAATTTGTGCATCACATTTCAAAGGACTTCCACTGCCTTATTTATCAAGTTGAAAATGTGCAAACCATCTGCAGAATAGAGCTTAAATGAAAATTTCCATTGGTTTAAATGGAACTTTTTATCCCTTGAATGCTAGAGATCTCTCCAATGCATTGCAATGCATTGGAGACCTCTAGTATTCAAAGGGTTAAACGTCACGTTTAAATTAAAGTGACATTTCCATTCCCCTTATGTTGCAGATGATTTTGCAACTTTTCAGCTTGATGAATAAGGCCCATATTGTCCTTTGATGTTAAGTATAATTTCCACACCTTGTGTGTGGTCATTCTGTGACTTTAAGCTATGTCATCGGTCTGCGAAAGCTTTGAACTCATTTTCATTATTCAGAATGCTATACTGTTTCCCCATATTTGTAAGAGAGCTGATCAACAACAGCTCAAATGTTTTCAACAGGATCTAATGGTAGTTTGGAATATCTATACATCTGGATGTAACTTCTGTAGATCCTGATCTCTAAGCTGGATCTCCCGTTTGCCTGAAACTTTATGGAAAGATAAACAAAACAGATATGCAATATAGTCCCCTTTCAATTTATCTTTTCTGGTCTGTTTTAACTCTTTGAATGCCAGAGAGGTGTCAAATGCTCCTCTCTGGTGCTTCAAGTGTTAAGCTAATTCTGCTATAGAATACAAGATTTCTTGGGGGGTTTCTGGCTATATGAAGTTGTCAGTTTAGGATATGTGTATGAATGAATTAAATTGTGCACCAAGATGTGAGGGGAAAAAAAAATCTGTAAAAACACTCTCTAAATCATTTGTTTCACTCTCCCCATATTTCTGTTTAAGGTGGGATCACTGATGTCAATTCAAGTGATGTAATTTCCTCATTTCCAGTCTTTCCCCAGTGATTTGGTTTACCCGTTCACCTATATTTCACACATGTATTCATAAACAGGGTACAGTTCCTTTCCAGTATATTTAGAATGTGTGTGTATTTTATAGACTCATCCCTATCAAACATACTGTAATGAATGTCAGATTTAACGCTACACAGGGTTTGTTTTGTGTACTGGGATAAAAGGCAGTTGGATATTTTTTGCCGATATTACTTTTTAAGATCAATGCCATTAACTGTTCTTACTATATGTATAGAATGGTCGTCTTTTTTTTTTTTCCTGTATCCTAAACTGTCCAGGAAATCTTTTATAAAGTTCACAAAACTGACACTTGCATGTTTTACTTTAAATTGAAAATATATTACTACAAATAGGGTAGCTAGGTTCAAACACTTAAGGCAGTAAGCATTTGCTAGTTTTGTATCCTAGCAAATTAACCCTTTGAATCGCAGAGGGGTTGCTTAAACCCCCCCCCCCCCCCCCCCCCCCGGATCATTAAAGTATTAAGCCATTATAAATGTTAGAGAACCCTACACCCACTTTGTTAATCTGCAACTTTTTTAATAGCATATCTAATATACTAGCATGCTGTCCTGATTGCAGAATCCATTAATGTTACTGTATCAAACATAAATCAGAATGAGATTCCCACAGTGATGCTGTTTTTAGTGTCGCATAGCTGAAATGCTTAGTCCTGCAGAAGATAAATGATTTGGAATGTTTCAGAAGTGTTCTCTTTCATGCTATAGGGGTCTGTAATTAATTGCACATTTACACTTATCAGGCCCCTCTCACAGGTAAATTGTATAGTCTTAACCTGTGCATAAAATGTTTTTTATAGCATGTTTGCTAACCTGTTTTATTCAACTACATCAGTAAATTACAACTATCATAGCAAATCTTTTGGCACCTGTTTTCTTGTGCTATTTTAATTAATATCATGTGGTATTCCCTTTCCTACTAGCTGACATATATTTTGCTGAACGGTTACCAGAACATTTCATGCAAACTAGGCCATAATCTAGTTTACCAAATAGATATGGATGTGAGCATATAATGCCACTGACAATGCGTGTGATTAAATGGCAGCTTCCCAGATTAGGTTGAAATAAATTTGAATGAGAATACCATATTTCAGCTACCCAAGCCATAGATGTTCTGTGTGATTGTGGGTGTGTAGAGTTCTGATATAACCATTTGTAAATTGTACTGCAGATGTGTCTATAAGAAAGTGTTGATGATTAAAACGCTGCTGAAGAGTTTATTTCAATTTGTTCTGTGTTTTATTATACTTTTTTCCATGAGTCTTTACTTTCACTGCACTGTTAAATAACAGTGGCATAATGTGCACTGTGTTAAAGTGATAGTAATACTTAGTTTTAACTTTATTTTATTTTGTAGGCATTAAAAAAACATGAAGAATGATATAAGTCTTATTTCTCAAACCTTTATGGTTTACAAGATATTCACAAGCAAAGTTTCCCCCTCCTGCCCCTTTTACCTACTGTAAACAACCTCTTCTCAGATGAGGAATGCAGTCCATAGACCAGACAGATAACAGAAGGGGACAATCTTCTTTATATGAAAGCCCTGCCCCCCTTGACAAGCTTTTCAGGTTTTTCCCTTATCTTAATTGAAGATTGTCCCTCTCTGCAATCTACCTGGGCACCTCCCTTCTGCTTTGGCTGAACAGTGTTACATCAGTAAAAGGGGTGGGAGGGGGACACTTTGTCATTGAATTACTCTGGAACTACAACTCTGACAGTATTGAAATACACATCATACTGATCCTACCAAAAGGCAGCCCAGCCACAAAATTCCAGGCAATTCCCCTCTGAACAAGTTTTATTGCTGTAGAGCAATGTAATGTAATGCACACTACTCATTCTCTTCGCCTCAAAAGGTGGACAAAGGGGAACAGAGGGATTTGGGTCTCAAAGAGGAGCTGTCCCACCTAAATAGGGACACTTGGGAGGTACGCTAGACATAACCCTTTGAATGCCAGAGGGAACCCATTTGGCATTCAGATGGTTAAAAATACAGATATCATGTGTACATCTAATATAAAAATCGATGTTCATATTAGACGAGATAATAAGTCTGTATATACCATAATACAGTAGTTAATACACCCAAATAAGAATTATGGGTGGAAGGAAGTATAAAAATAGCTTTTAACCTCTTGAACACTAGAGAGGTTTGCATTCAAGGGTTTTAAAAACAGTGAGAATTCTGGGAATGGATGTCTGTTCCCCTGCTGTGCGGATGGTTTGCTACAGAATTGCTCCAAGTTGTTTTGATACATAAAGCCCTTTAGTTTTAAAAATAGTTCAGTTCAAATGTTTGATATGTATAATATGTAAACGTAAGTCACTAAAAGTTTATGCCCTGAAAAAAAGTATTTGGAACAATAGAGCAACAATGGGTGAAAATAAAGCAAATTTATAAAAAAGGTAGATACTAGTTATGCCACGTCTAAATTATCTTTGAGTTGGAGGTCCAACAAAAATGTTTGCACCAGGCCCCTCCGTGCAAAGATATGAGATGCAAGCAGTGCATGAACTTGCTGAGTAAAAGCCTCAATACACAATTAGAAAAGAATTCATATAGACAGCTGGACCAGCGAATCAAGGTAAGCGTGTTTTCTCTTTAAAAAAATCACAGACTACGGGTTGGTTGGAACAGTTTCTTGGGACCCCTTCCCTGTTTTTTAAGAATATGTTGGCACTGGTCTCCATATTAATTTCCTTTTCCACTTCCTCTCCTCTTAAGGAGTGCAGAGAAAGGGATCCCATACACCTCTATGGTCAGATGAAGATAGAGGGGGTGGAAGTTGATAGTGTAGTGTTTTTACCCATTACATATGCCTTCAATCACAGGAACAATTGCCATGCAAACAAATCCCAGCTGAATTTTCACTGCACATGTTTTTCTTCCTTATGCCTAAATGCCACTAACTGAACAGCAAAAACTGGCCAATCAAGAGCCAGCATTCCACCAGCAACTCAAATAGCTACAACTATGATGTCATAATGGATTTGCATAGCCAATCAAGAGCCAGCATTACAGACTCAACAACTATTTGAGAACTTTGATTGTGTTAACTAAAGAGATCAAGAGCCAGAATTCCATCAATATTACCAACAACTATTTGAGAACTTTGATTGTGTTAAATAAAGAGACTGCACATTAATCCTAAGCTAGACTTTTCAAATTTTTGCACGGGGCTGCCATCAGAAATGTTGGGGCCCAGTAAAACCTAAAGACTCCCACCCCTGCTCCTCCTTCCACTCCACCCATGCTCTGCTACAGAGTTTCTCTACCCATTATCTGTGTCCACTGAATGGGCAGTGACAGGAAGGATCTGTGGGATTAAGTATGCCTTTGTGTATCTGTTCATTATGTGCACAATGCTGGCACAACATTTGCAAATATTGCATCAGTTATATGCATTCTCACTGAATGCACGCAAACTGTGAGAAGGAACCTTCTCATGTGTATGCAAAGTGCGACGTGTCATTTCCAGTAGCGTGTCCATGCCAGTCTGGATGTTAAGTACCAGTGTTAGTCCTGGCACGTCATGGAATTCTGCATGCAGATCTGCAGTGCCAGAATACAACTGGAAAAAAAAATAAAAGTTCTGCGGTCAAGTGGGTACAGTGTATGAGTTTGGACAGCTGTACCTGCTGTGCCAAGCTCGTACAATGTACAGCTAAAATGCGGTCACTGCATAAGCTGGTATAACCAGCATGCAGGGGGCAGGGGCCACATTTAAAAAAAAATGCCTGGCACTCTTGGGGGTGGATCATGCTGTCCTGTGTCACTATATTGATCTCCCAAGTGATCATGCTGAGAGATCAATAACTTGGGGGGGGGGGGGGGGGGCATTCGAAGGGGTCCAGATGTCCAGCCCATGCATTGCGTACCCCTCTGGCACTCAAAGGGTTAAGTAGATAAAAATAGTAACTGTCACATGAACAGTGGCCTTTTAGCAGGTCTGATCCCCTACTAACAGACCTCCTGATGAAACGGAGCTGCATTTTGAGCCCCACCAGATTGGGGGCAGTATACTGAGGTCGTTAAAGTTTTAACCCTTTGAGTACCAGAGGGGTACTCAAAGGGTTGAAATTAAGTCAAAAGTTTTGGAGTTTCCATATTATATTATATATATATTTCACTGTCGTCCAATACAGGTCACTGGTACTCTGGGAGGCGTAAGTCCCCTTTAATAGGCAGGAACAACTATGCAAATGATTTGCAAGGGGCGGAGCCTCCCCTCTTACTTAAGCCACCTTCTGGCCAGAGCCACTTAGATTGATTTGTTCCTGGTGTGCTTGCACACCAGGTAGAGAACATCTATGCATCTTAGTGTTTTATTATTTTTTATTCAAATATGGAATACCACCATTAGGAGGGTGACCATGGCTGTGAATTGCCCTCTTTAAAGTGGCTGGTGCAGCTTCCAGGGATTTTCTGTGGACCTTATGCCCTGAAGAGGGGACAGCTTGTGTTAAGCAGCTCCCCTACTGGGGAATTTACCTCTGGTTCTTTCCCACCTTATCATGGTCACCTGAAGACAGAAGTCCTGCAGGAAAGGTGAGTCACCCATTGAGTGCTGAAGGTCCACTTGTCCCCACAGTGTCCCTTTGATGGGCTTGTATTTGGGAGTTTTCATACACTCCAGCACTCATAGGGTGTTTCTATTGCATTATTACTGTTTTATGCAATTTCTGTGGTATTCTCTGGGTTTTGGAGCTTTGGGTATTCATTTATTTATGTTTCTCATGTGTTTCATGCTTGTTTGGGCACTTTTTAATGTTTTCCTAAACTTTATTAAAAATGGTGTTCCGCGCCTTTAAGCGCGGCTTTTTCCCGCTCAGACGCAAGGGCTCCTTTACTCTCTATGAGAATTCACAGTGTGGGACGTATCTCTGGAACCGCTTGTCACAGCAACTTCAGAGAGGGCTCATTTTAATGCTAGGCTCCTGCTCTATCATCCGGAATGTGTTTTATTTATGTGGGGTGTTCAGGGGGGCTTCGGGCACTGTTTGGGGTACTTGTAAGGGAAAACTACATTTCCCATGAGCGCTTGGTTCGCGCTCGTTTCTGATTGGCTGTCATGACGGCCGCCATTTTGTGGTACTTTTCCTAGGCGAGTACACTACGCAGGGACCGAGCCTTCTCTCTCCTCAACAGATTAACCCTTCGCTGGCCAGATAAGTCCGATTTTAGACATTTCTGGGGTGAAACTTTAATCATTTACACTTTTTCTGGGTGATAGTGTTGTTAGTGGGGTATATTGACGCTGTGAGCATGTCTACTTCACTGGAGCTAGGGGCTAGACCCAAGTCTAAGGAGGATGGGGGGTCTGCTACCCCCATGGCATTTTGCTCCTCTTGCCACATTGGGCTGGCTAGCGATAATGTGGGGGATCTATGCCCTAATTGTACTGGTCAAGATAGCAACCCTGGGCTTCCCAGCCACGCTATTGAGCCATCTTGGGTGAGGGAGTTTAAAGCTGCCACTAGGGATCTCAGATCCACGCTTCAACTCTTTCCCTCTCAGATTCAGGGGGCTCTCCAGGTTTGGCAGACCCCCTCTACCATCAGGACCTCCCTGCCTAAGCCACAGGGAGCTCCTGATGTCACTGATTCTTCTGAAGAGGAACTCTTACAGGATTCTGATGCTGAGGAACGTACTGTTATTGAATCTAACAGGTCCATTGGGGACCCCTATGAGTGTGACCCCGAAGTTTCGGCTGAGGGTCTGATCAGAGCGGTTCTGAATACGCTCAACCTTCCTCTGACTCAGGAATCCACTTATGATCCTACTGATGTTTTTCAGAAAAAGCCATCTAAGCCAGTGGTTTGTTTTCCAACTAACCCTACTCTTGCCCGTCTGGTCTCTGAGGCTTGGAAGAATCCTGATAGATCTTCCTCTGTCTCCAAAAAGTTTGCTAATCTTTACCCTTTTCCTGAGGCTGAGCTGGCAAAATGGGTTCATCCTCCTAAGGTGGATGCTCCTGTTTCTAGACTATCCAAATCTACCGCTTTGGCTGTCTCCGATGCCTCTGCCCTGCAGGATTGGACGGATAAAAAGCTAGAGCTTTCTCTTAAATCTATTTTTGCCTCCATTGGCACTGCCATGCGCCCAACCTTTGCTGTGGCATGGGTTAATAGGGCCATTGCGGCCTGGACTGAACGACTGACTGAAGCAGTCCGCCAGGATGCGCCAGTATCTGAACAGTTGCAGCTACTTGCTAATATCACTGAAGCTCAGAACTATGTTGCTGACGCTGCTTTTGATGCTGTGCGCATGATGGCGAGGGCCTCCACTTCTTCTGTGGTGGCTAGACGCGCTCTTTGGCTGAAAATTTGGTCTGCTGATACAGCCTCTAAGAAAGCCTTGCTTTCCTTGCCCTTTCAGGGGAATTTGCTTTTTGGGTCTGAACTCAAAGAAATGATCAGTGAGGCTACTGGTGGTAAAAGTACTCTTCTACCCTCAGTCTTTAAGAAAGAGTTTCCAGCCAAACGCAATCGGTCCTTTCGTTCCTTTCAGACTGAGACACGCTCCTCGGCCCAAACGGGTCCTCCCACTACGCGCTCCTCCTCCAAGCCCAAACAGTCCTGGAAGCCCAAAGTTGCCCCCAAGGCCAAGACCTCCAAGACTGCTTCGGCATGACTCGCCGAACCCGGGTCCGCATCCGGCTGTAGGCGGTCGTCTCCGCATCTTTCGCCGGTCTTGGGAGGAGTCAGTGGCGGACCCATGGGTTCTTCAGGTGGTGTCAGAGGGATACAGGATCCCTTTCTCTTCCCTTCCTCCTTTTCGGTTCCATTTTACTCGTCCTTCTCAGGAACCCACAAAAAGGCGTCTGTTCAACGCTATTCAGGATCTCTTGGACAAAGAGGTCCTGGAGGCGGTTCCTCAAGGGGACACAGGTTCAGGATTTTATTCCAACCTGTTTGTGGTAGCCAAAAAGGACGGAGGAGCTCGTCCCATTTTGGATCTCAAAGATCTCAATGCCTATGTGGTGACTTCCCACTTCCGCCAGGAGTCCCTGCGCTCTGTGATTGCAGCAATGTCTCCAGGGGAGTTTCTTGCCTCCCTGGACCTTCAGGATGCTTATCTTCACATCCCTATTCATCCAGAGAGCAGGCGGTATCTCAGGATTGCCTGCCACAGGGGACACTTTCAGTTTGCAGCGCTCCCCTTTGGGCTGACTTCAGCCCCTCAGGTCTTCCAGAGGGTGTTGGGCTCCTTGATAGCGGTGCTCCATCAGGATGGGATCAGAGTGACCCCCTACAGGGACGATCTCCTACTGAAGGCCTCCTCAGCGGAGCTTCTCCATCAGCAATTACAGATGTGCATGCACACCCTGAACAGTCATGGCTGGATCCTGAATCTGGACAAGTCGGACTTGGTTCCATCTCAGAGGCTTCTGTTCCTGGGTCTCCTGTTCGACACTCACCAATGCATGGTGTTTCTTCCAGAGGACGTGGCTCACCAGATAGCCGTCAGAGTGGCTGGGATTCTGGACATGGACGAAATTCTAGTACCGAAGTTGTCGTCCTTAGTGGGGAAGTTCATTTCCACAATCGAAGCAGTACCATTTGCCATGGCCCACTCCAGGGATCTTCAGAGATTTGTGATCCAGATGTGCAAGAATTATCCAGATCATCAACATCTGTCTGTTTCTCTTCCTCCTCATGTCGAGTCGAGTCTGCACTGGTGGTTAGATCTCTCTCATCTCCTGAAAGGGAGATCCTTTCTAGTTCCTCATTGGACCACAGTCACAACGGATGCTAGCCTTCGGGGCTGGGGTGCAGTCTGGGGTCGCTTCAGTGCTCAGGGGAAATGGGGTCTGGAGGAATCCATGCTCTCCATCAATGTTCTGGAACTTCGAGCTGTCCGGCTAGCCCTGAGGCACTGGGAGTCTCAATTGACCGGTCTTCCGATCAGAGTGGAGTCCGACAACGCCACGGCGGTGGCTTACATCAACAGGCAAGGCGGCACAAGAAGCGGTTCCGCCTGGTGGGAGGTCAAGGATATTTTGTCTTGGGCAGAAGATCACTAGCCTGTCATCTCTGCAGTTCATATTCCAGGCGTGGACAACGTCATGGCAGCCTTCCTCAGTCGTCACACCGTCGACAGCGGAGAATGGGCTCTTCACCCAGAGGTGTTTCACATGCTCACTCAACGGTGGGGGATGCCTGTGGTGGATCTGATGGCTACCAGACACAACAGGAAGGTTCCGGTGTTTTGCTCCCGGTTGAGGGACTCCCTTGCTCTAGCAGTGGATGCCTTGTCGATCCCTTGGGACTTCCCCCTGGCTTACATCTTCCCTCCTCTTCCTCTATTGATCAGAGTTATTCAGAAGTTGAAGAGAGAACGTTGTCCTGTCATCCTGATCGCTCCAAACTGGCCTCGCCAGTCCTGGTATCCGGAGTTGATGGCCATGTCAGTGACGGATCCGATTCCGCTTCCTGCCCGTCCGGACCTACTTCTTCAGGGGTATCTGTGGAAGGAGGATGTTCACTCTCTCCATTTGATGGCATGGCGGTTGAATCCTCGATTCTAGCAAAGAAAGGATTTTCTCCTTCTGTGGTGTCGACTATGCTCAGTGCTCGTAAGCCTGTGTCTTCCAAGATCTATCATCGCATATGGTCAACTTTTGTGACATGGTGTTCTGATAAGAAGTTATCTCTTGAATTCCATCTTCCCACTGTCCTGGCCTTCTTGCAGGACGGTGTAGATAAGGGGCTCAGTCTGAGTTCCCTCAAAGTTCAGACTTCTGCCTTGTCTGTGTTTTTCCAGGAAAGGATTGCTATCCTTCCTGATGTGAAAGTTTTCTTCCAAGGTGTGACTCATGTTCGACCTGCCTTCAAGAGTCCTGCTCCCCAGTGGGACCTCAATTTGGTGCTGGGAGTTCTCCAGCGACCACCGTTTGAATCCTTGGCTTCCATTCCATTACGTCTAGTGACTTGGAAGATGGCCTTCCTTTTGGCTGTTGTGTCAGTGCGCCGGGTAGCAGAGTTACAGGCCTTGTCTTGTAAACCTCCTTACCTGGTGTTCCACAAGGATAAGGCTGTGCTTCGCACTACCAAGGAATTCTTACCTAAGGTTGTGTCAGAGTTTCACATCAATCAGGAGATTGTGGTTCCCTCTTTCTGCCCTAATCCTTCATCTGACAAGGAAAGAGATCTCCCTCTGTTGGATGTGGTGCGTTGCCTCAAGTTTTATGTTCATCGCACCGAGTCTATCAGGAAGTCTGACGCTCTATTCGTCATTCCTGAGGGGCCTAGGGCAGGGAAACCGGCTTCCAAAGTTACCATTGCCTCTTGGATTAAGGCTACTATCCGTGAAGCCTATAAGTTGAGGAATAAGCATGTTCCCTTCCGGGTGACTGCCCATTCCACCAGATCTATTGGGGCCTCTTGGGCCTACAAGAATCAAGCTTCTGCTGATCAACTGTGCAGAGCGGCCACTTGGTCCTCTGTGCACACTTTTTCTAAGCACTATCGAGTTGATGTACTGGCTTCGGCTGATGCCAGTTTTGGAAGGAAGGTCCTGGAGGCAGTCTTGCCTGTGTAGGTCTTCCGCTCTGTGATCCTTAGTGCTTCCTTACTGTTGAGCCCGGTTGGCTCTGGTTTCGTGTGCTGTGTTAGTTCAGGGATTGTTCCCTTGGTTGGTGTCCGTTGACACTTACAGTTTGGGCTATGTTATTAACTGGTCATAGCAGTTCTAGTGACTTGGGCCTTGCGCCTGGTCCTTGCCTTTCTTCCCACCTCTGGATCAGCTCAATGTTTGTACATCCCAGAGTACCAGTGACCTGTATTGGACGACAGTGAAAATAGGATTTTAGTCTTACCTGTTAAATCCTTTTCACTTAGTCCATACAGGTCACTGGTCTCCCACCCTGTCAAGGGACCAGTCTTGGCTCTCCTGTGGCATCCAGTGGGAGACCGTTCGGGCATGCTCACAGGAGTCTTTCTTTTTGCTTACCTGAGGTCAGTTTTTAGGGTCTCAAATCAATCTACGTGGCTCTGGCCAGAAGGTGGCTTAAGTAAGAGGGGAGGCTCCGCCCCTTGCAAATCATTTGCATAGTTGTTCCTGCCTATTAAAGGGGACTTACGCCTCCCAGAGTACCAGTGACCTGTATGGACTAAGTGAAAAGGATTTAACAGGTAAGACTAAAATCCTATTATATATATATATATATATATATATATATATTATATATATATCTCCTCCACCCTCACAGGACTTTTAAATAAAAATACTTCTTTACATATTCAACTTTTCGGTCCTACGTGAACCTTTATCAAGAACACAATAACTTATGACCAAATATTAGAGCTTTAAATACCTTCACCCATGTGGCCAACCCTCGTGTCAAACAATTGTGTATTTCCAGAAAGTGACTGACATGCTGCAAGACCAATAGTGAGGGAAAAAAACAAAAAACTCGCTGAGTGTGAAAAACAGGGGTTAATTTAAAGTGACAACACCTATATCCTCATGCTCCCCTACGTGAAGATATATGATTGCTTACATTTTATCTAAAACTGTGCAATTAGATACAAACAAATACAGTGTGTGCTCATATATATATATATATATATATATATATTCCTACATATACTACAAGATTTCTTCTTGCAACATCTAGTAAACTATTCCCCTGCTGCAGAGAAAACTGTGTTTTTATACCTTGAAAAATGTGCACAATGAGCTGATCCAACAAAGAGAGGGCAGGATCGGCTCCAGTGTACCTTCATTTCTGGTATCCGCAACACAACAATGCTTTCGGCTCCTGGTGCACAATGTGCTTCTGCTGCAGGAAGCCCAGCTGCTTCGTGTAGCTCGGAGGCAGGCAGGCCCAGTACCAAATCCTTCATGTTCCCCCTTCATGAAGCACAACACTCCACCCCACAACAGCCCGGTCATGCGGCCCTTCAAGGAGCTCTCTACAAGCAGAAGCTGGATGCAGCTGTTACCCGTGGCTGAGGGGCTGGAGACAGACCATGCTGGGGCCACTCTATAGTACACAGAAGCTTCTTCACAGCCGCTCTCTGCCCGCTGTTACACACCTGCATTGTGTAAGTACCCTGGCACAAAAAAATATACATGCCGCACTATAGCTGCTTCACCAACACACACCATCCCTGCTCAGTTCCCGCTCTCGGTGCCCGGGCTGTGTCCCTAGTAACGCTCTTGGCCGAGGCCTGGGGCAGGAGGTGTCTTCCTGGCCAGGGAGCTGGGCCGGCGGTTGTCTAGCAGCCTGTGTGTGTGCATGTACAGAGTCCACTTCAGGGACTGTGGACTCCATAACTCTCGCTACATACTGGGACAGCTGGTTAACCCCGTTTAGTGCCAGAGGATTAAGCAACACAATGAGCAATTGCTTGCCTACCCCTCTGGCACTTACAGGACCGTAATAATATCTGTGTGTGTGTGTGTGTGTGTGTGTGTGTGTGCGTGCGCGCGCGCGCAATGTCTGTATATGTCACTGTATCTGTGTGTCTATGTATGTGTGCAATATTATTCTTTCTGCTTCACACAGTACAGAAAAAAACATCATCAGTCAATACAGCTAAATGAAATGTACAATACAAACACAAACAATTCTTACAAAATACCGTGAACATGCCACAAAAAATGCTACATAACACATACCCTACTGCAATGACGGGCAACACCGTCACATATTGCTAGTGTGTATATATATATATATATATATATATATATATATATATATATAGTAGCAATATGTGACGGTGTTGCCCGTCATTGTAGTAGGGTATGTGTTATGTGGGGTGTGTGTGTATATATATATATATATATATATATATATATATATATATACACACACACACACATACATACATATACATATATAGTGTGTGCGTAATATAGGCAAAGCTTATGTAAGTGTGGGATCACTTCTATTTGTTTGACATTACACCTGGTAACCCTAGAATGAGTTAGTTGTGTACAAATTACTGGATACAGCACAATTAGATGATGAGAAAGGAAGGGAGGAAAATGATCACCTAATACAATATGTTGCTTTATTGTATACCCCTCCATAGTTTATACTGAATGGAACTTGTGGAAGAAGCAGAGGGAATAACCAATTTCTGAGAGGAGGATTCAGACAATACAAAGTTAGAGTGGAGACATACATTTCACTGACAAAAAAGTATGACAAATCTAAAAATGGCATTGAGTATGGAAGATTTGGACATGTATCAACCAATGTTGAACAACTACAGTCATTATGTTTACCATAAAGTATGGTGTTAATATGATGGAATTTTTGGATACTAAATGTAGGGAATATTCAAACAAACTGACAAGAATAGCACAGTGATTTATGACCATTTCCACCCACAACATGCTACTACAGAACTCCATAGCAGTCTGTATCTTAGGGCCCAAATAATAATGAACAGTGCCTATATGACTGGCATTGCTCATTACCACCTTCCAATCCAGAATTGAGAAGGGACGTTTGCTGGTATTATCTGCCAATGTCATCCACCAATGAAGCGATTCCTGCATAAACGGAGACAGTATAATTTTGTGATGAAGATGGGGATTCTTGTTCCCATATTGAAGCATTTACAGCTGCAGTGGTGTCACATGAAACTGGCCAAAGGAAACCACCAGCATGGTGGTGATCATCCCTATCCATTATATACAACTTTTGACAGATAGGTATTGATGGTTCAATATGCTGCAAACATTGACTTGTAATTTTGTATGATGGCAAACACACTCTGTAAAGGAATGAGCTGATGATCATTACCAAGAATTCAAGTTGAGTAGATGACAAACAGGACTTGGGTACATTTATAATCCATCCATGTTGATGCGGAACTTGCACTGTTAATTTAAGTTGTTCTTGTAATACCTGTGCTGGTGGTGCATTGATCAACAGGTTGTCCAGATAGTGAGTGAGATTTACACCTAGGAACTGGATAAACACTGTCAGAAATGCAAGGATTTTCGTGAATAATCTTGGGGCCAAGCTGTAGCTAAGTCAAAGGGAATGGCTACAAACTGAAAATGAAGATTCTGGAATGCAAACCTCAGAAACTGGTAGTGAACTGGACAGATAGGGACATGAAAACAGGCATCTCTCGTCAAGATATGCTAGAAATTCTTGTTTTCATGGCATAAATGACAGATTAGTGACTCCATCTTGAATCTGGTACATAAAGATATTTGTTGAGATCTTTTAAGTCCAGGACTGGTTAAAACCCTCTCTCTCTTTTGGGTACTTTAAAAAAGATCGTAATAAATCACCTGTGTGTGAAGAAGACACTCTGAATCTCTTTGAAAAAGGCAGTTGTCACTGAAGAATCCTGGACAGTAAAAAGCAAGGAAGAGGTATTTGGATGAAACTCATTCAATAACCTTGAATAACTGCTTGTAGTATGCATTTGTCCAGGATGGATTTTCTCCATCTTGTCATGAAATATTGAGAGTCTTTTCCCCCAGTGGAGGATTTAGGGGGAAGATCTGTGTACCCACCTTCAGACAACACATGACTTTATGGTGGGCTCCTTTGCGTGTCAACTACTCTTGGATCTACAGCAGCCACAAAGGACAAGGAAGACAAATTGATCTGTCTTGAGGGGACACTTCTGTACTGTACAAGGGAGTATGGTAATTACACCAATGATTTCTTAGCAGTAGTATCTGCATCCCAAATTTGTAACCATGTGTTAGATTTTCAGGGCTGCTTTTTCATTGTAGGTAATGGCATCCTGCAATTCACCTAGTAAGGAGAGAATATCTTCCTCCCAGACAGATTCCTTCATGGCTGCTGTTCATGCCATACCTCCATAGCTCAGCAAGGTCAAGCCGAAGCAAATGCAGGTTGTTCTATAGATCCTATTAATGAAATCAAACAGAATCCAGTTCCTTATCTGCAGAGACTTTCAAGGCTTTCGATGGATCTACCACCAGAGGAATTGAGCATACATCATATATTGTTAAGAGAAACTATAGAGCCCTGCAGACTTCTTAGGAATGTGTTATGCTCGGTCTGGAAACTGCAGATCATCTAGAAAAATCTGGATCATAGGCAGGAAAGAAGACTTTTAAATAGGTTCTTGGTTGGATCAATCCGTGACCTGAAGTCAAATACCTGTAATACCTCTAAAACAGCTGAAATTAAGGATTCTATAAACCCTTTGTCATCTGATCTGGCATAAATATCAGGCACAGAAGGTTCAACATTTTCTGGGGTCCGAGAGAACAGGGGCCTTGTTGTCCAAAGGTGTTGAAGTCACCAATTTTATGGGGGTCTGGGGAAGGTCAGTAAGCTATTTACTATTTTATCCAGAATGGGCTTTGGCCCATTCTGGTTCGTGTGCAGTGGAAGTTAAATTCTCAGAAAAAAATGTTGAAGTATTGCCAGATGCTGTAGAACAAATACTGCAAGAACCAGCATTGGCCAAGTTTATCCCATAAGAATTTAATGTAGCAGAAGCTCTCCTGCATCTAGGATTATACCCCTCAGTGTGTGTGTGTGTGTGTGTGTGTGTGTGTGTGGGGTGCTGGGAACCTTCTAGTTGGGAAACTACCTGTTCAGGTCCTCTGTCTCTCAGTCCCTACTGACCAGGGATTGGTCAATAAATCCTTGAGTAAACAAGGGATTGCCATAAAAAACGAAGTGATTTTCCATCAGAAAAAAAATATCCGGATACTCCTGAGAACACGAAAAGACTACACTAGGTGGCTGTTGGGAGGGCTATATAATGGGAAGAATTTTAAGTGTTTCATCATTGAGCGCCTTTCCCCCTGGAGGAGGTCTCAGTACCCCATTGGTCCCCGGCACGCTTCAATTGACACTATAGAAGTAACTTTGTCTAAATCCAGGCTATGGAACACACTATTCCTGGAACAGGAGTTGCTTAAGGGAAATAAGAAAAATAGATGTAACCATATCTCCAACCATCAGCTTTAACCTCTTATTTAAAGTGGAACTGTCACCACATATAACCCCCACCCCCCGAATCAATGACTTACCTTATAACTATCACAACGAGGGAAGTCAACTGCATTCCATTATATCTCCAACAGTGCATCTAAACAACATGAAGGAGCAAGCCGGGCTACTAATACATGGTAAAAACCAACGTCCTCCACTGATATGTACAGAATGCTGCTTTTTACTTTGTATTAATAGCCCAACTTGCTCCTGCAGGCAGCTGTTTAGAAGCACTGCTGGAGGAAAAGGGGAAGGTGGTGGTCGGCATATAATGCTACAGGCTTGCCTGCCGGTGCCGCAGGCAAGCTGAATAATGAAGTTTTGCAAGTCCAGTTCTAATAATAGCAAAAATTAAGACATTAATATTTATGATTTCTTTTTGCTCCTATCTTCATATGGGAGCAAGTTGGATAAAGGTGAAAGTTCCCCTTAAAGGAATCCATTATTTAAACAAGGGCTTGCTCCCAGACATGCAGAGATGGTATGTTGGTTATGTCGTCATTACTGAGAGATATGCTCCTGAGCTATGGGGTCTTTCACATAAGAGACCTTGCATGAACCTGCCAAAGTCCAGTCACTGTATTTATTTGAAATAACTGTTCCAAGGGCCTAATATCTTGCATCTGCCTTACTGCAGTGAAAATAAATTACCACACATTCGACTGGGAGAGAGAGATCAAAATCCACAACTCCCTTGGACAAATGGCATTTTTTTGTAAATGGCTTAAGAAACAGTACAATTCCATTATGAAAAAATGTATTTAATACCATTATTATTATTATTTTTTTACAAAAACAAGTGACCAAAATTCAAATGTCCATATTATACCAGCTAAATGTTAAAAATGGAAATTCCCCATTTGCAAACATAAGTCTACTTTGAAAATCTCTTGCTGGTGAATTGTTGTCAATATCTTGCCCTTCTGCTGGCCCCTGATGTCATGATATTCCTTCAAAAAAAACATCTGTTGTAACTGCAAACAGTCTGTAAACATCACTTTGATTTCCATAGCATATTAAAAATTCACATGACTTCGGATATCATTGATCTGCTTCACCATTTCTTGGATATGTTCCCCTCTAGAAAGGAAAAAAAGAAGGAAAAAAAATTAGCAATACAATTATAATTGGGGATGATTTAAAGGGCAACTACAATGTTTTACTAAGTCAATTCCTTTGAGAACTAGGTTTGCGTTGAAACAAAAAATTTGCATCTGATATTTTCTATCCTTCTAATGGTCAAGATTTGGTTTCAAAACAGCATCAGTTCTTCTATTCTTCTAGGTACACTTGCACAAAATCAGGGATTTCTGTAGGCATATAGTCAGGTTTAGGATTAAAGAATTATATGAAACAGGTGCCAATGATCATCAAATTAATATGTAGGTTGAAACACAATCATTAACTAAAAAGAAACAGCTGTGTAGGAGGAATAACTCTGTGTGAGGAAGATCCAAACTCAGCTAACAAAGTGAGGTTGCTGAAGATTGTTTAATGTCAAAAGTCATACACCATGGCAAGACTAGCAACAAGAAACAAGGTAGGTATACTGAATCAGGAAGATCTCCCACAGGTAGAAAATTCAAGGCAGACAGGGTTTTCCAGATGTGCTATCCAAGCTCTTTTGAAGAAACACACAGAAACAGGTGACGTTGAGAACTGTAGACGCAGGGGTCAGCCAAGAAAACTTAGTGCAACAGATGAAAGACACATCATGCTTAATTCCCTTTGCAATTGGAAGATTTCCAGCAGTTCCATCAGCTCAGAAGTGGCAAGAAACAGTGGGACCCTGGTATACCAATCTACTGTCCAGAAAAGTCTAGCCAGAAGTGGTCTTCATTGAAGACTTTCGGCCAAAAAGCCATCCCTCAAACGTACAAATAAGGCCAAGTGAATCAACTATGCACAAAAACACAGGAACTGGGGTGTAAAAAATGGCAGCAGGTGCTCTGGACTGGACTGGACTGGAATATTTGGCTGTAGCAGAAGGTAGTTTTTTCACCGAAGGACTGGAGAGCGGTACAAGAATGAGTGTCTGCAGGCCACAAGGAAGCACAGTGGAGGGTTACTTACAAGTTTGGGGTTGCATTTCTGCAAATTGAGTTGGGGATTTGGTCAGAGTTAATGGTCTTTTCAATGCTGAGAAGTACAGGCAGATACTTATGCATCATGCAATACCATCAGGGATGCATCTGATTGGCACCAGATTTATTCTGCAGTATGACAATGACATTAAGAAAAACAGTCAGTGTAAAGAAGAACAAAGAGCCCTGGAAGTGATGGTATGGACCCCACAGCGCCCTGATCTCAACTTCATCGAGCCTGTCTGGTATTGCACAAAGAGAGAGAAGCAACGGAGGCTGCCTAAATCCACAGAAGAACTGGGTTTGGAACAACCTTCCTACCAAGTTCCTTAACAAACTGTGTGCAAGTGTACCTAGAAGAATTGATGCTGTTTTGTAGACAAAGGGTGGGAAAACCAAATATTGATTTGATTTTTCTTCTGTTCAATCACTAGCATTTTGTTAATTAACACGTCTATTTTTTAAAACCTTCTTACTTTACAGCATTTTTTAACACATGCCTAAAACTTTTGCACAGTACTGTGTTTTTCAGAGATTTAGTGCTTCCTTATGATCAACATTGGCTGAATGGTGTTTAACTCCTTAAAGGCATAGTAATACTTAAGTATTACTAATCCCTATAGCAAAGTACTAATTTAAAAAAAGTATTGCCCCCAGTGTCATCTCTCAAACCTTTATGGTTTGAGAGATGATCGCTTCTAAAGTTGCCCTCTCCCTCCCCCTTCCCGTAGTCAGCATTGTAGCTGACTGCAGCGAAGAAAGTTGTACGACATTCAGGCGGCTCCTCCAGCACAGCTGGATCGCATTACTAAAAAAGAAAACTTTCACTGAAATGGTATTCTACGTGTGCTTGGCTTGCAAGCACACTTAGAAGACCGTTTTAGTGAAAGGGTTTTTTTTTTTTTAATTAACGCGATCGCGGCTCTGCTGCAGAGCCGCCTGATGATCTCTGACCGGATTTCCCTGAGTCAGCTAGAATGCTGACTACGGGGAAGGGGGAGGGCAACTTTAAAAGCGATCATCTCTCAAACCATAAAGGTTTGAGAGATGGCACTGGGGGCAATACATTTTTTAAGTAGTACTTTGCTATAGGGATTAGTAATACTTAAGTATTACTGTCCCTTTAAGAACCATACTGACATTTATAAGCAAATACTATTCAGGGGGCTTTGTCATTTTAAAGGGGAAATAACATATCCAAATAATCCCCCGCTTACTTTACTACAGCCAGAAAATCCAAATGACCCTTATGAACTTTTCCTTTGTTCTTTGGTTGAATAGATAACATCTTCAATCAATCCTGAATGCCATGTTCATGGAGGCCAACGTGACAGTTGCTGGCAGTTTTTCATACTGAAGCAGGCAGAATGCATGAGCCTAATTAACCTTTAAGGGCCAGTGGCTGCAACATATAACAAAGCAATGTGTTGCACAGTACTATGAACTTAAATGGTTAATATTACCATTTGCAGGTGATGGAGTTTGTGTCCATGGACAGGACATTCAGAACTGACTGCAAATGTAAATGTTCAATATCTATTAAATCAAGGAGCCAAGGACAAATTAATGGGGGCCACTGATATTTTCTGACCATTGTACGTAAGTGGGAGATTGTAATTAGGAGGCATTGCTTCCCCTTTAAATGCCATGGCCCTTTAACCCTTTGAGTGCCAGAGGGGAACGCAATGCATTGCAATGTTTTGCGTACCTCTCTGGCACTCAAAGGGTTAACTCAAAGTGGTGCACTGTCACTGGAGTTTACTGACCGGCTTATAATGGTTCCCCCATCCATTATAAACCCCGATTGAGGGTGCAGACTCTGACAGGCTGTACCCCTATAACAAATTATAGCATTAAAAAAAAAAAATGATAGTGATTAGCCATTCTGTAAAATATAATTTCCAAAATATCCAAAACAAATACAAAACCTACAGATACAGCATTTTTCTGTGGAGCTGGATTTATTTGGGGGCATTTTACAACTGCACTAACTTTATGCAACCAGTAAGGGGCAGAATCATGGAGATATTCTCAGGGTTTTTCATATTTATATGTATTATCAATATAAAAATAGGGGATGTATTTTCATAAGTAAGCTTATTCATTCTCCTAAAGAATACAAAAATATTTGCCTGGATGCACTAAAAGATAAAATGGTAAAACCTCTCAACACTTTGAGTGCCAGAGGGGTACGCAGTGCATTGCTGCACAATGCGTTGCATACCCTCTGGCACTCAAAGGATTAATGCAAAATAGCAAGAAAAGTAAAATGTGGCAAAGTCATTAAGATGCAAATTGATGAATCTGATGTATTAAGAGCAATCCAGCTGCACCACGGGAGGCAAATACAAATCCCCCCAAATTTGCAGAGATTTACATAAACAGTTAACACCTTGAATACTAGTGAGATCTCCAACGTATTGAAAAGCAATGCACCGGTGATCTCTCCAGTGTTCTGGTCAGTCAAAAAATCCATTTACATGAATGGTTTATTATTTGTACCAGATAGTGCAGCTGGTTTGTCCTAGAATTCCTCCAGTTCCTCTTAGTGCATCAGCCTCAGTCAGCCCTGCCATACAAGCCTTGCGAAACTGAAGCAATTCTGGGGCAAACCAACTGAACCATAGGAGACAAATAAAACACCCCATTGATTTAAATGAAGCTTTTGATAAATGAATGCTAGGGAGGTTTCCAACTCATCACCTCTTTAGCATTCAAGGGGTTCAAAACCCCATTTATCCCTCTGGCATTAAAAGGGTTAAAGCAAAGCAGATGTTAGGAATGTCTGTCCCCCTTTGCATCAGAGTTCTCCAGTTTGCGTGTATACACAAGGCCTATTGCATGAAGGATCTTGGTGAGCAGTCTTTTACTTACTCTTCCTTTAATACTGTCTGAATATTCTTCCGCTGATAGTCACTGAGGGTGAGGCTGGATTTTCGTGGGCTCTTCCCTTTTTCTATTTGTTTCTCCTGATAAGACTTTTTCATCTTAACCTGTGTGCAAACAAAATATAATGACAACTTAAAGGGATAGTAATACTTCATTTTAACTTTATTTTATTTTGTAGGCATTAAAAAAACATGAAGAATGATATAAGTCTTATCTCTGAAACCTTTATGGTTTAAGAGATATTCACAAACAAAGTATCCCCCCCCTGTTCAACCAAATCAGAAGGGAGATGCCCAGGTAGACTGCAGAGAGGGACAATCTTCAATTAAGATAATGGAAAAAGCTGAAAATCTTGTCAAGGGGGGAAGGGCTTTCATTGTTTTCATACAAAGAAAATTGTCCCCTTCTGTTATCTGTACTGTCATACAACCAGACTCACATCTGAGAAGAGATTGTTTACACTAGGTAAAAGGGGCGGGGAGGGGAACTTTGCTTGTGAATATCTCATAAACCATAAAGGTTTGAGCGATAAGACTTATATCATTCTTCATGTTTTTTTAATGCCTACAAAATAAAATAAAGTTAAAACGAAGTGTTACTATCCCTTTAATATGTTATGATTACAGGGATACAACCACTTTATTTTAAAAGTGCTTTCAAAATCACCTATATGTCGTATTAGCTTCTTTTTATTTTTTTTTTTTTTACTTACTTAGAAAACACGTTTTTGAATTATTTATATTTCTAGATTATGCTAACTAGGGCTTACCATGCATACACTTCCTGTTTAAGTCCTACATTACCTTTCCCACTCACCGTCAGCTGGGAGGATGAGCAATGCATTTCTGAGCAACATCAGGAAGTGGGGGATGTAATGCAGGGCTAAAACAGGGAGTTTAAAGGGGGACATTCACATCGGGAAAACTTTTGAGCACTTGTTTAATCCGCTAAGAAGCATTAGGAAAACGTGCTTTTTTTTTTTTTTTTTTTTTTTTTTTTTTTAAAGATATTCAAATTTGAAGTTATCCACTTCCACATACTGCGGTACGGCTCTCAGGACTTCCCAGCAGTCTGTCATTCTCCTCCCAGCTGCCCCCGGGAGCGCATTCACACTTCACTTCGGTGTGGTGTGAACGCCTCCTAGCGCTAAAGGAAGCAGCGATTAGGATTATACTGAGGTTGCAACCTCAGTATAATACTAATTGCCGCTTCCTGTAACACTAGGAGCCGTTCACACCACACCGAAGTGAAGCAAGAACAAGCTCCTGGGGGCAGCTGGGAGGAGAATGACAGACTGCTGGGAAGTCCTGAGAGCCATGCCGCAGCTACATTGTGACGCAGCTACATTATGCGGAAGCGGAATTAAAAAGTATGTTACAAAAAAAGAGAACGTTTGCCTAATGCTTCTTAGCTGATTAAACAAGTGCTCAAAAGTGTTCCCGATGTGAATGTTCCCCTTTAATTAGCATAATCTAGACCAGTGGTTCTCAACCTGTGCCCTCAGTGGCCAGGATTTGTGGCTTTCCTTGTTAGAGCACAGGTGAGTTAATATGTTACCCTTTTGTAGAATGCAAGTAAATTAGTTTGATATGATCTTTTCTTCATAAACCAATGATGTTTATTACATAGTCCTGAATACTATCGTTTACTAACCCTTCTAATTTCTTACCCACTACAGAAGTCAAGTTTACAGATCTAGAATTTCTTGGTTTAGATCTTGGTCCCTTTTTGAATAATGGTACTGTATCTACATTCTTCTACTCTCAGGGTACTACGTACGATGATATTGAACCAATAAATATTAAGGGTTTTGCCATTACTGAACTGAGAAGCATACTTAAAAAAGGAAACAGGAGTTACTCAGTACTAAACAAACTGCATAAAACATTCCTCTTATAATAAATAGAGCTTTCGAAGTGCATGGAAATTTTGCTTGCATTTTTCCCCTGTAGTGCAGTTGGTTTACTGCAGAATAACTCTAGGTTTGCTTTTATAAATATGGGTGTAAGTTTCCTAACCCTTTGAGTGCCAGAGAGGTATCTAACTTTGGTACTCAAAGGGTTAAGAAGCAGTAAACTTTTTTAATGACAAAAATATATATTGTAGGACTGTTCCTGTTGAGTAAAATACTGCTGAAAACATGCATATTTTCAGTGTAATTACAGTTTAAACTTAATTTTTTTTTCTTTTTTTTTTTTAATAGTGCCCTCTAGTGGTCAGATTCCAATTATTTTATTACATTCTATTTGAGAGGAAAGTCACTGACAAACAGTTCTCCATAGAATGTGATAGATACTGCCGACTCATGCTGTCAGTTAGAACTTTTGGGAAGTAAATGTGCTGTAATTTACTTGCTGATAATTTGAACTGTTGTAGCTTTTTAATTAAAAAAAAACAAAAAACAAACAAACTTATAGCCAATGTAATTCCATTCTTTTACTCAGAAGGAAACACTCTACTACATATAGGTTTACTGATCCTTTAAGTACCCTTGGGTTATACCATCAGGTCTAAGCGCTTTATTCACCATAACATTTCCAGCCTCTTTTGGACTTTGTCCTCCGGAAGCCATGTTCATGATGGGGGAAATTATGTGATTCTGTCTATTGGCCTATAGCCTGCCACTGTTGCTTCCTATGTATATACAGGAGAATAGAATGCTTTTAAAGGAGTCCTCTATTGCCTTATCTTCACTAACTAACTGACCTGTCTCAGTTTTAAGAGGACCAATAGCAAAATTACTCAGTAATGGTTAATTAAAAGCTCCCCACTCACACATTCCATTTCATGCTGTCATCAAATTTCAGCTCTCAACTATATCTGACAGATCTGCAAAAATGTTAATTCCCATTTTAAATGAAAGCTTGGTTATTCACATGCAATGGTAAATAATTGTTTTAATTTTGTTCACTTCCTTGCTTTAGCCAACAAACAAATGGTTAAGAGAATGTTGGAGGTATAGTCAAGTGGTGCGATAAATGCAGTCAAGAACCTAGTAAAGATTTTCTAGAAAATTATCAGAATTCGTGTGGAGAAAAATGGACCCTTTCAAACCTATATTTTACATATTTTGGCTTGCTGATTTTGTGAAGCCTATATAAAATCCTATCTATTGGTTGCAACCACTACTTAAGATTTTAAAAACAGCAATAATAAAGTTATAACACAATCCTATCTAGTGGTGGGCTTTTAATTGTACAATTGATGACAGCTGATGTTTGGTAGTTGATAGCCGAATGGAATTGTGAGTGAAGGGATTTTAATTAACCAGTACCTCAATCATTTTGCCATTTATATACTTGTAGAATTGTTAAGGATTTATCTTGCTCTCTTTTGCTATAATATTCTCGTTATCAATTTCAGCTAGCTTACTTGCTTGTTTGGATATTGTAGAACATTATTTGTATTTTTTAGGTGAGGCATCTGACCCTTTTCACAAACAATTTAAAAGTCAGCTTCTCAGTCCTCATATTTTCCTGCCAAACTATTTATTAAACCACATTAGTCTTAATACGGATGCTTATACTTATATAAGAGCATTGTGAACAAATTCCATCTTTAGTGTGCTTCTTTGAAGATTAGATCCTATTGAATGTCCCTTAAAGTGTTAGTAATGTCCAAAAAAAGTTTTTGCATATAGAAGAGCTTAAAAAGCTGAGCTATATGCAAAAAACCGTATCTCTCAAACCGCTATGGTTTAAGAGATACGGGCGTTTTAAGTTAGCTGTTTCCTACTGACAGCTGTAAATCTGTCAGCAGGAGATTTGTGTTGGTTGACATGGTGGCTCTTGAGAAGTGCCTCGATCTCGTTACCTTCAAGGAATCCCGTCATTGGAATGGTCTAAAACATGTGCCTGGTGTTCAAGCACACGTTTTAGACCATTCCAATGACGGGATTCCTTGTAAGTAACGAGATTGCGGCACTTCTCAAGCGCCACCGTGTCGACCGACACGGATCTCCTGCTGACAGCTTTACAGCTGTCAGTAGGAAACAGCGAACTTTAAACGCCCGTATCTCTTAAACCATAGTGTTTTGAGAGATAACAGTTTTTTGCATATAGCTCAGCTTTTTAAGCTCTTCTATATGCAAAAAAAATTTTTTGGGACATTACTAACACTTTAATACTACATTAGCATTGTAAAATGTGCCTTTTTAAAGTTGAATGTTTTGGTTAAATCCTTGTTAATGGGTTTCTCATAACAAATTATATAGGACACCATAATGTGGTCAGGGCTGCCCAAAAGTACCCTTACCTTTTGTTTACCATGTAAGAATTGTTTGCGCACTAGGTCCAGCAAGACCTCTGTTGTATTTGGCACCTCTACTAGTTGGGAGATGGAACATAAAAAATGATCCCCTTTGTTGTACTGGAAGTCAGATTTCTCCACTAAGTCTCGGGGTATTTAAAATCTCCCATTATGATTTAATTTCCTGACTGAGAAGCCTTTTCCATTAGCAGTAACTGTTGGGCTTCTTCAAACTCCCCAGTATTAATGGCTTGTAACAAATTCCCACAAATATCTTTTTATTAAGCATTAAGATAGTTGAGGGATGATTAATAGGAGGTATCAGTGTTCCTTTAACTGATCTTCGAATAACGAGTAAAGAATAACCATTTTAGATTCCACCTCCATCATTTCTACCTGTTTTATGGCATTTCCCAGGTGCTGTAGTTGCTCATTTGTGGTCTGAAGTTCTTTCTTCATGTCTCTTTCACTGTCTGATAAAACTGGCAGCTGAGTGTGGAAACTACGCAGAACCCTTTTCAACCTGTTAAAACATTGACATTCATTATAAAAAATAAATAAATAAATAACTAAAAATATGTTTTACCACATTATCTTATATCATGCGACAAAGAACAATAATAGCCACACACTGACATAAATAGGTTATATATCCTCCATCAGAAAAAATATATAAAAGCAGCTGTACTCTAATATTTTTACAGTTTGGTAGTTGCTGTTTTTATTATTTTAAAGTGTAGTGCTGATTTTTCTATAAAGAAACAATAGGCCTTACCTACAAAAACAATATGTATCACTTCTGGGGCAAATTAAATGCACCACAGAGTACAAACAAATATTCCCATTTATAAAATTTAACTTTTATCCAACTGAATGCCAGAGAAGTGTCTAACACGTTGCGAAGCAATGCTTTGGAGAGATTTCCTGCCATCCAGGGTGTAATAAGCTCCATTTATATCAAAAGGAATTAGAATTTTTCAGACTTGTTGCAATTAGTATACCCCAGAATTGCTCCACTTTGCTTTCATAAACAATGCCTTTAGTATTTTCCAATTAATCATTACAGTGTTCTTAAAGAAAAATATTGAATGCATGTCTCATTGACAGATATTGTGTATTAACCGCTTAACATCATTAAAACAATCCTGTACATTTCAGCATTAAAAGCTCAAGGTAAGGCTGTGTGCACTGAATCTTTTGGGAGTTGGATTTTACTAAAAGCCCAGGGTCAAAGCTGATCAAAATAGTTCCTGGCTGGCAAAAGTTCTAATCAGAGACCTGTAATTCCCCACATTACATGGTACACCTGTATGGATATGGGATCCAAATATAATCTGTAGAAGAATCTAAGCAGTGTAGTATTTGTGCCTGCCATCTGCAAAAATATCCCCTGAACATTTGCATTAATTGTGAAATCATGCAATAATAGCTTGCTTTGTTGTGAACCAATCCAGTGAAAGGTCTAACATATCGGTGTCCAAAATGTGGCCCACCTGATCTCAGCGTGTGCAACCTGCTTTAAATTTTTTAACAACTTTTTTTTTTGTTTTTGTTTTATTTAACATATCTGAACTTGTGGGCTAGTAAGGCCTAACCAGCTTTCTGCCCCAATTGCACAGCTAGAGAATAGGTCTCTGTTAACCCTTTGAGTGTCAGAGGGGTACACAAAGCATTGCACGGCACTCAAAGTATTCTCATTGACTTGACTAGAAATAATCATCGACAAGAACTTAACCTTTAACTGTGCATTTTAGGACAAATAAAACTGCTTGCACCTTTTTCTATACAGCTTTTGTCTACTAAAAAGAAATTGAATAGCTAACAAGCTGTAATTCATCAGTTACCAATAAAAAAAATTAATGCGGCCCTCACATTTATGAATTTTTGATCATGTGGCCCAGGATTTATTTTGGGGATCAATAGGCAAAACCGCTATGAGACTGATGTACCAGGAAGAAAATCAAGCAATTCTGGAGACAAATAATTCCCCAAATCACCAATGATATAAATGAGGCTAGAGGGGTCTCTAAAGCATTGCAAAGCAACGGGGACCTGCATAATTTAAGGGGTTAACAACTCCATTTAAATCAAGGAAATTGTATTTGTTGCAATTGCTCTGCCTAAGAACTCCTCCAGTTATTCTTAGTGCATCAGCCTCCATAAAATGTGCTCAAAGTGGATATGTAAAAATGATGTCTACAGCTGCACATTATGTGCAACAAATCCTCCTCACAAATCAGTTTTTGAAAAAGGTGTTTTAACCCTTTGAGTGCCAGAGGGATACACAATGCGTTGCGTATCCCTCTGGGACTCAAAGGGTTAAATGCTATGTTTATACTTACCGATAAATCATTTTCTTAGTTGATTGAGGAATGCAGGGACCATGGGGTATAGAGATCCTCCCTTCTAGGATGTATACTCCAAAAATGAAATTCCTCCCACTCCCTGCCTTCTATATCCCTCTACTCACTAGCTAGATTTTAATTTACTTCTAGCAAAGTGAGTATAGGTGTAGAACCAGAACAGAGAAGCCAAGCAACCACAGGGCATCCGGACCCATAATAATGAGAAGTGATGTTCTCTCTGTGTGGGATGCCCTGCATCGCTCAGTCAACTAAGAGAAAAGTGGATTTTATTCCTTTTCTCTTAGTCCATACAGGTTACTGGTAACTATGGGTAGGCAATCCGCCCCTTTAATTGTAGGCAGGAACAATTCTAGAATTGTATGCAGGGGTGGAGCCTACCTT
Source organism: Rhinophrynus dorsalis (assembly GCA_037306005.1). NCBI lineage: Eukaryota > Metazoa > Chordata > Amphibia > Anura > Rhinophrynidae > Rhinophrynus > Rhinophrynus dorsalis. Next base: position 358,297,508 of record CM074719.1, read on the forward strand.
CCCCTCCTTGGCTGCAGCTAGCCAACCAGCTCCAGAAAGATTTGAGACACTAACTATTGACTAGATAGTAAAAGGGAAAGAAGACTACTGTCAGCATGACCCAGAAGGACCCCCACGGTCTGCCACAGGAGAGCCAAGCATAGTCCTTTGACAGGGTGGGAGACCAGTAACCTATATAGACTAAGAGAAAAGGATTTAACAGGTAAGACTAAAATCCTCTTTTCTCTGTCGTCCAATACAGGTTACTGGTAACTTTGGGATGTCCAACCATTGAGTTTCCCAGAGGCGGGAAGTAAGGCAAGGACAAGGCGCAAGGCCCCTAAAGTCACCAGAGCAGATATGAACCATCAGATCAGAGATAGCCCAATAAAACGATGAAGTGTCAACAGACACTGAACAGGGGTAACAACACCCCAAATTATTACACAGCACAGTGAACTAGAGCCAACAAGGCTCAAAAGTGAAGGAAGCACCAAGAACCAAAGAAGATCCTAGACAGGCAAGACAGCCTCCAGGATTTTCCTCCCAAAGCTGGCATCATCCGATGCAGTTCCTACTCAGAGGAATCGGATACGTCAGGTACACCCTGAGATTTTGGCAGGGAAGACTTGATGGAGGAGGGGGTCTGCCAAGAACAGAAGACCCCCTGTAATTGGGATGGAAAGAGTTGCAAGGCTTAAGGTCCACAAAAAGCACCTGGTTACTGAGCTAGCCATATCTAGGGAATTGTCAGTTATGGTAATCCGCCTAATGGTGGTATTCCATTTCTAACAGAAAAATAAAAAATTTCCAAAACTATAGCAGAACTGTTCTCTTTCCTGTGTCTTCACCAAGGAATAAATCTTTCTGGGGCTGGTTGGCTAGCTGCAGCCAAGGAGGGAAGGTAGGCTCCACCCCTGCATACAATTCTAGAATTGTTCCTGGCTACAATTAAAGGGGCAGATCGCCTACCCAAAGCTACCAGTAACCTGTATCGGACGACAGAGAAAAGGATATATCGGTAAGTATAAAAACACCCTTTTTTGTCTTGCATCTACTGAGGGTTGCAGTGACCATAGGGGTGTCTCAAAGCACACCTAAAATCACAGGGAGGGAAAGACAACTAGAGAAGAGCGGCCTGCAAAACTCTGCAGACAAAACTTTCATACTGGGGTGCAAAAATATGAACTGTGTAGAACTTTGTGAAGTTAAAGAATTAATGACAAAGTAGATGCCGCCTTGCAGATCTGACCAGTAGAAACTTGTTTCCTCAGAAACCAGAAACTTAATGAACGTGGTTACATGGGCAGTAATTCAGAATGGGGCTGAACGAGACTTGAGTTGGTAAGCTTGTTAGTCCATTTAGGTCATCCAGCAAATGCGGCATTAGAAGCAGTTATGGCCTTCAGGTATGATGACCAAGTTTCTAATTGGTTGAAAGAATCTGAAGTTTGGACATATTGTTGAAGACATCTGACCATATCTAAAGTATGAAATGAAGAACTTCCCATGAGTAGTCATAGTCCAAGTATCCACTGCACCCATAGACTGAAGGTAGGTGTAGGTGTGTGTAGGTATAGGTGTGTGTGTGTGTGTGTGTGTGTAGGTATAGGTGTGTGTGTGTGTGTGTGTGTGTGTAGGTATAGGTGTGTGTGTGTGTGTGTGTGTGTGTGTGTGTGTAGGTATAGGTGTGTGTGTGTGTGTGTGTGTGTGTGTGTGTGTGTGTAGGTATAGGTGTGTGTGTGTGTGTAGGTATAGGTGTGTGTGTGTGTGTAGGTATAGGTGTGTGTGTGTGTGTGTAGGTATAGGTGTGTGTGTGTGTGTGTAGGTATAGGTGTGTGTGTGTGTGTAGGTATAGGTGTGTGTGTGTGTGTGTGTGTAGGTATAGGTATAGGTATAGGTATAGGTGTGTGTGTGTGTGTGTGTGTGTGTGTGTGTGTGTGTGTGTGTGTGTGTGTGTGTGTGTGTGTGTGTGTGTGTGTGTGTGTGTGTGTGTGTGTGTGTGTGTGTGTGTGTGTGTGTGTGTGTGTGTGTAGGTATAGGTGTGTGTGATCTCTGAATCACATCAGGGCTCCCGTCTTAAAAGTACATATCATAAGATAATTGAAAATAAAAACAAAAGGAAAATGTCTCATGGCGTCACTCAGAAAATTAAAAGGACAGTGATGTTTCAAAATATAAGCAGCTCCAATTAATCTTCATAGTATTTGGACCATGGAGAGTGTTATTTCACTACTGTCAGAGTTGTAGTTCAAGAGTAACTTAATGATAAAAGTATCCCCCTCCCTCCCCTTTTACTTAATGTAAGCCACCTCCCCTCAGATGTGGAATCTGGTCTTAAGACCAGACAGCTCACAGCAAGGGACAGTCTTCTTACAGTGATAACAGTGAAAACACTGCCCCCCCAGGCTTTTTTTCCTTATGCTAATTGAAGATTGTCCCTCTCTGTGATCCATCCGGACAGTCTTGCTGCTCTGAGCTGAGCAGTGTTACATCAGTAAAAGAGGCGGTAGGGGGATACTTTATCATTCAATTACTCTTGAACTACAACTCTGACAGTATTGAAATAACACTCTCCATGGCCCAAATACGATGAAGATTAATTGGAGCTGTTTTTATTTTAAAACATTACTATCCCTTTAAGTCTGGCTATTGGGTGGTGGGTATAAAGGCAAGAAGTGAAAGGGGTTTCACTTTGGAGTGCTCGGCCTCCTACAAGGAGGAGCTCTATAACCCATGGTCCAATACATAGACTCAAGAGAAGAAAAATTGTCACTAGATTTGACAAACGTATGATAGAATAATCTAAGTCCGGTTTGTCCAGGTTCAGTCCTCAATGGCCACCAACAGGCTAGGATTAAAGGATTTTGCTGATTAAGCACAGGTGAGTTAATTAATGGCTCATTCATTTTCAATGACTCACCTGTGCTTAAGCAGGGAAATCCTTAAATACTGGCCCTTGAGGACTGAACTTAGCCAGCCATTCTCTAAGTGTAGAACAATAACTGTGTTCAACAAAATTCACACATACCGGGTGATTCCTATAGAGTCTTTACACACAAACCTGTTTAGGAGATCTTCATGTTTCTCTTTGGCCTCTTCATACTTCTCTGCAAGACGTTCAGCCATTTCCGTTAGACTTCTCCTACAGACATAAAACCAATTAGCAATGAGGCCACTGCTCCCCTGGATCAGCACAAAGATCTGCTAAGCACTAGGGGTGCACCAAAATGAAAATTTTGTACCAAAACCGAAACTGAAACGTCAGGATGCACTTGGCCGAAAACCGAAACCGAAAGACTTTTTTTAGTTTATAGGGCTAACAAAAGAAACAAAAAATATAGTAGAGCAAGTGCAATGGCACAGTCAAAGTGAAAGTCCCATGAGCTAAAGGTTACCAATACTGCTCGCTAAACAGGTCTCCAAGTCCCAGGGTGCATTGCTTTAATATAATTTGACTCTAAAATTTACAATATAGCATAACACTGTATGGATTAAAATATCAAACTAAATATGCAGTGTTCTGCAAAATAAATGGCTTGCAATCTAGGAAAAGTTCTCTGGACAAAGTTTTGTCAGAGCCTCGTCATGTTGTCAGTGTCCTCACTTCTGCGCTATGCTCCCAGAACGTTATAGTTACATAGCAATGGTTTTGCTCAATCAGTGCCCTCACTTCTGCAGCATGCTCTCAGAACGTGTTAGTTCTCCACTTTATAAGCTGCTATCTTCACTTTACTACAAGTCCCATCATCCTTACCTTTCCTGGTGCAGAAAATAGCTTTGTTCAAATGTTAAAGAGAGTTGTGAATGAGCGTTGTCCCGCTTCCTACTCTGCTTTGCAAGCAGAATACAGGGCGGGGAGAGAGAGTGAGGCAGCGCTCATTCACAACTCTGTTTAGCAATCAAACAAAGCTATGTTCGGCACCAGGAAAGGTAAGGATGATGGGACTTGTAGTATAGTGAAGATAGCAACTTTTAAAGTGGAGAATTAACACGTTCTGAGAGCATGCTCCAGAAGCAAGGACACTGACTGAACATAACGAGCAAAACCATCGCTATGTAACTATAACGTTCTGGTAGCATAGCGCAGAATTGTGGACACTGACTTAACATAACAAGGCTCTGGCAGTTCAGAGAGCACTGAGAGAGCTTCCCCTGTTTCGGCCATTTTTTTTATTTCGGCTTTTTGCCGAAAATGCCATTTTCGGCCGAAACATTTCGGCTACCGAAATTTCGGTGCACCCCTACTAAGCGCGCGCGCGCACACACACACACACACACACACACACACACACACACACACACACACACACACACACACACACACACACACACACACACACACACACACACACACACACACACACACACACGCGTTACACAAGTTTTTAGCAAATTAAATGTGACTTTTAAACTGAACTGCTAGACCTGTCTCCAACACGTTTCTTCTCAATGTGCATGAGACCTCTTTGGCAAGGTGTTAAAAGCCCCATTTAACCCCACTGCGACAATGGACTTACTAGGTACGTCATGCAAAAATGTCACTTAGTGACAGATGGGGTTAAATCAATGGGAAACATATTTGTCTCCTGTGGTAAATCTGGTTTGGCATGAAACCACTACTTTGCTCATATGGTTCTCAACGCGTTAAAAGCTTTTGTAGATGCAAGAAATCACCAGCACTTTTGATGCAAACATTAGTGATGCCAAGCAATGTGTAGTAGATAATTACACAGGAGGTTCTTCAGAGAGCTCTTTACTTACTTTTCCTCTTTACAGTTACGCAGATCTTCAAGCTGCTTCTCTTTTTGAGCAATCAGCAGCTTCACTCTAATTAACAAGGAAGAATATATATAATATAATTATGAATGCAATGCCACATTACAGGATTTTATCAAGATGCAATTCTGGAGCAAACCATGTGCACTACAGGGAGAAATGGAAATGTTGAATGATTTAAATACAGCTTTTCCAACCCTTGAGTACTAAAGAGGACTCCAACACATTGCTTCCCAATGCGCTGGAGACCTCTCTAGCAGTCAAAGGGCTAAAAAGACCACATTTTAATAAAAAAAGTCAAGGAATGTTTATTTGTCCTTTGTGGTGTATTTGGTTTCCTCTAGAATTGTACCTTTACAGTAGACAAGTGTGCATTACCGCCTCTGGATCTCCTCATGGGCCAGATCTTGTTTGAGTAGATATTCTTCATGGAAAACCTGAGTAGCTCTGCTCAGTAACTGAACACATTCCTCTAGTGGAGGAGATGAATCTTTATTTGAAGAACTGCAGGGAGAAAACAAAATGTTATATGCAATATGAGTGCTAATGCCAGTTAGTCATGTACAATAAAAAGAAAAACTAGGTAGCATACACAGGGCTTCACTTTCACCAAAAGGGTTCATGGGGGGGGGGGGAAAGAGTGTCAGCAGAGCTGATGAAAATGTGGTGAACACATTGAAACTTTTACACTTTTTTCCCATTAAACCTTTTGATGGAAGTCCTGGGAGTGCTGCCTACTGGAAGGGGCGTGTTATTAAGTCAGTGAAGAAATAAAATTAAAAACCAGCACAATGGCTAAGTGCACAGCACAGATGTAGGATGTACAAAGGAAATAGAATGAGAGACACTCACAGGTCTTCAGTAATAGCCATAGAAAGTGGTTTATTAGAGCAACATTTCAGTCTTACAACAAAATGAGTCCTACAGCTGGAGAGAAAAAAAAAAGCTGCCTAAGACTGTTTTAACCCTTGGGCTGCCAGAGAAGCATCAAACACATTGAGATGCAATGTGTTGGATACCTCTCTGGCAATCAAAGGGTTAAGTCAATGTGTATTTCTCAAATAGGACTACATAAACTAGTGACTGTCTACCAAAAACTGCCATGCCAATGTCTGTACAGCTTGTGGAACTTCGTAAATCCTCAAATGTACAAAACCATGTGTATTGTACCTACTTTAGCAATAAAGGATTTGCAGAGTTGCGGCTCAAAATGCCTTGAATGTGATTTTCAAACGACCCTTCCACGTCAGCCATGACATGTGGTAGGGTCTCTGTGATACTACGGCCAATAAGAGAGCAGAGGAGAGGTGGGGATGGAGGGCGAATTCTTGTTCTGAAAAGAAAGGTTTTGGAAACTGTAAATATATTCATGTACTGTAGAATAGGAATAAATGAAAAATGAACATAAATTACAAATATATACAACTACAATCAACCTTACACATTTGTAAGCGATTTATTAACTTTAGCAATTTGACTTGTATCACTGTGGAAACCATTTGTATACTAAAAATGTGATTTTATGTTTATGTAAGATACTCTCTCCAGTTCCTACATTATTCTACGGAGCTCTAGAACATAGACTGCAGAGTGTAACATGGTAAACAGAGTGTATTACACTTTTATTTCACCTCATAACCCCACTTCCCAGGACTAATTCTGGGGCAAACCAACTACACCATAGGGAACAAATAAAAATTCTCATGGATAGAAAGGTGGCTTGTAACCCTTTTAATGCTAGAAAAGTCCAATACATGGCTTTTGCACACAATGTGATGGAGTCCTTTCTAGCACTAAAGGAATTAAAAGCCCCATTTACATCAATGTAAATTTTGGGGATTTTATTTCTCTCCTACAATGTAGCTGGTCTCACCCAGAATTACTCCACATCTCTTCTGTACACAAGGCCCTTAATGAAAATGAACTGTTGCAAAGTTATGGTCATTTTAAGTATAGTATTTTGATAATTTCAGCTCCATTATTTTGTTCATTATCTGTGCAGGATGTACATACAGCAATGGTCTGGTGATGCAGTCATAGCCACTAGTGACACAGATCATTGTCGTCCCAAGGGAAATATCCGAAATAATCCAGAAGCCTTGAATTGGAGATGGTAACCTGAGGAATGAGAAAAAAAAAAAAAGTATAAAAAGGCAAACATAAAAACACACAAACCATAAGAGGAAATGTTGTGCTATGTATTACAGATAAATCCTTTTATCTTAGTCCATGTAAAACAAAAAATATGGGGTTAAGATCTCTCCTTTAGAATGCAGAACATTTAAAGGGATAGTAATACTTCGTTTTAACATTATTTTATGTTGTAGGCATAAAAAAAACATGAAGAATGATATAAGTCTTATCTCTCAAACCTTTATGGTTTAAGAGATATTCACAAACAAAGTATCCCCCCCCTGTTCACCCAGAGCAGAAGGGAGGTGCCCAGGTAGACTGCAGAGAGGGACAATCTTCAATTAAGATAAGGGAAAAAGCTGAAAAACTTGTCAAGGGGAGAAGGGCTTTCATTGTTTTCATACAAAGAAAATTGTCCCCTTCTGTTATCTGTACTGTCATACAACCAGACTCACATCTGAGAAGAGATGGCTTACACTAGGAAAAAGGGGCGGGGAGGGGAACTTTGCTTGTGAATATCTCATAAACCATAAAGGTTTGAGCAATAAGACTTATATCATTCTTCATGTTTTTTTAATGCCTACAAAATAAAATAAAGTTAAAACAAAGTATTACTATCCCTTTAAAAACCATCTTTGTAGCAGGCAGTTTCCCTTTCTGATCATGTTTAACCCTGCATAGCCAGAACAAGTCCAAAGGCCATATCTGTAAAAAGTAAACGCAAAGAAGAAGCTATTCCAGAGAATCCAAAAATGACAAGACACCCCCTGCCAAAGAGAAGTCAGGAGTTTTCTCTGGGAGGGTTCCATTGTGTCCCCCATGAACCAAAAGAAAATTATTTATCAGCAAAGAACACAAAAATTGCCTTTTCTCTTTCACCCTAGGAGGGATAAGGGACCATTAAGCTTCTCTTATAGACATAAAACATGTGATCAATGAGTCCATTTCTCCACCTGTATCAGCACAAAAGAACTGCTAAACAAAACACACACACACACACACACACACACACACACACACACACACACACACACACACACACGTTAAACACTTTTGCACACAGCCCTTGATCTGCAACAAAACCTAATGTTTTAGCACTTTTTAGATACACAGGTGACTGGGAAAAAGTAGCTACATTTTCAGAGCTGTTTTCATGCCACATAACTGCATTACACGTATTTTTTATGTGATTTAAAGAAAGGCAATTTTTTCCTTTTCTCCCAGAATTTCTTAATGTCAGTAAAAACAGATAAAAAAAAAAACAAAAAAACTTAAATGAAGAAACATGAACTTGCTGGGGACTTATAGTACCCAATAGCCTGGGATCCAAAGAGTCACTAGTCCCGCATCAAATTGCCCAGCACAGCATATTATTTTACTTTTTTGCTGAAGCTTACAGCCAAACAACCATTTCCAGTTCTATGTCCCTCACAATTTTTTTTGACAACCGAGCCAGCAATGATTTGTAAAAATATTCCTCCAACATGTCATGGAAAAGTATACAAAATTGTTTTTAATTGAAATTCCATCACTGCCAATAACAAACAACTACTTTTCCACACTCCACTGGAAAAATGCACATAGCCCTTTTGTTTGGTTCTCTATGTTTTTCAAAACTAAAGGGCTATATCGGCAAACAAAATGAGATCAATTCTGCTTTTGCATGGACTAACAGAAAAAGTATTTTGTGTCAAGAGGCATCAAAACAAATACACCTAAAAATAGTCAGTTTCGAAATCAGAAAGAAGAGCAAATATAAATTCTGTAGAACCAAGAGGAATAAAAAAGTGGAAAGCTACCTCTGCTGCAGCCTTGCACAGATGTACCACTGAAGCCTGGTCCCCATGACTTACACTAAGGGCTCTGGAAGAGAAAACCATGACCAAAGAGACAACCAGCTCCTCACACAGAACAGACTACATACACGTAGGACTTTAATCGAGAGCTGCATCTGAAGCATTTATATCCCTTTAATCTTCATAGGTTTTGGACTATGTAGAGCTGTTATTTCAATACCGTCTGAGGTGTAGTTCAACAGTAATCGATTTATAAAGCATCTCTCTCCCACCCTTTTATCTACGCAACTGTGCACCACAAGAACGCCCAGATGGATCGCAGCGAGGGACAATCTTCTGTGAGCTGAAGGAAAACCTGCCCTCCTTTGTCAAAGGGGGCAGGGTTTTCCTTATGCCCACAGACAGAAAACTGTCCTAGCTGTAAGCTGTCCAGATTCTCCATCTGAAGAGAGGCCGCTTACAGTACGTAAAAGGGTTGGGAGGGGGATACTTTATCCCTTTGAGTGCCAGATGAACTCCTACTGTTGAACTACAGCTCGGACAGTACTGAAATACAGCACATGGCCCAAAACATATGAAGGTTAACCAGAGCTGCATTTATTTTCAAGTATTACTATCCCTTTAACAAAGAAACCAAGGTAGTTAGTAACTGCCTAACCATGGCTCAGACCCTCTGTAGTTACAAAAAGAAAAGCATCCTGATTACAAAGGAACCAAGTCTGATGCACATAGTGTCTGCGACACCAACCAACAGCCAATGTGTGCAGTTCCTGTGCAACTTTCACCTTTATACAAGTCTGCATATTTGAAACCTGCATTGAAAACTGCCTATATGTCATGTTAGCTAAAAGACCTGCAAATGTACAGTTAAGGAGAGATTCACACTTGTTACCATATGCAGTGACATTCCATATGGTAATTAATCTTTTTATTGATGTATCATATGCTAATTAAGCCTTTTCAGTGGTGTACCATATGCCAATGGTTTCACTAAAATGTCACCTGCAAATTAATGTTTCAGTTATGTTTAATATGCTAATGAAGCTCTGTGATATACCAGGAATTGCTCAGTTTCATTTTGCCTAGAAAGAAAAGTGAGAATATTTCCTAAACTATACTTCTGATGGACTTTTGGCTAACATGACACACAAGCAGTTTTTACTGCAGTTTTCAAATACGCAAACTTGAATTAAGTTGAAAGTTCCCCTTTAAGCAAAGGAAGGAAAACTGGGTGGGATTCATGTTCGCAGCACCAAAGACCACCTGTGGACCAGCTCTACCTCACCAGCATGTCATAATAGATGATGTCCCCATGAACCAATGGGACAGGTAAGGGCTTCCGTGTAGGAGGCTGAATTGACTTGCTAACTACCTCAGGCTGCTTTCTCATTCTAATGGCTTGCAAACAGACAAATATTCTCATCAGCATAGAACATAAAAATATAATAGTCAGCCAGAGGGACCTGCTCTGATTCATCCTTTGCAGTAAGACACACAACTGACAATGGGTGGGTTAAACATGAGCAGAGAGGGGGAGAATTCCCTTAACCCCATGGTCCCTGTGTCCCCATAGGAAGAAAGCGAAACATAATGAATAGGGGTTTCGTTTTGTGACAGTGCTATAAACTTTTTGGTTAGCTGGAATTTGGCCACACACAAAGTGAACAGTTTCATGTTTAAATCATGCCATATGTGTAAACCAAAAGTGGAGCAATTCATTGGCAAACCAGCTGTACTATAGGGAACAAACCATTTTAATTGAGGAGTTTAATCAAATGAATGATAGTGAAGTTTCCACTGCACTGCATTGCAATACACTGAAAATCTCTAGCATTCAAATAATAAAACAACTCTCTTAAATCCATGGTGCTTTTCATTTGTTCCATATGGTTTGCCACAGAATTGCTCCACTTTTGTCATGATGTAGTAGTCTCAAAAGTGTTTCTGGGAGGACTCTAAAGCAGGGGTGGGCAACTATTTTATGCAGAGGGCCACAACTGTATTCAAAATGTATCAAATGGCCACAAGACATTGGCATCTCCAAAGTGTGTGTTTGCAGCACACAAAAGATGTCAGACTACCTCAGACTATCACTAGTCCCTGCCCTGACCAACTTATCCAGCACACTGCAACTGTAGCCACCAGAGACTACGCATGGGTCTCATAGCTGCAATAGGAACAATACATGTTCTACTGATATCTAGGGTACAAGTCCCAAAACACAAGTGGTTCTCTAGCACAATTGTCTTGGAAACACTCTACAGCAAGCCTCTAATAATGCAGACTTTGTGTAAACATGAAAAGCTCCCTTTAAAAGTGGTACTAAACACTTATTATTAAAAATACATGTATTGTAAGGCTTTTTCTGGTGAGTACAAATAGAGCCACTCCATAGACAGAAAGAACACCACCACTTTAAATGGAATGACTACAAATCACATTTTACATACAAACTCTCAGGTAAATATTTTGCAGTAAAAACCCTACAATATATTTTTTCCATAACTGTAGCTCTAGTTTGACAGAAGCAGGAAAGTTAGAAAGGGAATGTGTGATATTACCTGCAGGGCAGAGGCTTGGTACATAAGATGTGTTCTACCAAGCACTTCTGTTCTGCTGCCAGTTCTTGCAAGCTGTCTTTATCTTCCTCACCTGCAAACAATGATTTGTTATTTAACATATATTGTGCCAACAGAATGGAAATAATTTTACCCTTGCGCTTTTGTTCAAAAGAGAACATTTTCAGTCAGTCCTGGACATGTCCATGGAGGCGGACATGATGGCAGTTTTTTCTGAGTGCAGGAGTCTAGCTAAGATTACCATGTGTAGTGGGAGGAAATTGTGTCCTGTGGTCCTGCTCACTGTCATGCCCCTCCCCTCCATGGACATGAGATCCAGGATTGATTGAAGAGGTTTTCTCTTGAACAATTGAAAGATTACTTTTCCTTTAAGTGAAATAAGGCTACAATGCATTATGGTACTGAACACAACTTACCAGTGCTGAGAAATTTCTGAAGCTTGCTGAGCCATGTCAACCCCACACTGTGAACTCCAGCCACGTGAGTGCAGTGGTATCGGGAAGGACAGATAGGGTCTAGCATTGAATATACAGGAAGAATTAGCAAAACAAACGTTGAAGCCAATCCATAAAGGTAAAGATGGAAATTAAGTCAAATTATTTTCACACAAAAATGCTTACAAATTCCCATCTTCTTCCACAGCTCCTTCATGGGATACACAATGGATCTAAGACAGTATCCATTAACAGAAAAACATATATTGGCATTGTTTGACTACTAAACCATTGAGGACCAGAAAGATGTGCAAAGCTTTGCTTCGCAACGCAACATCTTGAGAACCAGAGGGATTTTGGAAATTTCTTCATTCTTTCCCTCCCCACTATGTTCAGAATAAAGCAAGAACTGTAAAAATTGAATTAAAAACTGTTAGATATTATCTCCAATAGAAGGGCTTTATTAAGGTTGGGCAACATGTGTCCACCTAGCTGTTGTTGGACTACAATTTCCATCATTTTCAGCACAGTAAGGTTAATCATCTATTGAAATTGGGACCTTGTAGCTTAGGACAAGACAGATGATAGAGTAGAACAATAAGGTTAAACAGCTATTGAAATAGAGACCTCTTAGCCTAGGGCAAGACAGATGATAGATAAATACCTCTGTGCAGTTTAATAGGACATGAAAAGTCTGAATCAAAAGTCTCTTCCTCATCTGTTGTTAACTTCAATGCGAGCTCCAACTCAACACATTCAAAGACATACAGTGATGGTATCGGGTCAGAGCTGGGATTCCAAGACTTGTTTGACTGCAGAAGACACAGAGAATACCAGGTCAGAATCAAAATGTGCATACTGCAGAAGCAAACACTGAAGTTTAACTTGAACAGAATTCATACATTAGACATTTACAGCAAGTAGCAGGCATGCCACTGCATAGAACTGTGCAGAAATAATGAGTCATGAGGATGATGTACTAAGAACTGAATGAATTCTAGGGTAAATTATCAGTGCCATAGGGAACAAAAGAGGATTTTATTCTTAACCTGTTAAATCCTTTTCTCTTAGTCCATACAGGTTACTGGTAACTTTGGGTAGGCGAACCGCCCCTTTAAGTAGGCAGGAACAATTCTAGAAGTGAATGCAGGGGTGGAGCCTACCTTCCCTCCTTGGCTGCAGCTAGACAATCAGTTCCAGCAAGATTTGAGACACTAACTATTGACTAGGTAGTGAAAAGGGAAAGACGACTCTGGTGAGCATGAACCCGAAGAACCCCCCTGCCACAGGAGAGCCAAGCATGGTCCCCTGACAGGGTGGGAGACCAGTAACCTGTATGGACTAAGAGAAAAGGATTTAACAGGTACGACTAAAATTCTCTTTTCTCTGTCGTCCAATACAGGTTACTGGTAACTTTGGGATGTACAACCATTGAGTTTCCCAGAGGCGGGAAGGAAGATAAGGACCAGGCGCAGGGCCCTCAAAGTCACCAGAGCATATATGAACCATCAGATCAGAGATAGCCCAACAATAACAAGGAAGTGTCAACGGACACTGAACAGGGGTAACACCACCCCAGGAACTGTCACACAGCACAATGAACTAGAGCCAACAGGGCTCAAAAGTGAAAGAGCACTGAAGAACCGAAAAGAAGATTCTAGACAGGCAAGACTGCCTCCAGGATCTTCCTCCCAAAGCTGGCATCAGCCAATGCTAGCACATCAACACGGTAGTGCTTTGAAAAGGTTTGCACAGACGACCAAGTGGCAGCCTTGCACAACTGATCAGCTAAGGCCTGCTTCTTGTAAGCCATAGAAGCCCCAATGGATCTTGTAGAATGAGCCGTGACCCAACAGGGAACAGGCTTCTTCCTTAGCTTGTAAACATTATGAATAGTGGACTTAATACAAGACGAAATGGTCACTTTGGATGCAGGTCTCCCTGCCCTGGGACCCTCAGGAATGATGAACAGCGCGTCAGACTGTCGATGTGTGACAACGCACCACGTCTAACAAGTGGAGATCCCTCTCCCTGTCAGAGGTAGGGTCAGGGCAGAAAGAAGGCACCACAATCTCCTGATTAATGTGGGACTCAGAGACCACCTCCGGAAGAAACGCCTGCGAAGTGAGAGGCACAGTCTTGTCTTTGAGGCAACTCCGCGACATGGAGAACGGACACGATCGCCAGGAGAAAAGCCATTTTCCACATCAGCAGGCATAGAGTAATAGTAGCCAAGGAAAAATCAAGTTAAGATCCCACTGAGAAGAGGGAATCTTAAAAGCAGGACTAGTACGAGCAACTCCTGGAAGAAATCCTTGACATCAGGAAGAATAGCAATGCGCCTCTGAAAGAAAACAGAGAGAGCAGAAGTCTGAACCTTAAGGGAACTCAAACTGAGGCCCTTATCCACACCGTCCTGCAAAAAGGCCAGGACCATAGGCAGATCAAAATCCTGAGATAGGTTCCTATCAGCACACCAAGAGAGTAAGGTCGACCAGACACGATGGTAGGCCTTAGAAGAAACAGGTTTGCGGGCATTGAGCATAGTAGCCACCATACCAGAAGAAAACCCTTTCTTCCTCAATATTGAGGATTCAATTTCCACGCCATCAAAGCTAGACAATGAACATCATCCTTCCACAGGTAACCCTGTAGAAGAAGGTCTGGATGGCAAGAGAGCCGGAATGGCTCTGCCACTGACAGAACCTGAAGCTCCGGAAACCAAGCCTGCCGAGGCTGGAACGGAGCAATCAGAATGACTGGACAGCTCTCCAGTCTAAGTTTCCTTATCACCTTGTGCAACATGGGAATAAGAGGAAAGATGTAAACCAGAGGAAATAACCAGTGAATGGACATGGCATCCACTGCTAGAGCTAGAGGATCCCTCCAGCAAGAGCAGAACATTGGAATCTTCTGGTTGTGTCTTGTCGCCATCCAGTCAATATATTAAAGATCCCACCTCTGAACAATGAGGTGGAACACCACTGGATGCAGTTCCCGCTCTCCGCTGTCCACCGTGTGTAGACTGAGGAAGTCTGCCAGTATGTTGTCTACGCCGGGAATGTGAACTGCGGATATGGCAGGAACATGTTCTTCTGCCCAGGACAATATAACCTTGACCTCTAACCAAGCTGCTAGACTTCTTGTTCAGCCTCGCTTGTTGATGTAACCTACTGCCGTAGCGTTGTCACACTGGGCCGGACCAAGCAGCCCTCCAGCTGGTGCGCCCAGTGGAGAAGGGCATGAAATATCGCCTGAAGCTCCAACACATTGATGGGAAGAAGAGATTCCTCCGGAGACCACCGTCCCTGAGCATTCAGGTGACCCAAAACCACTCCCCAGCCGGACAGTCTGGCATCTGTCATCACCATGGTCCAGAAGGACACCAGGAAGGGCTTGCCCTTCAGCAGATTGGAGAGGTTGAGCCACCACGACAGACTCAGTTCCACATGAAGAGGGAGGGACACATATCTTCAGGAGGTCCGGTTGACCCCTGCACACCTGGACCACAAACATCTGGAGTTCCCTGGTGTGAGCTATAGCAAATGGGACTGCTTCTATGGTGGAAATGAACTTCCCCACTAGAAAGGACAACTTCTTGTCTGGAACTGGATCATAAGCCAGAACAGCGGAAACCCAGTGGGAGATTTGATGAGCCACCTCGTCCATGAGAAACACCATGCTCTGCTAAGTGTCGAAGAGAAGGCCCAGGAAGACCAGTTGCTGGGATGGGACAAGATCCGACTTGCCCTTGTTGAGGATCCACCCATGATGGGCAAGTGCATGAATGCAGTCCTGAACTGGCTGATGAAGGAGTTCCGGAGAAGGGGCGTTGAGAAGCAGATCGTCCATGTATGGAGCGACTGATGCCGTTCCGATGGAGGACGGATACTAAGGCTCCCAGGACACGATTGAAGACTTGAGGAGCTGTAGTCAGACCAAACGGAAGAGCAGAAAACTGAAAATGCCCTTGGTCGCAAGCAAATCTGAGGTACTGGCGGCTCTCTGGATGAATGGCAATGTGCTGATACGCCTCCTGAAGATCCAGAGAAGCAAAGAATTCCCAGGGGACATGGCAGCAATCACCATCCTTAGGGACTCCTGGTGATAATGTGTCCTAAATGGGAACTGGTTCCACAACCTCCTTGCCCAGAAAGGCCTGCATGGAGCCGTTGAACAGACAGCGTTTCTCTACACCCTGAAGCGTGTGAGAAGGGAAAAAAATGGAAGGGAGGAAGAGAGGTGAAAGGGATCCTGTTCCCTTCCGCCACCACCTGCAAAACCCATGGGTCCACCACTGAGTCCTCCCAGAAGCTGTGGTAATGACGACGCAGATGGCCACCCAAAGCAGAGTGGGGACCCGGGTTTGGCGAATCATGCCGAAGAAGGCTTGAAAGACTTGGGCTTGGTGGAGGCCTTAGGCTTCCATTGTTGTTTGGGATTGGAGGAAGAACGCGGTGCTGAGGGAACTGCCTAGTTCAGCGGACGTGTCTCAGTTTGGAAGGAACTAAAAAGCCGATTACTCTTGATAGGCGTCTTCTTCCTAGAGACCATAGGCTGA
Source organism: Rhinophrynus dorsalis (assembly GCA_037306005.1). Classification (NCBI taxonomy): domain Eukaryota; kingdom Metazoa; phylum Chordata; class Amphibia; order Anura; family Rhinophrynidae; genus Rhinophrynus; species Rhinophrynus dorsalis. The sequence goes on from CM074719.1 coordinate 358,313,769, forward strand.
AGGGTACTCTTGCCCCCTGTGGTGTCACTAATCAGATCCTTAAGTTCTGGCCCAAACAGAGAAGTGCCCTGAAAGGGCAACGAGAGCAATGCTTTCTTAGAAGCAGTGTTAGCAGACGAGATCTTGAGCCGAAGAGCCCGTCTGGCAACCACAGACATGGTGGAAGCCCTGGCCACCAAACGGATGGCATCAAACAATGCAGCAGATATGTAGTGCTGGGCCTCAGAAATGTTGGCAAGTAGCCGCACCATATCAGCAGTAGGAGCTCCCTGACAAGCAGCAAGGGTGAGCTGTTCAGTCCAAACCACAACAGCCCTATTCACCCAGGCAGTGGACATAGGGAAGTGCCAGCGGTGGCAAAAATGGACTTGAGGAAGGCCTCAAGTTTCTTGTCAGTCCAGTCTTTAAGAGTGGAAGCATCAGCAACTGAACCCATTGAGCAAGCGCCACATCAGAAAAGGAGTAAAGCTTGGCAAATTTCTTGGAAATAGAAGGTTTTCTGCCTGGAGACTACCACTCATCAGACACTAGGTGGCCAAGAGCGGGGTTAGGTGGAAAACAAGTATGGGGCCTCTTAGGGATCCGAAGAAACCTCTTGAACCAAGGGAATGATCAGGCCCTCTCAGCCAAGGGATCAGGATCAGCCTCAAACGGGTCCCCAAAGAACTGAGGGGAGCCCACGGCAGAACATTCCTCATCGTCAGAATCCACCAACAGTTCCTCTTCAGAGGAATCTGATATGTCAGGTACTCCCTGCGGTTTCGGCAGGGAAGATCTGACAGAAATAGAGGTCTGCCAGAAGTGGAAGTTCCCCTGTAACTGGGATGGAAAGAGTTGAACTCCTGCATCCAAACTGGCTATAATGCAAGGCTGGAGGTCCCTGGGGGAGACTCAGGGACAGCAGAACATGCTGGGCATAAATGACCTGAGAATTCTCTAGGTAACCCTGACTGACATGAGGAGCAATGCGCAATGGGGGACAGAGACCCCAGCGTCCTTAGTCTTAGGTGTGGCCCCAAGCTCCAATGGATTAGACATTCTCACAGTGTCAAAACGTTCAAGTATAAGGTATCACCTAAACACAGTGTGTATGATTAAAAGTTCATCCCAGAAATCACTAAAATACACTTATTTGGCAAGCAAAGGATTAATCTGCAGAGGAGAGAAGGAGAGTCCAAGCCCTGCGTAGGACACTCGTTCACGGAGAGCACAAAATGGCTGCCTTGACGAGAGCCAATCAATCAGGAACGAGTGAGTGATGCAAGCGCTCATGGGAAATGTAGTTTTCCCAGAAAAAGTACCCAAACAGTGCCCGAAGCCCCCTGAGCCCCCCAACACACACCAAACGTTTACCGGATAGTAGAGCAAGGGCAGACAAACAAAATGAGCCATCTCTGGAGTCGCTGCGATGAGCAGTTGTAGAGATATGTCCCAAACTGTAAAGTCCAATAGAAGTGAATGGAGCAATGGCGCAAAAATGGAGCAAAAAATTTGCAAAGTTGTGACTCAGAAGTAAATGTGCACCAAACATTACTAAAACATGTCACTAGACCCCATAAACACTGAACCCAGTAGGGAAAGTGTCAATAACTCCCCCCCCCAAAGTTTCAAAGCCAGCAGCTAAAGGGTTAAGTTACCACATAAACCTGCTCCAAAACACCCAACAGACATACAGATAAACCCAATGAGTGTGCAATAGGAACTCCAAAGCAAAACCCCTGTGCAGAGGGGCACTGTGGGACATGTGGACCTGTAGCACTAAAACGGTTGCTCACCTTTCCTGCAGATCTTCTGTCTTTAGATTACCATGTATTAAGAAGAAGTCTCAGTGGGCAACTCCTGAGGAAAGAACTTGAACCCAAGATTTCCCCCACAGGGCTTAAGGTACACAAAAGCACCTGGATACTGAGCTAGTCACATCTAAGGGCACTGTCAGTTATGGTAATCAACCTAATGGTGGTATTCCATATCTAACAGAAAAATAAAATTAGCTAAAACTATAGCATAACTGTTCTCTTGCCTGTATCTTCATCCAAGAAACAAATGTTACTGGAGCGGATTGGCTAACTGCAGCCAAGGAGGGAAGGTAGGCTCCACCCCTGATTCACTTCTAGAATTGTTCCTGCCTACTTAAAGGGGCAGATCGCCTACCCAAAATTACCAGTAACCTGTACTGGACGACACAGAAATACACATTTCTAAAATGTCTATTAATCTAAAGAGGGCTTTTAAGCCCTTGAATGCTAGTGAGGTCTCAAACTTATTGCGACGCAATGCCTTGGAGTCCACAAGCACAGAAAGGGCTAAAAGTCCCATTTAAATTAAAGGGGAACTACCACCCCGCAATAACTTAACAATTAATTCTTCATCTGGCGACTAGCTGCTTAGTAGCGCTAGTCGCCAGAAATATTACCCGGTTTCAAAGATTTTCCAGTTTTTCGGAGGCTCACAGTAGCAGGAAGCACGGACATCTCGTCATAGTGACGTCCGTGCGCCTGCGCCGTCAGTCCCTTTTGGAGCCAGCCAGCTCCATAAGGGACTGACAGAGCAGGCGCATGGACATCACTATGACAAGATGTCCGTGCTTCCTGCTACTGTGAGCTTCCAAAAAACTGGAAAATCTTTGAAACCAGGTAATATTTCTGGCGACTAGCGCTACTAAGCAGCTAGTCACCAGATGAAGAATTAATTAATGTTAAGTTATTGCGGGGTGGTAGTTCCCTTTTAGAGAGAATCCTATATAATAATTTGCTAACGAAGTTTGTCAGAAGCCGTCATGCGCAGTAGAGACGGCTGCATACGCTGCAGTCATGAGCAGTACAGACTGCCCGCTCCGCGGCTTATAGGGAGAAGGGCGCTGCAAATTCAGACCGAAGTCCTCTCAGCGCACCTTCCTGGGACCAGAAGGTGCACAGAGAGGATCACAATCTGAATTCGGAGCGCCCCACACCGTATCAGCCGCGGCGCGTTCCAGCAGTCAGTACTGCACATGACTGCAATGCCGCCAGTGTGGGCCCATGTACATGGGCTTTAAAACTAGTAATTATATATTCCCCGAGGTGCAGCTGGTATGCCGCTGAATATAAGCATAAACATTTTTGTCTCTGAACAACAACAATAAAACTGTTTTAAAGAAATGAATTTAAAAGTGGGCATGGTCAAATTTAAAGTCAGATAAATCATACGTTTAAAACTGTAAACACATCAGTCTTAGCTTTAACATTAAAAAGTTACTGTCACAAAAAGTCCAGTAGTTGCCAATAATTGCCAATACCATCAACCTGATGGGAATTACATTATGCTTTAGCTTTATGCTTTAATTTTTCAGTTTCTAAAGAACCACTTTTGATTGTTGGATAGTTTACATACCATCTGTTCATCGTCATCCTCACCCTCCAACACCACACAATGATACAGCAGTCCGGACTCAGTGGCAATGATTAAGATGTTTGGAACACAAGGCAAGCAGAGCACTGCACAGGCATCATAGCCATAGTTATCTTCTGCAGCAGGGTGCATGGGAAGTGGGCCCAACAGTTTACCAACATTGCTGGCACTGAAAAGTTAGGAATGAATGAATGACTTTTGATCATAATTCACATTTTACATATGCAAAACGCAATGCATATCTGTTCTAAGGACTATAATGTTTATGTTCACAGGTCTTTTAATATTGTTTTTTTTCCCATATCTGTTGTATACATTTTCAATTCTATTCACTTTTAAACAAATTGTTATGTTTGTTTCAGTTTCATAACTGCAACATTGCAGCAAGTTCTGCTTTTACGGCTGTATTCTTGGTTAATGTGATCATTATATTTATCTCAGGTTAATGTACGAAGCAAGGAATCGTTCACTCAGGCAACAGAACTGTGACAGCTCCTGCAACTGTGTAATTTCCCTCACTTTCTCCTGCTTTGGACTGCTGGATGCAGGAGAGGTATGTATTATAGACGGCCCATGTAAGCTCCATCCAGTATTACTGGCTGGAGCACACGCGGGCTACCATTCATTGGAATCTGCACTGCTCAATCAGAGCTTGTGTGAAAGACATGACAGAGGCCCCATCAGCCACCATTTGAACTGCAACTGTACTACATTCCTAAGAGAATGCAGTAAATCTGCACTTGCTGGAATTATTGCACTCACACAAGGTTATGGTCACCCATGTGAAAGGGGCCTAAACATGGTTCAGTTCTGAGGCAAATCAAAAGCACCATATGGAACAAATTGATTTAAATGGGGCTCTTAAACCCTTGAATGCTATTTAGTTCTCCAGCATTTAAGTGGTTAAATTCCTTAGGGGGATTTTATTTGTTCCCTATACTGCAGTTGGTTTGTTCCAGAACTGCCCATCAATATTCCTGTTTAACCACAAAAGGTATTTCAAATACCCCTCACAGTGCAAGTTTCCTGGATCTCTCTGCCTGTACACTGGTGAACTAATCAGAATGAAAGCTTCATTAATTATGCACCTTTACTCAGGAAGGCAAATCCTCAAAACTTGAATTGTAAGGAGAACCTGAGGACTGTGGTTGATAAGACTGCTCTAGAATAAGGATTGGATGAACCTGCTGTAGAGCAAATATGTAACACACTTTACATTATCTGGCTTAAAAGAAAAATTAAATTGGGATATATCATTTAAATATATTTCCAGCTAGCACCTATTAAAAAAAGGGATTATATTTTATATATATATATATATATATATATATATATATATATATATATATATATATATATATATTTATATTTATATATATATTTTTTTTTTTAAACCCTCACCAATAAATCTTTGTGTCTTCTTCAACTGGGGGCACAGGGACCATGGGGGTAAAGATTCCTTCACCAGGTGGTAGGGCAGTTAAACAAAAAGCGACAACTCCTCTCTCTCTCCTCTGCCCTACTTTACCATCACGTGGTTGAGTTTATGTATAGTAAAGTCAAGTCACCATGAACAGAGTAGACATGAAACAGCAGTGCACCCTCACCCTAAATAGTTCAGGTGTTTTCTCAGGGTGGTGGATTAAGAGAAAAGGATTTATCGGAAAGTATATTTTATATAAAATAAATAAATAAAATTGAAAAGTAGGCGGAGTGTGAGGCGTAAAGTATTGCAGAGGAGAAGGAGGCGTTCTCTCTTTCAGTTTTAGTTAACCTGCTTATCTCCTAGTGGAGGAACCTTTCCAACAGGCAGGAATGGCTGCTCCTTCAAAACATATGTAAGACTATATTTTAGTTCTGCAATACTGTATATTAAAAATGCACATACTGCGAGATGTATTGGTCTCACAGTATGTGCAGTAAGAGTCAGACCTGGAGGAGAAGCATCAGGACTACCCCATACAAGAGAGACACACACACACACACACACACACACACACACACACACACACACACACTCTTCCTACTCAACCTGGGCATGCATAGAATGCAAAGGGAAGGCAGAGATTGTTATGGGCACAGCACTGAACGCTTATCCTTACTGGAGGGGTCCTGATGCCCACTTTTTTTACTACACATAATGCAGCGTCAATAGATACTACACTATGTGAATTTTTTTATATATAGGCTTTTTTTTTTTTTAATTATAATTATTGTTAATCAATGAGGACCCCCCCCCCCATGCATGAGGTCTGAGTTGGGGGGGGGGGGGGGGAGACAAAAACAAATAATACATTAATAAAATACCACTGCCCCAGCCTAGTCCCATGGCATCCATACTGTCTTCCCCATCCCCCCCTTCCTTCCAGCCAGGTACCACTTTTAGTCTCAAAGCCCCACATACTCTGTGGTGTCCCCCCCCAAGCGGATTCAACTGGTCGCGAGCCCCACATACACTGTGTGGCCCCACCAGCCTGGTTACCCTGTCCACTTCGTAATTACAGATCCCCCATGTACACTGTCTAACCCCCCCCCCCCCCCCAAGCCTTGTTGACTTGCCGACTGTTAGCCACTGATTCCCACATACACCAAGTCACCCCGCCAGCCTCGTTACCCTGTCCACATTGGAGCCACAGATCCCCAGTCACACTGTCTGTACCGCCCCAGCCTTGTTACCTTACCTTGCGCACGGGTAGCCACTGATCCCCACATACACCAAGCGACCCCACCAGCCTTGTTATCTGTCCATGTGGGAGCCACAGATCCCCATGCACACTGTCTGTACCGCCCCAGCCTTGTTACCTTACGCACTGTTAGCCACTGATCCCCACATACACAGAGTGACCCCATTAGCCCTGTTATCCTGTCCACTTGTTAGCCACAGATCCCCATGTATACTGTCTGACCCCATCGAGACTTGTTCCCTTGCCCACTGACAGCCACAGATCACCATGTACATTTTCTGCCCCCCCGGCTTGTTGACTTGCACACAGGAAGCCACAAATCCCCACATACACCGAGTGACTCCCTAGGCTGGTTCCACTGCCCAGATAGCCACATATACACTGTATGACTCCCCCTCCCCCCCAAGACAGTATTTACTATTCTGAAATTAGCCCAGTGGCCAAATTCACAGTGTTGAGTGCCAATGAAAGAGTAAAATTATCTCAGATCATGTTTACACAGGTGATACCAATGCAGCGACATGACAATTTCACTGCAACTTCATGGGAACCATCACTCGTTGCTGGGCAGCTGCAGCAAGCTGTATCTATATGACCATCAGCATTCTGTTATGCATAATGTGAACTGCAGCACAGGGTGCGATATACCCTATTGTGGGTGACTGGTCATGACATCGACATCACCAGAGCAGTCACCTGTGTAAAAGAGTCCTTAGTCACAAAATGTTTACGATGAAAATGTACACTTGTACTGACAATTATATAATGTACAGATTCCTGCTGTGTCCATAAAACAAATCAACCAATGAAATTGAAAACAATGGCCTACCTGACTAGTCTAGAAGTGTTTCCCACAGGGAAGAGCTGTACATTAAGGGGGAGAAAAAAAAAATATACAAAAACACATCCCAGACTCAAAGCCCCAATGATAAATGGGAAATCTGTAAAACACAAAAAGCACGTAAAGAGTTGTGGAATATGATATCTCACCTCTTCTGCAAGTCAATGTACATCAAGAAGGTTTCTCCATTCTCGTACAAGATGTAGAGAGGATACGCTACAGATTCTGTCTTACTTTTCTGTCCAATACCCTTGGAAAGTGATACTAGTGGACCAAAATCAAAAGCAACAGCTGTCTCACCGAGGGAGGCTTTGTAAGAACGCCTGCAAATATAAAAGCCATGTTATTGAAGCTTAGAGCTCATCTGTGATTGTAGACCAAGCCCATGGATCTAAACAGTAAAGGAGAACTGCTAGTTGATTATTGTGACAGGAAGTGATGCTAGTGCTACAGGAAGATGGACTCAAAGATCAAAAAAGTGCATCATGTACCATGTATATGAACAAATCAAATCAAAGTTTTAGTGACAACAAATGACAGTGCCGAGTGAGCATAGCTACAGAGCAATTCTCTCCCTCAGAATACAAAGAATAAAAGTCCAATAGCAGAACACTTTCGTTTGTGTATTAATTTGACATTCACCACAGGAAAGCCATAGAGCCATATGAATTTCCTGTGGTGCACTTCAAATAAATACAGTACAATACCAGAACACCGTCTTTTGTGTAATTCTATGTACTTCTAGATATATAAATTAGAGATGCACCGATACCACTTTTTTTTTTTTTTTTTTTTAAGACCGAGTACGAGCACCGATACTTTTTTCAAATACTCACCGATACCAATTACCGATACTTTTTTTTTTTTTTTTTCGGTCATTTGCCAGTTTTACAAATACTTAAAGCGCATATATATATGCTTTAGGTACTTGGAAAACTGGCAAATGACCGCAAAAAAAACACAACCTCTTGACTGTCCCCTTTTGCCTCTTTCTCCCCCTCTTGATTCCCACCTTTTACTTCATTCTCCCCCTCTTGAGCTCCCTCCTTTTGCCTTGGCTTTTTCTCTCCCTTTTGAATCCCCTTTGTCCCCCTCCTTGACTCTTGATCCCACTCTTTTGCCTCTCTCTCCCTCCTGATCTCCCCTCCTTTTTGCCTCTTCTTGTTCCCCCTCCTTTTGTCTCCTGATCTTTCCTCCTTTTGCCTTTTTTTTTTTCTTTGTCCTTTTTGCCTCTTTCTCCCTCTTGGCCCCCCTCTCTGCCTCTTTCACCACCCTCTCGATGCCCCATCTTGTCTCCCTTACCCTCCTCTGCCGGGTGCTCGCTGTTCTCTCGCGAGCCCAGGCAGAAGTCAGCGTCGGAGCATTGCCATGGTAACCCGCGGCAACGCTCTGACGCTACAGGAGGGAGAGAGGCAACTGGGGAGCATTGTGAGCAGCTCCCCGGGCTCCCTCACTGCAGCACAGACCCTGACACAGGGTATCGGTGCTAGCATTGGTCGCATTTGCGCGAGTACAAGTATTCACGCAAATGCTGGTATCGGCACCGATACCGATATCGGTGCAACTCTAATATAAATATTAAATCTGATCTGTAAATATATATAAAAAAAATAAAACCACATATAGTGATTTCAATTAATAAGCATGTTAGGAGCCTCAGAATAAAAGCTTCCCTATATTGTTTAGAGCTTTGTGAGATATAATAATAATAATAATAATAATAACAAACTATTTTACCAGGAAGGATACATTGAGATTGTCTCTTGTTTTCAAGTATGTCCTGGGGGTCTAGATGTTATTACCCAATTTAATGGTACTCATTCTATCTACCTCGGAAGGATGAAAGGCTGAGGTGACCCTGTTGGGACTAGAACCTATGACCGTGCAGCTTGAACAGATTCTACAGCTGGTGCATTAACCAACTGAGCCATCTCACCAGCAAAAGTGAGATAAAAGTAATGATGTCACTTAATTTAATAAAAAATAAATAAATTAAATTAAATGCAGTATATTCATCTGTAACTGTGCCAATTAGCAGACTTTTTTCTGGCTCAGGGAACAAAAAAAAAAAAAAGCTGGGAATGCTGTAGCAAATGCATGCAGGGTGAAGCCCTGTTTACATGTCACAACGTTCCCTCCAAGAACTTGGTCCACTGCTGCAGAGATGCTCTGTAGTCACTCCTTGTTTCCAACCCTCACCCCCTCCACAGTACAGACCAGCTCCATTCACATTTACACATTTTCAGCCCACCGTGACACTTCTCCCTTCACAGTCACACAGCTGTCAGCCCTCTCCCAAACCTTCATCACTCCCTTTCCAGACCACTTTGCCCACCGGCACTATCAAAACTGCTATGAAGTGTTAACTATTTGAGTGCCAATGTGCTGGACTTTAGTCCTGAAAGAACTAATAACATATGCCCATCTATTTCAAAACCTTCCACCCTGGCCCTTTGTACCTCCCTCATGTTTTCTCTCTCTCACTTTACAGAGCCTTACCCCTCTGCTATGCACTTAGAGGGAAATCACCTCTAATAGCATTTGTAGGAAAAGTGAAATGGTTCCAGACAGAATTACTTAATTTTAAAGCTGGAAGCTGTTAAGAGACAGTCCTCCCTCCCAGAGTTGTGTGTGCATCTGTGCACAAGAGTGTGCATCTGCCTTGGTGTACGAACTCAACTGCATCTTAGGCATATTTGGTAACTGATTCCCAGGGAGAAGGCTCATGATGTGATCCATGCTAAAAAAAAAAAAAAATAAATAAAAAAAAAATGGGTGGAACTTAATCGACTGGGCAGGGCTTACCCATCCTAGTGTGGGCAAAACAGGGTGGGAAGGAAAAGCATGCAGGGTGAGAAGGAGAAGAAAACAACAGAGTTTCAGGAGAAGTTCATCACCACCACCAGAAAATCAGCCTCTGTCCCTGGAGACCCGGTAATGGACTGTAAAAAAACTGAGCTCAGTAGAAGATCTGGAGAGTTCCCATGTATGATCAAAGAAAACAATTAAACAATGCGCCTTGACCTAAATGGAGTTTTAATCCATGAATGTTTGAGGTCTCCAATCAATTCTTACTAAAGCACTGAGGATGTGTCTGCCATTCAAGAGGTTAGGAGCCTGATGTAAACATTTGGGTAAATGTGTCCCCCCTAGAGTGCAGTCAGTTTGCTCCAGAAGTGCAACACTCTTCTCATTACAGCCTCTGTGCCAGTTAGGCTAATGTGATGTAGAAATGGAGTAAACCAACTGCCCCATATGATGTAAAAATTGCCACATATTTAAATAGGGCTTTTAACCCCTTGAATACTACAGATTTCCAACATATTGTTTCACAAAGGGTTACTGACCTCTCTAGCATTCAAGAGAGTAAAACACCATTTTAGTAAATGGAATATTATGTGGTGAATTTTAGCCACGTCATGTCAGTTTGATTATCTGGCACCAGTTCCCCCACCACCATCACTACCTACCTACCTAGTCAGTTAGTTAAAACATGAGAGCAACAGAGAAATACACCATTCTATGTGACACAGAATGGTTATATCCATCAGCAGAGCAATTCACTAATATACCAAAGTATACCACAGGCAAAAAAACGCACCATTATATGCCATGGGCAGAGCAAGGCACAATTCTTTGCCACTATTATGCCACTAGAAGAGCAATACACCCTTAATACCATCAGAGCAATATACCATTACAGAATGGTTGCATACCCCTCTTGTACTCAAAGGGTTAAAAGGCCCATTAAAATCAATGGGAATTTGGAGAAATGTTTCTCTGTCCTTTTTGGTGTAGTTGGTTTGCCCCAAAACCCCACCAGTTCTCATCTGTACATCAGTCTCTGTGTTGTTTGAAGTACTTGGCATCCTGTTGTTCATACATGGTGAGCAGGAATTATAGAGAAAATAATTATTTCACCAGCGATATAAGATTTTGTGAATTAATCTTGTTTCAAACGTAAAGAGGAAATATACCCTAGGAATAAATCACCCTTCATTTATCAGATTAATTTACCTTGGCAAGCATCCTTAATAAAGCAATCAAGTATATGAATACATGTTTGCATTATATCAGCAGTTTTCTATTCATGTCTTCCTCTAGGTTATACCTGCTTATGACAACCAGTAGGTTTCAATACAACTGAATGGATTGTAAAGGACAAAAGTTTTTATCAATATTTATCAGATTGTAGACAGAAACAAATAGCAATGCACTCTCTCTCTATAGGAGAGAACAAACGCTCAAAAATTATACAGGTTACCTCACTACTTGTGAAGAACATTTACCCATGCAAATCATTCTGCTAAACAAAATAAAAGCCATTTATGATTTTTTTATGCCTATGAGATTTGAAAAAGGGGTTGAACCCCGAAACACGTCATTAGGCTTGTATATTTATTACACATACTGACGTTTTTTACTCGCAATAAACATGTATTTTTAATAAATTTGCTATGAAGTTATAAGGATCCATTTCTTCTATTGGAGAGAGTAACTGTAACGGGGCAGTTTACATATCCCCGTTTGTTTTAGTTGGTTATACCTTTTACCATCTATACTGTCAAGGAATTGTGAGTACTTGTATACTATTGCTCCTATTTTGATATCAGATAGTCCTAGGATATACGTGTGGTGGTTTGCGCATCTCTTTTGTTCTAAGGTCCCCAGTCGAGACTGGGGGAGCCCTTTCTGAAGACACATCAACCATTCTTTGGAGAGACTGAGTGGGGGCAGTTCGATTCCCTCATTTGTGTATGCTCATCACTACTAGAGGTCTGGAATATTGTGAGTAAAGTGGTGCACTGGTGGAGGTCCTTTATTGGCAATATATATTGCACTAGGGAGCACCCTTCTTTTTCTTCTTGTCAAGTATATGTATACATGTTTGCATTATATCAGCAGTTTTCTATTCATGTCTTCCTCTAGGTTATACCTCCTTATGACAACCAGTAGGTTTCAATACAACTGAATGGATTGTAAAGGACAAAAGTTTTTAACCAATATCAGATTGTAGACAAACAAATAGCAATGCACTATCTCACTATAGGAGAGAACAAACGCTCAAAAATTATACAGGTTACCTCACTACTTGTGAATAACATTTACCCATGCAAATCATTCTGCTAAACAAAATAAAAGCCATTTATTACTAGAGTATTGTTCCCCTTGTGCAGTTTAGTAACTGGATAACCCCTGGAATGACCATTACAGAATGGGGTGAACTAGAACCCCACTGGGAATATTCTTTGCTCCTGTTCTCATAGCCAACACAAAAAGGCAACACAAGTGCAAATACGTAACAAAGATAATAATCTCTTAAGTTAGAATGCCATATGGGCATCTGACTAAACCTAAATATGAAAATACACAAACGTACCCATTATGAGGAATTGTGGTTTCCTCTTCTGCATTAGAAAGTGAGAGAACCTTCTCGGGTGTCAATGGATCCAGGAGATTGTAAAGTCTAAGAAAAAAAAAAAAAAAAAAAAAAGGTAAAGAAACATTATGTTGCACCCTTAACCCCTTGCGTTATCAGTAATGCATTGCACACCTGTACACTACTCACCCTTCTTGCACTCAAAAGGATAAAAAATATGGTGTACAATAAAATAATGACATTTTAGAGACACTGAACAAGAGCATCCCTTCTTCATTATTCCCAACTGCTGACACTGCCAAGGGCCTTATGTAAAAAAAAAAAAAAAATCTAACAATGATTGGCCATGGGTCCCTGACTGCCACTAGCATGCTCTGGAGCTTAGAGGTTAATACTTAACAAGGCACATGGCCAATCACGAGGAACTCCCTTACGACTGGGGAGAAGTAGCCTTCACTTCCTTTCCATGACTGATGCCATCAGAGTTGGAGCTTATGTTTCAAGCCCCCACTGACCAATGCATTTGTGCAGAAATTAAATCTCATAAGATTTCAGCCCTGCAAAAGCACATTGGTTCTATGGGGTCTAGCGACATCAGTCCCAGCTCCCATAATGCACATTGCTGATCAACAGGAAGTGGAGGCTTTTCTCCTTAGACTTAAGTGACCAAAGAAGGATTGGCATATGTGACTCATGAAGTATCTTTTAGTTAGGTTTTTCTGGTTTATTGTTCTTTTAATTTAAAGGGGACTCATAATTAAGAACACTGTAAAAGTAAAGGGGTTAAAACCTTCTTTAAATCAATGTGAAATTTAGGAAGTTTTATTTGTTCCCTGTGGTGCAGCTGGTTTTCACCACAATTGGTCCTCTACCATGCATAATGGTCCAAGACTGCAAAACAGACATGCTTTAAATAAGTACAATAAAGGAGTAGCATAAAAAGTAATTCCAAAAAAAAAAGTTTCAGGTGTTAACTCAGTACCATCTCAAGTCATGATGATGGACATTTCAGTCCTGTTAAAAGGGATTTCAATTATCATAAAGCCATGTATATTTATTTCAGTTTTTATATAAATTCATTACGATTGTGTTATCGGTAGTTTAAATTACTACGGATTATGCCAGGGTTGGAGAATGTGAGCCCCCCTAAGGTCTTCTTCACAACGGATTCTGAATTAAGAGACATGAAGTCTCAAAGTTCAGAGGCACATGATATCATACCCAGCAAAAAAAACAACAACAAAGGGTAATTTTTTGTTTTTTAAATTAAACAAGGAAAAACATTTTCTTGGACAATAACTATACCTTATTGTGTTATCAGAGGTCAGCAAAACCAGATGAGGTTCCTGTGTCTCACTTGGGTACCAAATTGCCTGCTTTAGAACTAAGGAGGTGGAACTGGTGAAAATCCTCTCTGCAATGGGGATGGTCCTACAGAAAAGGAAAACTAGTTTAGATACATTTTAAATTTAGCTCATCCCTGAAAATGCTTTTTTTTCTTCACAATATAATCTATAAGATACAAGAGTTGTTTTACCAGGACATTGGTTTTAACACATGAAACAACTCACCGGCAGTTCACAATCTTGTCTCCTCCTTCAAACTCAGAGTTCTTCCCCCATCGCTTGGGAACCACCAGCACCATCAAACCTTTGCTTCCAATCAGTGCAATATGATGCTTTGTTGGGCTTAGCAGGACTTGTGTTACTTCAAAAAGTGGAGGATTTATACACAGAAGTCTCTAATTACAAAAAAAAAAAAAAAAAACAAAAAAAAAAAAAAACGACATTATCAGTCAAGCAATTACATATAAAGGTTAATAAAAAAAAAATGTCAGCTTACAGCCCCAATGGAAACTGCAAGCAGGACATGTTTATACATCTTTTTATAGCCTTCCCCTGGTTTGCAAGAGTCAGTTATATTTATTTTCTGATCCTCAGTCAGATACTCAGAGGAGCCCGTGGTTGTTGAGTGTAAGCCTAATAACATGAGAGGTTCAAAGAGTCAGGTAATGTATTAAAGGGATAGTAATACTTTATTATTACTATCCCCCATATTGTAGATATTTGTAAAATAATGTAATAGCCCCCGGTTCATCTCTCAAACCTTTATGGTTTGAGAGATAACCGAAGGCAAAGTTCCCCCCTCCCTCAACCTTCCCTGAAGTCAGAGTTGTACTGACTGCAGGGGAAGTCTGTCGTATGACAGGCTTGCGGCTCTGCAGCTGAGCCGAGATCCTGTTAGTGACAAAGAATTATTTCACTGAAACTGTCTTCTACATGTGCTTGGTTTGCAAGCACACATAGAAGACCGTTTCAGTGAAATAATTCTTTGTCATTAACGCGATCACGGCTCATTTGTATTTAAAAAAAATAAATAAATAATAATCCTGATGGGTATCATGCAACCGCATTTTTTTTTTAATTTGTGATAAGCATCCATCACTCTTTTGGCTTTATTATCGCAGTTGTAGGAATATACATGTTCAGCTGAGAGTCTAAATATCACTGGTTCTGATGTACTAAACAGAACTGGAGAGACTTTGGGACAAAGCATCTGCAGCACACGGGACAAATAAAAAGCCCCGTTAATATTAATGGCACTTTTAACACACCTGCAAAGATCCCTCTAGCATAAGGAATTAAACTTCTGAGTGCCAGAGGTGTACACAAAGCATTGAGAAGCAATGCGCTGCGTACCCCTCTGGCACTCAGAGGGTTAAAAGGCCCATTAAAATCAATGGGAATTTGGAGAAATGTTTCTCTGTCCTTTTTGGTGTGTGTAGTTGGTTTGCCCCAAAACCCCACCAGTTCTCATCTGTACATCAGTCTCTGTGTTGTTTGAAGTACTTGGCATCCTGTTGTTCATACATGGTGAGCAGGAATTATAGAGAAAATAATTATTTCACCAGCGATATAAGATTTTGTGACCAAATCTTGTTTCAAACTTAGAGGAAATATACCCAGGAATAAATCACCCTTCATTTATCAGATTGATTTACCTTGGCAAGTATCCTTAAAGCGGAACTTTCACATATTAATAAGTCACCCTTCAATCATTAAACATATGGCAACGAGCCTGATAATACGTGTATTACCTACCAAAAGCGGCAGATTCTAAAGTAATTTTTAATCTTCGGAAGACAGGCATCAGTGCAGACATCTTATCTGTGCTCCCGCAATGTCAATTCCGGTCTCTGTAAGAAGCACTGCAGCACGCCACAAGGTAACTGGAAAGGACTGACGGCACAGGCGTGCAGACTGCATTAACCTGGCAGTCAATACCCGAAGATTAAAGATTTCTTTAGAATCTGCCAATTCTGATACGTAATAAGTGTATTTTTAAGCTAGTCGCCATATATTTAATGATTGAAGGGAGACTTACTAATATGTGAAAGTTCCGCTTTAATAAAGCAATCAAGTATCTGTATACATGTTCGCATTATATCTACAGTTTTCTATTCATGTCTTCCTCTATGTTATACCGCCTTATGACAACCAGAAAGTTTCAATACAACTGAATGGATTATAAAGGGCAAAAGTTTTTCTTCTGTGTCCCTTCCCACGGCAATTGACTTCAATGGGTTTTGTCTCCTCCCCACTAGCTGGTGTAGGACCAATCGAAATTTATTTAAAGGTACGTCATTCCTCCTCCGGCAGTATTATTGGTCCTACACGAAGCATTAATATTGCACATATTGTATTTTTACTTTTTTGCTAGATATATATTATGGCATACCTTTAATTTTTAACATGGCCGCATTCAACTGCAGTCCCCACCGGGAGAATAATACACCCGAAGACCAGGCTCCATTGTTTAGCCGGCCTGGTATGAGTAATCTTGCAGTGCCTGGCAGCACGGACAACCAGAACTCAGGCGCAGTTATCCGGGTGACGTATTTCCTCCACCGGAGGTTTCAGGAAGTATACGGCATCGGTTATTGGGGAAGCCTTGACAACGGAGAAGAATCTTGTGGATCGGAGGATACTAGTGAGAGCCTGATCTGCGCAAGCAGTGAATGAGGAATTGTCATTCGAAGACAGGGGAAGTACTCTTTTATGGCGCTAGAGACTATGGCTTCAGGTAAGGCCTCTGCATTCCAAGCTGAGATGCAGGCCTTAGGGGACTACTATAAATAACTGAGTGTTCTAGGGCAAGGTAAGCCCATAGTTATATTTGATAAATGCTGTTCCAGTATAGTTATACGTTAATTTTAATTATTTCCTATTAAAAGTTATATTTTAAGAGTATATTTTTACAATGGCTACTACTCCCAAGCCTAGCAAAGAGAAAACTGCTGCTGATCAAAAAGAAAAAGATTCCACTCACAAACTTAAAAATTGTGCTGGATGTGAAACCAAGGTTTCATCAGAAGTCATGTTCTGTGCTGAATGTGCCAAAAAATCCACCAATACTGAAGTTCCAAATCAGTTCCAGGAATTCCTGCCCTGGATAAAGGTATCAATGAAGGAGATGTTTGCAGCAACGCAATCTCAACCAAGAAAAAGACAGAACAGATGATCCTGAAGAGGGTACTTCATCCAGAATGGAACAATTGGAAGATAGTATGTCTGAAGCCTTCTCTCAGGACTCTTCAGAGGAGGAAGGTCAAATTCAAGACGAGGAAGAAGGTGCCTTTAATTTAGAGAAGATTTACTCTTTTCTGAAACTTATGAGAAAATCCCTAGGGCTGGTTGATGAACCTAAGCAGAAGGGAATATCAGACACTGCCTTTATGGGAGCAAGAAAGGATATTCCTACATTCCCGGTGCATCATTCAGTATCCGAATTAATCAAGTAAGAATGTTCAAAAGGTGATAAAAGATTATCCACATCAAGATGTCTTCAAAAAAAATGTATCCCTTCAAAGAGGAAGATACATCTAATTGGATTTCCCCTCCCATAACAGATGCTTCTATAGCTCAAATCGTTAAAAGAACAACCATCCCAATGGAGGATGGATCCTCCTAAAGGATGCATTGGATAGGAGAATGGAAGGTTCTCTTAAAAAGCAATTTTCCATAAATGGACAAAATATGAAAGTGGCAACGGCATTGGCATGTATAGCAAGAACAACCAGAATATAGCCGAGTTAGAAGATCATATAGAATCATCAGTGTCAAGATCAACATTACTGAAGGAAGTTGCTACCATTAAGGAAGCTATCGGATTCTCCTGCGATGCTTCAACAGATTCTATTAGACTGGTAGCCAGGTCTTCTTCTCTTTCAATAACAGCAAGAAGATCTCTTTAGCTGAGAACATGGGGAGCTGACTCCTCATCTAAAAGTAAACTGGGGTCATTACCATTCACAGGGTCTCTATTGAAACTGAAGAAAGAATCAAGAGAATGACTGGAGGCAAAAGCTCCTTCCTTCCTCAAGACAGGAAAAGAAGATCACTTCCCGTCAACACATCCTTCAGGAATGAAAGACAACATTTTCATTAGGATAGAAAATTTCAACCATCTAGAAGCTATGAGGTCAGAAAGAAGATATCTCAGACAGCTAGAGGCTCCTTCAGAAAGGAGGGGTTTCGAAAAAAACCAATTTAAGAAAGAGTTCCCCTGAAGAGCAGCGGAACCTGCTTCCAGTCCCAGTGGGAGGTCGTCTGGGACCACATGTATCCGCCTGGAAAAAAAATTACCAACCTAGATGGTTGGACCTTTCAGATATTGGAAGCAGAGTGCCCGCTGGAATTCCAAACCAGGCCTCAAAGAAATCTAATCCAAAAAAAACAAACAAACAAGATTTCCAGAAAATTCAGAAAAAGCAATGACATTGGAAGAATCCATACAGGAAATATCCCTGAAAGAAGCCAAAGAGATTGTTCCATCAAAGGAAAGAAGAAATGGATGGTATTCTGCAATTTTCATAGTACCAAAGACCACCAGGGGATATCGTCCAATTCTTGACCTAAAAGCCTTAAATGAATTAATAAAGCATCCATGGAGACTGTAGCATCTATAGTTCAAGCCATTCAACCAGGCAATTATCTCCTAACAATAGATCAGCAAGACGCATATCATCACAAAGATAGAGAAGAGTTCATAAAATCTCAGATTCTATTACAAGGATAAACATTGGCAGTTCAAAGTGCTGCCATCTGGTCTCACATCGGCACCAAATATTTTTTCAAAGATCCTGGCCCTGGAACCATTGTTGAAAGAGGGCATAACAATTGTGCTATTAACAGAAGATAGTCAAGATATGGCACAATCAAGGTACCAAGCGGAACAACACAAAAATATAGTAATCAATCATCTTCAGGAGCTGGGATGGTTAATCAATAAACAGAAGGGCCAACTGAATCCAACTCAGCATCTACAATTTCTGGGATTAAGGCTGGACACAGTCAGAGATCTAGTGTTATTATGGAATCCAGTCCATAGACCAGATAGACAACAGCAGGGGACAATCTTCTTCCTATGAGAACAATGAAAGCCTTGCCTCCTTTGACAAGTTTTTCAGGTTTTTTCCCTTATCTTAATTGAAGATTATCCCTCTCTGCAGTCTACCTGGGCACCTCCCTTCTGCTCTGGCTAAGCAGTGTTACATCAGTAAAAGGGACAGGAGGGGGACACTTTGTCATTGAATTACTCTTGAACTACAACTCTGACAGAACTGAAATAACACTATATAAGGCCCAAATACTATGATGATTAATTAGAGCTGCTTTTATTATGAAACATACTGATGATGATTAATTAGAGCTGCTTTTATTATGAAACATTACTATCCCTTTAAGACTTAGAGGCTTAACAGAGCCAGTAATCAGCACCATGATAGCTGCAAAAAAAACTTCCACATCCTCTGTTTATAACCGGGTATGGAAAACCTTCTCCACATGGAGTTGATAGGTTTTCTATCTCAACAGCACATATTCTAAGTTTCCTCCAAAGAGGATTTGAACAGGGTTTAAGGCCTTCATTTCTGAGAGTACAAGTATCGGCCATTTCAGCTTGTCTAGTAAAAGAGTTTGAGAAGGATGAGCTAGTCGAAAGATACCTGAAGGCTATCAACAAAATTAGACCCAGAGTTAAGGGCATTATTCCCCCTTGGGATCTTAACCTGGTACTGAATCAATTGACTGCTTCCAAAAAGTTTGAACCAACAGAGGAGATTTCAACTAAATTCTTGACATTGAAAACAGCCTTTTTAATCGCCATCACTTCTGCCAGAAGGGTTAGCGAATTACAACCCTTTCATCCAAAGAATCATATATAATATTTCATAAGGATAAGATAGTCCTTAGAACAAAGAAAGATTTTAGATCTAAGGTGGTGCCCACATTCCATCTTAACCAGGAAATAATACTACCATCATTTTTTCCCAATCCAAAGAATAAGGAGGAAGAACGACTTCACAGCTGGATTTGAGATGTGTATCAGAATATTTAAAAAGGCCATCTTTGTTCAGGAAAATCAGAGCCCTTATTTGTGCATTTCCAGGGGAAATTCAAGGGCCTTCCAACATCCAAACCATCTATCCACACTGGATAACAGAGTGCATTAGAGAAACATACTTGGAGGCAGGTAAAGTTCCTCCAAAGATAATAAAAGCCCACTCTACAAGGGCAATTTCAATGTCTTAGGCAGCAAAGAATTCAGCAACTCCTGAGGAGATGCAAGGCCGCAACTTGGTCATCTATAATAACACTCATAAAACATGATAGTCTAGATATACAATCACCTACAGCAACTAAGTTTGGGAGAAAAGTTTTAAAAGCAGCTACCACTCCAAGATGGTAAGATCTTTCCAATATTGATATATGTTTGTTTATATCATGATTAGAGGTTCACAGACAGGGCAGCTGTGCACCTCAGCTATATATATATATATATATATATATATATATATATATATATATATATATATATTACATACATACACACACCACACACATATATATTACACTCTCAAGTAAACTTTTTTTTTCTTGACCTTTGGGATATCCATACATACCTTTATATTACTTACATTTCTAGATCCCTCCCTTAATTCAAGGCTTTGGTATACCCCATCGAAGTCAATTGCCGTGGGGAGGGACACAGAAGAAAGGAAGAAATGTATTTACCGATATTTCCTTTTCTTCTGTGTCCCTCCACGACACACCCTGCCCTTGTCTAACCTAATTGTGTTATAAGTCTCTCAGCTCAGCAAAAGATGACTGTCAGAGGAGGAATGATGTGGCTTTAAATAAATTTCGATTGGTCCTACACCAGCTAGAGGGGAGGAGACAAAACCCATTGAAGTCAATTACCGTGGAGGGACACAGAAGAATAGGAAATATCGGTAAGTACATTTCTTCCTTTATCAATATTTATCAGATTGTAAACAGAAACAAATAGCAATGCACTATGGGAGAGAACGAATGCTCATAAATTATACAGATTACCTCACTACTTCTGAAGAACATTTATCCATGTATGTAATTCTGCTAAACAATAAATAAATAAATAAATAAATAAAAACACAACATTTATTACTAGGGTATAGTTTCCCTATAAGTTGTGCAGTTTAGAAACTGGATAGCATGCTGGGAAGCTCTCATACATTTTCATTTTTCACCTCAACTCCTGGCATGACCTCTTTGTAGTATATGGACAATAATTAATAAATTCCAACATGGCCTTCAACGGTGGAACTGTGTCATACACTACTTAGGGCCATCTACTGGAAGATCAAGAGGAGCAATTGTGGGGCAAATCAACTGCACCACAAGGGACAAATGAAAATCCTCAGATGGTCGGGGGAGTGACCATCCAACAAGATGATAGCATTATCCAACCATGCCCCATGCTGTGGCACTATTAAATCGGTTTACACTGAACGGGTGGCAGTAATCTTCCAGGAAAAATGGTGCAATCTCTCCCTCAAATCCCTTCAATGCCAGGGAGACTGAAAGAGAGCTACAACTCTCCCAAGATTACAAATCGAGTCATGCCTAGCCACATCGACATAACCCTGCTCTGAGGTACCTGGAGGGATACTGAGGGTCAGCACAATACAGAGCAATTGTTAACAGCCCAAGATGAGACGATTGAGATGCTGTCTTCCAGACTAGATAACTTGAATAATATAAGCCGATGTTGTAACCTGAAATTCGGGGACCTGCCACAAAATATACCAGTGAAAGACCTTTCTGCAACTTTAACCATGATCTTCGTGGATGTACTACGACTGGCTCCGGACCTTCCTGTGAGTAGCTAGAGAGCTCACAGATTGTTGAGACCCAAAGGAACGCCCAGTAACCCACCAAGGGATGTCACTTGCTGTCTGCTAAGCTACACAGATAAAGAAATGATCCTAAGAAAAAGCACAGAAGAACATGACATTACCTATGCTGGATGCTCTCTACAAATCTTTCAGGACTTGTCCCCGCATACTCTCCAATCACAGAGATCCCCGAATCCTCTAACCACTCACCTAAGGAATCTGGGAATAAAATATAAATGGGGATTCCCCTTCAGCCTGATGGCAACACATCAAAGCTTGCCTGCAATGCTCAGGAATATTAAGGATGTCCCTTCCTTCTGCAACTCTTTGGGTATCACCCTCCCAGATTTGACTACTAATATCATGGAACACCTCCTTCTCTCAATCCAAGATTCTGCCCTGGCTAAAGAGAAGAGGGTGCACTGTATTACAGCTGCTGGCAGCCACAAGAAATTGAGACCATCACCTACTAAAGACTCTACCACTTGATGTTGTTTATTACAAATAAATGTCAATGCTGAGAGGGGCTCTCCGACCTGAGAATTGAACAATGTTCTGCTGGAGGACAAAAAAAAAAAAAAAGCTCCAGCTTCCCGTTGACCCTATATAATAATTTGTTAGGATGTTCATCACGATGCAGTCATTCTGCATTCGGGCAGTCTCTGCTGCGCATGATTGCATCGCGTGGAGCAGTGATTCAGCGCCCCCTTAACCCTTTGAGTGCCAGAGGGTTATGCAACGCGTTGCAAAGCAATGCATTGCGTACCCCTCTAGCACTCAAAAGGTTAACACTACACGGACCTTGGCCCGTGTACACCGGCTTTTAGACTAGTATACTATAATAAATGTGGCCAAATCCTAAATAAGTCTCTACTTACACTTTTCAACACAATCACAACAGGCTCTTACTTTCCTCCATGTGCATTTGAAGCTCACACAACTAACACCTAATTCAGATAAAGATAATTTGTTTTCCTCTACTTATAGACCAATCTCAATCCTAAATACAGAGAATAAATTGTTTGTTAAACTCCTTGCCAAATCACATTCACCCTGCCCCACCTCTGTCATTCACTCCAACCAAGCAGGCTTCATCCCAGGGAAACTAAATATAACACCACTAAAACAATTACACTTATGTTTAACGTCTATAAAAAGGACATCCCTACCATTGTAATGTCAACTGACCAGGAAAAGCCTTTCGATAAGTTAAGTTGGCCCTACATAGAAGAATTGCTCAAATATTTAGGTTTGGGTTAAAGAGGCCTACGGTCCATCTTAGCCTACATAACAACCCTTCAGCTACAATCAGAGCTAACAGATTCCTTTCTGACCCATGCTTCATCACCAATGGTAATAAACAGGGCTGCGTAAACATCATATGTAAAAAATACCAAATCCAGGGTCTTCCTACAGGATGGGGGGGTACTAAGATGGCCTACTTCGAGATGACACAATTTTTCCTCTCTCATCTCATTGGCTCCCTCCTTGTTTAATCGAACTCTTTATATATACAGCTGTCTCTCCCAATTTAAAGTAAATTATTCCATTTCCACAATCCTGAATAGAAACATTCCACAAGTTGGAATACTATTAATAGGTTGTGTGTACTTTCCCATATCATTCAACACTTCTTTCCAATTGTGGTCACCCAAACTTCCCCCTGGAACTCACTCTCGATTCTTCCTCTGGAGGAGTCAGGGCCTTCACACTGGTAATATAAAAAGGTATCTCACCTCACCTCCTCTTTTGTTTCCAAAAGGTATGTTACCCTAAAAACTGACTCCCTTTGAGTGTGCCCTAGATACACTTTTTTCTACTAGACCCCTTTCTAAACATAAAAGTTCTTACAGTCTCATGCTTACTCTTTAAAACACAAAATATGCTTGACTGGGAAAAAGAGTTGGGTGCTGCCATCCCACTGGAGAAATGGCTCTCTAAACAAAAACACTTTGACCACTCAAACACCTGATATTTACATTAAAGAGATGAACTACGAATTTGTCACTCAATAGTACTATACCCCTTAATTCCTACACCATTTTCCAGTATATATCCCAGTAAGTGAAGTCTAAAAGTAAAATCCTTTTGATTTCTTCTGGATGTTAGAGAATCCAATGTATTGAAGACTTCTCTAGCAATGTATAAATTCCAAATATATTTCTCAATGACCATAAGCAAGAAAAGTCTTACAGCAGAACCAGATTCATATACACCGACTTCTCCATTCTTAGATAACTATATCCCCACCTCTTCATGGCTTAACATTCTGCTCTAGCACAGGGTCATGTACTTCAGTCACTTAACTGACACGTCTTTTAACCCTATGAGCATACCTGGGAACTTTCAGGGTTTGACCCTGAGACTCAGGGTTTTGGCCCAAATCTCAGGGTCTCAGGGTGAAGAGCCAAAATCTCAGGGTGAGAGAGTTCAGTGCTACCTGTTATCTATTCTGCTCCAGTTAACTGCTTCTTTAGTCTCTAAATTGGTGCCACTTGTACCAGAAAGGCAGAGGGAGATGTCCTGCATGATTTGTGTGTGTCCATGAAGTGATATCTGTAAGTTGTTGTATATTAATGTCTCCGTGAATGCTGAATGGAGTGACTCTCGATTACAGCAATGACGGATATATCGCGGATAATCTATATTGTGGGAAATTTAAGGGCTAATATTTACACACTCTCAGGGTCAGCTCATTTTGAAAGTTCCCAGGTATGCCTATGAGTGTCTGAGAGGTAGGCAACGCATTGCTTCACCATGCGTGGCGTAGCCCTCTGGCACTCAAAGGGTTAATATGTCACAGTTGCCTAATTGTGACTGGAGCGGTACAGCTCTTTCTTTGACAGTCCGAAAGTGCTGTGAATCAAAGGGATTCCATGTGCACATAATTATACTTCTGTGTATGTTTTAGTAACTGCAGTGGAATCAGGCAAATTTCATTAATCGCATAATCACGTCCCACGTGGTCTTACCTGCTCTCCTCCTCTCCCAGAGCTATCTGTACTTAAACTCCTCAATCTGATAGTTAAGAAGCAGCATTCCTCCGGATCCCAAATCAACAGATCGCCATCCAAACTACACAGCAGATTCCTCAGCTGGCCCTGGTACCCATTTAACTTCTTTCGCTTCTCTCCCTCGTCTGTCGCTGTCACCCGCTCCCGAAGACGGGTGAATATCTCATGTTCACATAATGCTGTCTGCCACCTTTCCCCTACTCTCCCCCCAGCCGCCATTCTTCCGCGTTAACCCCCTCGTACCACACTGGCTACTGATGATGACGTAACTACCTCAGCAATCCGGCGGGCACAGTAGATCTATCGCGTAGTGTACACTAGAGGGGACGAAATTCCACTTCCTGTTGTTAAACAGTAGCTTGAGCTCCATGTTCTTGTAGACCAAGTATGTTGACATGTTCACGAACTGTCACTAATTAATTCAGTGCATTGTAATTTTTAAGAACGTATAATTATACCAACCCACGTTCTTATGGTCAGAGAAGAACATTTGTTTTTGGCGATGTTGCTGGTGGTCTGGTCGTGGTGTTAATTAATTTTTGGTGTTGTTTCACGACGTATTGGTGCCTCTAGTTAACTAAGTTATTTAGAACAAGAACAAATATTTTAATTACACAAGCTAATTGATAAATATATACTGATGATTAAACAAACAGTGTGAGTTTTATTGCTGTGGAGCAAAGTAATACACGTATATACACAGTTCACAATATGATCTCCTACAAAGAGGGACACCAGAGGCTCAATTCTATCCCCCTGGTATTTTTTAAAACCAGCACTAGTGGTTTTAACAGCACAGTTTACTATTCTATTAAGTGTGCTGTTAACAACCACCGCCTCGCGAAAACTTGAGCAAAATTTGCACCTATTGGACATCATGTAAAACTAGTAGAATCTGGTATTCTATTCCATGCGGTGGCTTCACCGCATGTTAAAGACCGCACTTTGTGAAAAAAACGCCATGAAAGGGAGGCGCACAGTACCTAATGTGCAGTGAAAATCACTGGTGTGTGTTAGAAAACTTGTTTCAAACATACACTTATTTATTTATTTATTTATTTATTTTTTAAAGATTATTCCTATGAGTGCCAGTGGGGTATGCAACTCATTGTACAGTGTTGCATACCTCACTTGCACTCATAGGTTTAATCTCCCAAGAATTAAAATGTCCTGAAAGATAAAGTAATAAACATTTACCTGTAACCCTGATGTTTAGCATGGTCCTCGGAACCTTGAGCAGCTACTGGAAGTTGACTTCTTTAAGCTTCTGTCTTCCCTTCTTCTTTTTTCCTTTCAATTTTTGTTAAAAAAAAAAAAAATCAATGAGTTGTTTTTTTCTTAAAAAAAATAAAAAGCCAGCAGAATATGCCATAGTTAACCCTTTGAGTGTCAGAGGGCTACCTCTCTGGCACTCAAACCGTTAAAAGAAGTGTGGCATCTCTCCTCAAATGAACATGTTGCAGTGCATTTTGTTGTTAAACAGTCTTATGTTGTCCAGTTTATAAAAAATATAAAGTGAGGCCAATAGTCACAGACCCCCCCCCCCCCCCCAACCCATATGGCTGTTGCCCAAGTCCTTCTCAGAGAATTTGTACATTGACTAAATTTATATGCCAGTCTCTGTCCAAAATGATTGGCAGCCTCCAACTGGCCTGGATGTGTGGTTACACACCTCTGAGCCAGTCAGCTTCTAGCAGGTTTTCGTCATCCCCCCAGAAGCATATTGGCTAGTAGGTGCATAAGCACACATCCCAGCCAATTGGAGACTGCCAATCATTTTGAGCAAAGACTGGCATATAAAAGCCAGTCACTGTTCAAAATTCTCTGAGTAGGACTCAGGCAACGGCACTATGGGTAGGCGGGGGGTCTGTGACTATCTGCATGACTGTCGCTGCCAGAGGAGCCAGTGGTGGCAGGGGAAATTTGACCAGACTTTATGTTTTTTATAAACTGGACAACATAAGATTATTTATTTAATAACAAAAGGTACTGCAGCATTTTAATTTGAGGGGAAAATACCACACTTCTTTTTACCCTTTGAGTGCTGGAGGGGTACTCAAAGGGTTATCTGTGGCATCTTTTGGGGGCTTTTTTTGAAGACCAAAACAACGCATTGGATTTTTTTTAAACACAGATTGAAAGGAAAAAAGAAGAGGAAATGAAAGGAAGAAAGACAGAAGATTGAAGAAGAAGAAGGACAACGGATGACAGGTAGGTGTTATTTCTGGGTGTTTGGATAGTGTTAGGGTTAGTATTATTTAATGTCATGTTAGGCATAGTGTAGAGTTAGTGTATGGGAGGTGGGGGGAGGGTGACTGTTTTGAGCTCACTCTCGTTGTTTGACACTGTGCCAAAAAATGAGTTTGTTTTTTTCTTTGATGCTCCCACAATTTGTGTTTTTTAGAGTGCATTGTGGGAACAAAAATCAACAACAAGTGTTTGGCCAAAACTTGAGTTGTGTCCACCAACGCTGGTTGTTCCATGTACCTTGTCAGCTATAGCATAGCTGCACTACATTAGTGGGTTTGTCTCTCTGTGGGTTTTGTTTTCTCTTACCGGCTGTTTTACCTGGGGAAATAGAATTGAGCCCAGGGTGGGAAAAAGAGACAGAGGTTTTTGGGTCTCAAAAAGTGGTGTAGCATATTTATAAGGAAATGTTGCTATTTGCAACAATTTAGCAACAGAATTTTAACCAAATATTTAAGGCCATGTCTGACCTGTTCTTATTTTTTACTGTCACCACATTTATAAGTGTAACTAGAATACTTTATAAAAACCAACACTCATAATAAGGACATTTTAAGGATCACAAAAACAAACAAGAACACTTTTTTCTAAATTTCATTCCTTTGTGTTTAGCTAATAGCTCAAGACTTCCCAGTGACAAAATCTAATCATAACTTGGCCCCAGTCAACTCCTACAAATATACTGATACGTGGCTTAACCTCAACCTCACTTTTGGTCCTCGTATTGATAAATTCTGTCTCTTTAAAAGTATATTAACATTAAAAACCATCTCCATTTGTAATGTACTAAGTCAGCTGTAATGTTAGCTGTCACAGTTGGTACTGGAATAGAACAAGGGTCTCCTCCCTCCACCATGACATCATGTCTCAATTCCATTAAATTTATGAACATGTGCAAACTGATTACATATGTATTTTCTATTTTGTTGATGTTCTGACCATATTCATAACTAGTTAAACTGTATATAAATCAGCCATAGGCACTGTAACAGTTAAAATAAGAAAGCTTTTATATCCTAGTGTAAACCATCACGCTTAGAATGTCACACTTCCTATAAATCCTCTAATCATGATGAATTAAAGAAAACTTCATTCCTGACTTGTTCCTTCTTCCAAGAATTTGCTACCATCAGCTGAGGTATTCTAACAAACATCCAAACGCTTACTTCCCGAACATTTCAAATGTTCAAAAAGGAACACTTGATTTAGGTGGTGGTGCTGGGGGTGTGGCTGGTGTGCAGGGCATTAATGAGAATTTTTAGGTTATTGAATGACTTATTGATACCTCATTGTGTGTACCTGCGCACAATCCCTAATATAACCGTGTACGTATGTTTGGAATATATGTAAAATATAGATAGCCAAAAACGGGAACAAGCACAAAACAATGATATATATTATACAAATATGAATAGTGCGAAGTATATATTGATATGCAAATAGCCAACAGGTATCGATAATAATGGCATGTATAAATATAGAACCATACCTGGGAACTTTCAGTTGAGGGCTACCCGGAGGGTAGTCCTCTGTTCAGCAGGGGCGGGGCTTAACTCGAGTGTGGGGGGGATTTAACCGTACCACTCTGGCACTCAGAGGGTTAAATGTGTCACACAGAAGGCTGGGGACGGAGGCACAACGAGAGAAAAAGCAGATGTGGCAGAGTTTCAATAGAAACTCTCCACATCCGGAGATATCTGCCCCGGAGACCCGGTAAAGCTCTGTCAGAACCGGAGTCTTCGGGGCAAATCCGGAGAGTTCCCAGGTATGTATAGAACACACAGAATATATGCAGATGGTGGAAAAATACGAGAATACAGTACAATATAAGTAGCAAAGGCAAAGTGATGATATTGATGTGCCCTTACAGGAGAGTCGGTAATTCAGGATGCACAGTGTAATGAGCACACAATGGGAAAATTACACAAAGTAGCGAGTACCCTTCCTTGATAGTGACTGGGTAGTAGGCACGTAGCAAATTGGAGGTTTGGGACACCCGCAAGCCTGGAGTTCGAGGAGTAACCAATGCATAGCTTTGTTATGCACTGGTTTCCCCCTCTGGCACTGAAAGGGTTCAAGTGTATGTCTGGTTATCTTACCTTAGCTTCACTTGAAAAACACCCATGTATTACATAGTTACATAGTAATTTAGGTTGAAAAAAGACTTGCGTCCATCCAGTTCAACCCTTTTCCTATTCCTGTTTACCATCGCTGACCCAAAAGAAGGCATCTGACTCCAAATGGCAATCAGACTTCTCCCTGGATCAACAAGCCCTAACTAAATATTAATCCCAATACTAACGTACATAGCCCTCTATATTATGCTCTTTTAAATAAGTATCCAGGCCCCTTTTAAAGGCATCTAATGTATTTGATAGCACCACCTCCTCTGGAAGTGCATTCCATACCTTTATTGTCCTTACTGTAAAGAAACCCTTCAGCTGTTGTAGATTAAATCTCCTTTCCTCAAGTCTAAGCGGGTGGCCCCTTGTCCTGTGTACTGTTCTGTTAGTGAACAGGTCTTTTGAAAGCCCTTTATATGGGCCTTGAACATATTTATATAGTGTTATCATATCCCCTCTAAGACGCCGTTTCTCTAGTGTGTACAAGTTTAACTTTTCTAGCCTCTCTTCATAACTAAAACTTTCCATTCCCCTTACTAGTTTTGTAGCCCTCCTCTGCACTTTCTCTAGTTCCATAATGTCCTTCTTCAGAAAGGGCGCCCAGAATTGAACAGCATATTCTAGGTGGGGTCTTACCATGGACCTGTAAAGAGGCATAATTATATCTTCCTCCCTTGAGTCAATACCCCTTTTAATACATGCCAATATCTTATTGGCCTTTGCAGCTGCCAGCTGGCACTGCATGCTACTGTTAAGTCTATTGTCTACCATTACTCCCAAATCCTTTTCATTAGTAGATTTCCCCAGAGAAACAGCATTTAAACTATATGTTGCATTTTTATTATTATACCCAAAATGCATAACTTTACACTTGTCTATATTGAATCTCATTTGCCATTTGCCTGCCCAGTTACTCAATTTGTCCAAATCCTCTTGTAATGAAGACACATCCAGTTCAGACTTTATTACCTTACTTAATTTTGTATCATCGGCAAACACTGATACATGGCTTCCTATGCCCTCTGGGAGGTCATTAATAAACAAATTAAAAAGAAGAGGACCCAGGACAGATCCCTGAGGCACTCCACTTATCACGTTTATCCAACTGGAGAACTTGCCATTTACTACCACTCTTTGCATTCTATCTTTCAGCCAATTTCCAATCCACACACAAACATTTTCACCTAGTCCTATTTCATTCAATTTGTACAGTAACCTCTTGTGCGGAACTGTATCAAATGCCTTGGCAAAGTCTAAATAGATCACGTCAACCGCCACTCCCTCATCTATATTATTACTTACTTTTTCATAAAATGCGATCAAGTTCGTTTGACAAGACCTATCTTTCACAAAGCCATGTTGGCTATTGCTAATGATATTCCTGTTCCAGCAGAATTCTTGAATATATTCCCTTAGCAACCTTTCAAACAGCTTCCCTACCACAGATGTCAAGCTTACAGGTCTGTAATTTCCTGGCTGGGACTTTGATCCCTTTTTAAATATGGGCACCACATCTGCTTTACGCCAATCCATGGGCACCATACCAGAAATAAAAGAATCCCTGAAAATCAGATATATCGGTCTGGCCAGGGTCTGGCTTAGCTCTTTAAGTACCCGTGGGTGTATACCATCTGGCCCCGGAGCTTTGCCTACCTTGACACCATTCAATTGTTTTAACACTTTTTCTTGTGTTAGCCAGTCCCATGCTTGCTGTGACTGTTTTGTAAAAGTAGTTTGCAGATTCTTGTCTAATGGGTCTTCCTTGGTAAAAACAGAAGAAAAGAAATTATTTAAAATATCTGCCTTCTCTCTGTCCCCTTTGACCATCTCACCCGTTTCAGATAACAAGGACCCAACATTATCAGACTTTAATTTTTTGCCATTAATGTATTTAAAGAATTTTTTTGGGTTGCTTTTGCTCTCCTTAGCAATATTTTTTTCATTCTCCAGTCTAGCTAATTTAATAGCCTTTTTACAGGTTTTGTTGACATTTTTGTATTCTGCAAATGCCTCTGCTGATCCCTCAGCTTTGTAATGTTTAAATGCCGCTTTCTTGTTATTTATTTCATGGATTACTTTACTGGTTAGCCACATTGGTTTTAATTTGCTTCTTTTGTATTTGTTTCCAACAGGGATAAATTTATATGTGTATTTTTGCAATGTTATTTTGAAGGCATGCCACTTACCTTCTGTGTTTTTTCCTGAAAATATTTTATCCCAGTCAACGAGACCAAGGGATGAATTAAACCTGCTAAAGTTGGCCTTTTTAAAATTCAGTGTTTTGGTGGAACCCATATCAAATTGTTTTTTTGAATTAATCTCAAACAATACCATGTTATGGTCACTATTCCCCAAGTGCTCCCTTACTTGGATGTTAGAGATAAGTTCTTCATTGTCAGTTATTACCAAATCCAGACATGCATTCCCTCTGGTTGAGGTCTGCACTAGTTGTGACAAAAAATTGTCATTCAACAAGTTCAGAAACTTGCTGCTTTTAGCAGAGTTAGCTGTTCCATTTTTCCAGTCTATTTCTGGATAATTAAAATCCCCCATAATTATAGTTCTCCCTATGTGGGAAGCCTTTTCTATTAGGATTACCCAGGGTCAGCTCATTTTCAGTTTCCCCAGGTTTAATAAAATATGGAATTAAAGTCCCACTTAAAAACTGGAGCACCAGCAGTATACTGGGACAGGTAGCCAAAACGTGGTACTCCAGCTAGTAATCTGCATGTGACACTTTTAAAGGGGAACTTTCACCCCTTAATAACTAAAGCTCCCTTTACTGCTGACCTGGCGACTAGCTGCTTAGTAGCGCTAGTCGCCAGAAAACTTACCCCGTTCTCAAGATTTCGCCGTTTGAAAGGATCAGGAAGCACGGACGTCTCTTCACAGTGACGTCCGTGCGCCTGCGCTGTCAGTCCCTTGTGCACCGTACAGTGCATACGGTGCACAAGGGACTGACAGCGCAGGCGCACGGACGTCACTGTGAAGAGACGTCCATGCTTCCTGATCCTTTCAAACGGCGAAATCTTGAGAACGGGGTAAGTTTTCTGGCGACTAGCGCTACTAAGCAGCTAGTCGCCAGGTCAGCAGTAAGGGGAGCTTTAGTTATTAAGGGGTGAAAGTTCCCCTTTAAGTAAAGATTTACAAAACCGATTAAAAAATGTGCAATTCAGGAGCAAACCAGCTACACAATAGGGTACACGTGAAATTGTCCATTTATGTAAATGGGGATTATAACCAACCACATTATAGACAGGTCACCAATGATTTACTTTAATTGTACTGAAATTCGAGGGGTTAAAAGTCCAATTTAAACGAATGCAAATTTGTACTTATCACTTTATTATAGGTCTGCTCAACAATTGCTGATATTTAGCTTTCTGCACAGTACCACAACTATCCTTTCAATATAAGCTAATACTGAATTTCACAGACTAAAGCAGGTCTTTTTTTTATCCATGAATAGATTTGCCTGCTTTCGGTGACCAATGGCACTACGAAGACTACAACTCCCGTCATGCACAAGGTCAAGATCTGTCACAAGGAGGCGGTATTTAAATGTAGTGGTGCGCGGTTGAGGGCGCTGTTAGAAGAAATATTTCTGATGATGGAAGCAGCACAGAGACACAGGTCACTGTACAAGGGAACTACACCTCCATGGAAGGAAACCTACAGAAAGGTGCATGATTCTTAGCTGTTTACTGGTCTCGGTGACTGGTACAGTGGTACCTTTACTTTGCGTATCTACTATCTGTCTGACTTGATCTCTGTCTGTAGGATTGTGCTTGAAATGAAGGTGCATCCGACATAAGTATTTTGCACTTTCGTCTACAAGCTCCGCAAGAAGCTGATCTCCTTTATTTGTGGTCGTCTGACTGTAAACAATAAAAAAAAATGTACCATCTATCTTTAGCGCGTTATGGGCTGGGAATATGCTATGTGGAGCCCTGCAACTGTTGCACTACAAATTACATTAGCCCTTTTCTGCTGGGGGTGATGGGAGTTGTAGCCTAAAAGCAAAAGTAACCCATGTTGCTCTCGGCAATTATTTGATTACACTGCCCGTCATTCTTGGCCTGTTTATTAAATATTAGATAAGCAGTCAGTGATGTGGTATAACAAAAATGCATGTCCAAATCACATGAGAAGCTCTATCCAGTGGTTAACTGTGTATGCATCAAAGAAGTTGTTTGGTAGCCTAAACAGCCCAGTTATAAATGTGGCTGAAATGTGGGCCCTTCTTTAGTGCAGACCATATACATACACGAACAGGACATTGTCACTAACGAGAGCAGTCAAACTGAGCGTATGCTTTGATCTTGAACTGTGATCTGTAGTCAGAAAGGAAGCAGTCACTTTAAGACCTTACTTGTCTTGGAAAATGATGGCAGTTTAAAAAAAAAAAAAAAAAAATTGACATAAACAGTACCGCTGCTGCTTGTATGTAAGTATTCTTTAGAGGGCCTAGGTGTAAATATTTGTTTGAGCCCCCATTCCAAAAACTTATTTTCAGAGTCATAACTAGAATCTTTTGGACTTGGTGCAGCTGGGCCCTGCCACAACTGGGCCGTTGTGGTCCTGCTCCAGCCTGTATGCTGATGGTGCTTTAAGTAGGGGGAAAAAAAACATTAGAGATGATTATACAATATAGCAAGTCATGACCCCAGACTGTTTCCTGTCAAAAAAACAAACCTCCATTCACCAGACCCCACTGTTTCAAAAGCCTCTTCTAGCTGAAGTAGAATAGATGAACTTTTGCCCCAATAATTCCCACTGATACTGAAAGGAGCAGTAAACTTTCATTTAAGAAAACACATTTTATAGAGCTTTTCCTGCTGAATAAAACAAAGCAACTCCCACTCCCATTTATTGCTGTTCAAATAACCAGGAAGTGAATTTACTGTGTTTACTTCTTGATTGTTCTAACTGACAGGAAATGACACAGTTTCTATCCCATTCTATGGAGAACTGTATGTCTCTGACTTTTCAGACTTTCCTCTCCATTAGAATCGAATCGGAAAACTAATTAGAATTTGACCACTAGAGGGCACTGCTAATGTAAAAAAAAAAAAAAAAAAACGGGTTTAAACTGTAATAGCTCTGGAAATATAAATCTCTCAGCAGTGGGAGTACCCTTATCTTTCTTAATAGGAAAATCCCTAAAATATATATTTTTTCATAAAAAAAAGTTACTGCTCCTTTAAGGACATATTCTGGAGTAAAGTATTTTGTGTGGGAAAAACTGTATTTCTTCCCAAAGGGCAGAGCCAAGCTACTTTAAGGTCACCTGGGGCTAACCTAGGATTTCCAGAGATGCTTCCAAAATTAAGTGAACAATATCATATGTAATATTTTTGTATCCGGAACCATTGCATCTTCCTTGCTCTAGACCAGTAGAGGGCAAAATGAAGCCCTCCACCTGCAGAGAACTACAGCGCTTATACCCAGCAAACTGCTGGCTGGGGATGAAGGGAGTTGGAGTACTCCACAGCTGGAAGGCCTTTTGGTTTCTCACCCCATATCTAGTCCCAAATGTTAATCAGCTTGCATTAATTCAGCTGTTAAACTATAACTCATTATCTTGCATGCCTTAGGTTGACAGTTGCTGTAGTCCAACAGTTTGGAGGACTTCAAGTTGCCAAGTGCATTGGTTTAAACACCCACAATATATATATCCTATCTTTTAGAAATAAAAGCAGAGGAGTTTCTGGGCAACTAGAAACCAATCTTGATTTGTCATTAATGCATCAAACCTGGCAATGAGTCTATTTGTTTGCCACCTAGAGTTGTCTTTATTTATTTATTTTTCTCTCCAAGTTCTCTCCCGTTATTTTTTCATAAGCCTCTAATTTAAATTTTTAAAGCTGATGCACCTAAAGACATACTTTTGTAGTGAACACCATTAAATGCACCCACCTTATAAATTGTTGCTTTCCTACTATGAATTCCCCATTAACATACATGATCTGCATGGTCCTATTTGGGATTAGAACCCTAACTATTGCTCAGATAATGAGTTTAGGTGTGCTGTAACTGACTTTTTTGCAGGAAGACACTGCAAGCTTACTGTTACAAATTGCTTAAAGGGATAGTATTACTTCAAAATTACTATCCCTCATATTGTAGCCCTTAATAAACTGAGTTAAATGACACCAGCGGCATCTCTCAAACATTTATGGTTTAAGAGAGAGCCGCTTTCAAAGTTTCCTCTCCCCTGCTGTCAGCGTTCTGCTGCCAGCAGGAGAATCCGGTCTCTGAATCAAGCGGAGGCTCTTAAACAGAGCCGATATCTCGTTATGGAAGGAAAAATGATTAATTGAAACAGTCTTCTACATGTGCTTGGTTACCAAGCACACGTAGAAGACTTTCATTTAATCATTTTTCCTTCCATAATGAGATATCGGCTCTGCTGAACAGCCTCCGCTTGATTCAGAGACTGGATTCTCCTGGTGGCAGCAGAACGCTGACAGCAGGGGAGAGGAAACTTTGAAAGCGGCTCTCTCTTAAACCATAAAGGTTTGAGAGATGCCGCTGGTGTCATTTAACTCAGTTTATTAAGGGCTACAATATGAGGGATAGTAATTTTGAAGTAATACTATCCCTTTAATGGTCTATTGTTGGGCTTTCTGAGAATCCTGTAGTTAAAGGAATTCATTCCAAAACATGCTTCATCTGAACTTCTTGATAACATATATGAACTCCGGAATATGCTGCTGATTATACACCATATGTCTGTATATCCTTTGTATTTATGGGTGGTCTGTCTTTTAGCGATGCTTTGAAAGATTGAAGAACAACCGCTCAAAGCTCCTGGATAAATTCCGGCAGGTGGGAGACAGGCTCCATGCTGGTGTTGGTGGTTCCTTCCTGGTGCATGAGGTGATGGAGGAGGAATGGAAAGCTATGCAGTTTGATAATGGGGGCTTTCAATCACTTTGGAAGGATCCCTTTTCCCAGGTAACATCTTTTATTTTGCTCTTATACAGCCTTACAAAGACTGTTTGTATATTTACAAGGTGTGTGTGTATACAAACTTGAATCGCCTGTTTATATTTTGAGGGCCACTGTTATGTTTATGAACATGAGATCTAACTCTCTGTACTTGCTTATCAAACACATATTTCCTCTGTGTCCAATCCACAGCAATGTACTGTGGGAATTGGCTCCGCCCTCCAGCTGGTAGGACCAATCAAAATTAAATAAAGCTGCCTGAATCCCTTGCCTGCTCAGTTATTTTGGTCCTACCAAGCTGGAGGACGGAAGGGGTTGTTCTCCTGCTGAAGTTTATTTTAAATTATCATGTAGTTTTCCTTTCAATGCAAACTACATTTCTTCCAGCTCTATAAGACTAAGTACATCGGATGCTAGATCCCATGCAGTGAGGATCATAGACCCGAATTTGTGTGTGAAGGTTGGCTGTCTGTCCCGCTCCTAAGCGGTGTTCTATGCAGTACCTGATACCCGGTGCATGTCCTCAATGCTGCCTCTATCCACGCGCCAAACGGAGGCGCCGGCCGACGAGCGCACTTTACCTGAGCCAACAGGAAGCGGAACCGGAAGTGATCGCGATGCGTTCCAGAGTGGAACGCAAAGACGCTCAAGCAGGCGGGCGGCTTAAAGAGGACGGGCACACGCTATGGGCAGTAAGTTTGAACCTTTCTATATTTATATATAGATGTATTTAAGCCTTTTTGTTGCTTAGTAGTTGGTTTTGCTGCCTCTATAAGTTTCTTATCATGTCTAAGGAAGGGAAAGGTGAAAAAAAGCCTGTAGAGACTCCCAAAGAGGACAGACCTGCTGTCAAGTTAAAATCTTGTGCAGGATGTGATGGAAAGATCCCTGCTTCTGACAATGCAAAATTATGTGATGATTGCTTAAAAAAGTATCCTCTTCTGAAGTTCAAGCTCAGTTCACTGAATTTCTGAGCTGGATGAAGTCCTCTATGCAAGAAACATTTTCTTCTATGCAGGAGACTTCAAGGAAAAGGCATAGACAGTCTGATCCTCAAGAGGGCACTTCCTATATGCTGGAGGAAGATGATACTAGTCTGATGGATGTAGATTCTGCAGCATCTTCTGCTGAGGAAGGAGAAATCCAGGAAGATCAAGGTGCTTTCAGTATTGACAAGGTGGATGGTTTAGTTAAAGCGTTAAGAAAGACCCTTGGTTTAACTGACACCCATAAAGAATTAAATGTTATTGATGCGGCCTTCATAGGTTACAAGAAGGAGACCCCTTCGTTTCCTGTTCACAGTTCAATCAAGGATATGATTACAAATGAATGGAAGCTGGGGGATAAGCACCTGCAGAACACTAGGTGCATGCAACGCATGTATCCCTTTACTGAAGAAGATACGGCTGTGTGGATTTCTCCTGCCAAGTTGGATGCTGCTGTGGCCCAGATCTCCAAAAGAACAGCACTTTTGTTAGAGGAAGGAACATCTCTTAAAGATCCTATGGACAGAAGAGCGGATTCGGCTCTAAAGAAGCAGTTCTCAGTGATAGGGCAAACTCTCAAAACTGCTACAGCCATGGCTTGTGTCTTTAGAACACTACGTATCTGGTTAACTGACTTTGAAGAAAAATTGGATTCTTCAGTATCCAGGTCCAGATTGTTAAAAGAATTGGGTCCTATCAAGGATGCCTTAAACTCTTCTTGTGACGCCACCCTGGATAACATTAGGGGGCTGGCTAAATCATCAGCACTATCCATTACAACTAGAAGGGCTATCTGGATAAAGTCTTGGGAAGCGGATGCTACATCGAAGAATAGGCTTGTTTCTCTTCCTTTCACAGGCAACAAATTATTCGGTAGCCAGTTGGAAGACATAATTCGTCAGTCCTCAGGTGGCAAGAGCCAGTTCCTCCCGCAACAGCGTAAGTCCAAAGCATCATCTCCTAGAGGCACTTCTACACGAAAACAGTCCTTTCGTGAAGCGGGAAGGTACAGACCCGGCCGTACATACGATCAAAGACAGAGTGGAACATCTCAGGGACCTAAGTTTGGAACAAAAAAGGAGTTCCAGAAGAGACCTAGGTTCCAGCAAAATCAGCAATGAGATTGTAGTCACCCCATCAGGGACTCCAGTAGGGGGCAGACTGGAGTCCTTCAAGGACGCATGGTTCAAGATCAGTCCAGACAAATGGGTGCGTCAGATAATCCAGATGGGGTACTACTTGGAATTCAAAACTGTCCCTCAAGTCAATCACTTTTGCTCTTCCAGAATTCGGAATCAGAGAACATCAGAAGTAATAAAGAAGGAGCTCTTTGCCCTATTGAAGAACAATATAATAGAGAGTTCCCAAGAGCAAAGAATTCTGTAGAATTTATTCTACAATTTTTGCTGCTCCGAAACCTTCAGGGGAATCACGTCTTATCTTAAACTTAAAAAAGATCAATGCTCATCTAAAAGTTCAGAAATTCAAGATGGAAACCATACAAACAGCAATGAAGATGGTCTTCCCTCAGGCATTTCTCACAAGAATAGATCTGAGGGACGCCTATTATCATATTCCAGTTCACCCAGCTCACAGAAGATTTCTCAGGTTTCAGATTTTCCACTCTCACTTTCAATACATGGTGCTGCCCTTCAGGCTGGCATCAGCCCCCAGAGTTTTCACAAAAGTGCTTGCCATGGCCATGGCATCTCTGAGAATTCAGCAGATAAAAGTTCTTCCCTATCTGGACGACATTCTGATTGTGGAAGAATAAGAAGAGAAGTCAAGAAAAAGCACAGCTTTGTGTCTAGATCTGCTTCAACAGCTAGGCTGGCTGATAAACTTTCAAAAGAGCCAGCTACAGCCAGTCCAAGAACTTATTTTTCTGGGCGTACTATTCAACACCAGAAGGGATCTAGTAACTCTATCACAGGACAGTCAGCTGCAAAAAAGAGTATCAAAATTTCTGGCGCATCGTCAACAGACAGCAAAGGAGTTCTCACGTCTTCTGGGGAACTTATCATCAGCTCACCCCATAATTCCTTGGGCAAGGGCCCACAGTCGCTGTGCCAAGATCAATTAACTCAAGCACTTCAAAAGAAATCCAGCAAACATCTTGTTAAAGATTCCTATTGCTGCGGACACTCGGAAGGAGTTAAAGTGGTGGTGCCAACCTCAAAACCTTTCCCAAGGGAGAACTCTGGGAGAAGTATCTTGGCAGACAGTGACCACAGATGCCAGTCTAACAGGCTGGGGAGGTGTTTGGGAATCAAAGATAGCCCAGGGATGCTTGTCCCCAGCACAGTCAAAAAGACACATAAATCTGTTAGAACTACAGGCTGTGTGGAACACACTCAGATTTCTGGAAAAGTATCTCATAGGAAAGTTTGTGCTGATACGATCAGACAACACGGCAGCAGTGCAATACCTGATGAACCAGGGAGGAACAAGGAGTCTGCCTCTCAACAAATTAGCCATCAGAGTTCTTCTTTGGGCAGAATCACGACGGATAACCTTAAAAGCGACCTACCTCTCAGGGAAGCTCAACACTCAAGCAGACTTCCTAAGCAGGTTTCAAATAGACTAAAACGAGTGGTCTCTAAACAAAGAAGTGTTCCAGTAGATCATAACACTGTGGGGCTTACCCACGATAGACTTCATGGCATCAGAATCCAACAACAAGTGCCTGAGGTTCTTTTCCAGGTGGAGGTCCAGCAAAGCAGCGGGGCAGGACGCTCTCCTTTTCAGGTGGAATTTTCATCTAGCATACCGGTTTCCACCAGTTCCCTTGTTAACAGAGGTACTACAGAAGATCTGGAGAGACAGAGCAGAAGTGATCTTGATTGCCCCAGACTGGCCCAGGAGGGTATGGTATTCAGATCTTCTGAGGATGTCCATCAGGGATCCCATCAGGTTACCGCTGATCCCTCAGTTGCTGTCTCAAGGCCCTATTGTTCATCCAGATCCAGCATTCTGGAGGCTGACGGCATGGAGGCTGAGTGGCAGTCTCTGAAACTGAAAGGCCTTTCAGATTCAGTAATAGAAACTATCCTGTCCGGTGGACGCCCTTCAACTTCCAAGATCTACTACAGGATTTGGGCTGTTTTCAGAAAATGGTGTATCCAACAGAACTTGGACAGAAAGGATATTTCGTCAGGACACATTCTGGACTTTCTTCAGGAAGGATTCAAAAAAGGTTTGAAACCAGCCTCTTTGAAGGTCCAACTGTCCGCATTATCTGCAGTTTTAGCATCTCCCTTTGCAGAACAATATGTATTTAGAAGATATATGTCAGCTATTTCTAAAATCAAACCTACAATTAGAGATGTTATTCCTCCATTGGATTTGAATCTGGTCCTTAACCAATTTTGTTCTCATAGTTTTTTTTTTTTTTTTTTTTTTTTTTTGAACCCTTGGAATCTATTTCTCTGAAGTATCTAACATTAAAGACTGTTCTACTTACGGCAGTTACTTCTGCACGTGGGGTAGGAGAACTTCAAGCGTTATGTGAACCCCCGTATACTATTTTTCATCAAGATAAGGTGGTTCTACGTCCTAGGCCGTCATTTAGATCCAAGGTAGTCTCTAGTTTTCATCTTAATCAGGAGATTATCTTGCCATCTTTTTGTTGTAATCCATCTATCAACAAGGAGAAGAGTTTTCATAATCTGGATCTGGTGAG
Source organism: Rhinophrynus dorsalis (assembly GCA_037306005.1). NCBI lineage: Eukaryota > Metazoa > Chordata > Amphibia > Anura > Rhinophrynidae > Rhinophrynus > Rhinophrynus dorsalis. The sequence goes on from CM074719.1 coordinate 358,354,284, forward strand.
ATGCCTGCAGATTTATCTTGACAGAACTAAAGTATTCAGGAAGGATAAAGTCCTTTTCGTGCACTTTGCAGGAAAATTTAAAGGGACTGGGGCTTCCAAAGCCTCCATATCCAGGTAGATAAAACAGGGTATTGCCCTGGCTTATGAATCTGCTGGGTTACAACCTCCAGCTGTGATTAAGGCGCATTCTACAAGAGCTGTTGCGACATCCTGGGCCCAGAGGGCCATAGCCACGCCAGAAGAGATTTGCAAGGCAGCAGCATGGTTGTCTTTGTCCACCTTTATTAAACATTATAAATTGGACATTCAGGCATCTGTTGATGCTAAGTTTGGCAGGAAGGTGCTGGAAGCAGCCATTCCTGTCTCGAACTAAATTTCCCACCCTTTACTGGGGTACTGCTCTGGTAAGTCCCACAGTACATTGCTGTGGATTGGACACAGAGGAAAAGGTGAAATTTACTCACCGATATTTTGTTTTCCTCTGTGTCCTTCCACTGCAACCCACCCTTTTACTATATCTGGTAAGGTGGTTGTATCGTGTGTGTGTGTGTGTGTGTGTGTGTGTGTATATATGTGTATATATATATATATATAATATATATTCTATGGTAAATTGAGTCTATGACTCTTGTTATAGTCTATGTATAATTAATGCTATCTATTTACTTCTGACTATAGTATTTTAGCTGTCTATATCTAACCATTTCTTTGTCTAATTTCAGCTTGGTTAACGGGGAATAACTGAGCAGGCAAGGGATTCAGGCAGATTTATTTAATTTTGATTGGTCCTACCAGCTGGAGGGCGGAGCCAGTTCCCACAGTACATTGCAGTGTAAGGACACAGAGGAAAACAAAATATCTGTGAGTAAATTTCACCTTTTTTCTTTCTTCTGCGTACTCCCCAGCACTGAATAAACAAGGGGCTTTATCCTCCACCTTCAGCTGATAGGACCGAGTAAACTTGTGAATATAAGGTTACTCCTTCTGTTCCGCTTCAGTTATCTTTGGCCCTACCAGCTGGAGGATGTGAGGTGAGTAGCCTCTCTGATTTAAAAGAAAAAAAACACGGGGGGGGGGGGGGGAGAAGAAATGAAGAAATAAAGAATTGTGTGGCTCGGATCATCTGCTTTCAACCAGCAGATGCATTTTCTCTTTCCTGCACAGTGTATGTGGATAGGAGTTTTAATATGTACCCATATCGCGCTATTGTGCCCCATTAATCTGAACTACCTGGCTTCCCTTGCTGGACAGCGTATTCCTCGTGTTGCTGGGTGCAGCAGGATGACGTTGGCAGCGTCATCAGCATGAGCAAGCTACATGGAAGGGGGAAGTTGTTGCTGGCATAGAATTTATCCTGCACGGAGAGAGTGCCCAAACTGCATGCGCTCCAGCAGTGAAACGCACGATCTATTTAAATGGAGGACTAGCATGGGGAAATTCTTGAATTTTAAAGTTTATTAATAAAATATTTTATTTTAGCTTGCTTCTTAGTCCAGTTAGTCAGCATGTCTACCCCAGTCAAGAGTAGTAGTTCCAAAGACGAGGCTGAGTCTAGTGTCCCTAAGGACAGTGGGGGTCCAGAGGTTAAGGTTAAAATTTGTATGGGCTGTGCCAAGAAAAATATGCCTGTTGAAGGTTCAAAGTTATGCACTTAATGTTTGAGGAGGGCAGGAGGTTCCACAGCAGTTCCAAAACTTTTTGACCTGGATACAGAACTCAGTGAATGAGACTTTTGTAGCAATGCAAGAATCTGTGAACCCAAAAAAGAGGGAAGAACATGGGATCCAGGGGAAGGCACCTCTTCTACCCAGGATATAGATTTGGGAGACTCTAATAGCCAGGAACAATCTGACTATACATCAGAGAATGAAGAGGGTGAAATCACTGAAGGAGTAGGTTCCTTTGCCCTAGAGAAGATCGAAGGCTTTGTTAAATATATAAGAAAATCGCTAGGTGTGGAAGAGGAGCAAAAAGAACGGTTATGGATACAGCCTTTTCAGAAAATCAAAAGACAACCCCGATGTTCCCGGTACATTATTCCATCACAACAGGAGGAATGGAATAAGTATGACGAGATCTAGCACAACTAAAAGATTTTCAAGGATGTATCCGTTTCAAGAAGAGGATGTTAGCCTATGGTCTACCCCTCCTAAGATTGATGCTGCAGTGTCATGTCTGGCAAAACACATGACTATCCCTCTGGAAGATGGGTCAGCTCTAAGGGATCTGATGGAAAGGAGAATGGAGGTTGTATTGAAGAAACAATACGCATTAATAGGAAACCATATTAAGGTAGCTACAGCTGCTGCATCCATTTCCAGAACATGATGATTTGGTTAAGTGCTTTGAAAGAGAAGATTGATTCATCAGTATCGAGATCTAGGCTGTTAAAAGAAGTGGCTGTCATCAAAGAGGTAAATAATTTCTTATGTGATGCTTCATTGGATTCAGTCAGACTAGCAGCAAAGGCTTCGGTGATGTCCGTATCCTTAAGGAGGTCACTCTAACTAAAATCATGGGGAGCAGACATACCCTCCTAATTAGCTGATCATCTACCTTTTAAAGGTGAAAAGTTATTTGGAGACCATTTAGAGGAAACAATCAAGAAGGTTACAGGAGGCTGTAGTGCTTTTCTGCCCCAAGCTAGAAGAAGCAAATCATCTCCAGTATGCTCCTCTCATTATAGATCTAATTATTCCTTTTGAGGTTAAGGGCGATACCAGAACAGACAAATTGAATCCAAGAGACAGTTTGGCCAAAGCACAAGAGGTTCCTTTAGAAGAGCGTTCCCTAAGAAAACATAATTTTAAGAAAGATTTATGAAGATCAGTGGATCCTGTCTCTGGAGCAGGTTGGGGGTTGTCTGCAGAAGTTTGTAGATTGCTGGGGAAACTCAGGACAGATGGATTCACTCTATCCTACAGACAAGATATCTGCTGGACTTCAAAAAGACTTAGAAATAAGAGAGGTAAGATACTCTTCTTCATTTCCAGGATCAGTTAAAAAAATATTGCAGTCCACATCGGGTCGGACAACATGACCAATGTCCAATACATGAGGTACCAGGTAGGAACAAGTAATCAGACTTTAAAGAAGGAAATCTTCCCATTACTCCAGTAGGCAGAAGTAAATCGGACAGCAATATCAGCCTCACACATCGCAGGAACCTGAACTTAAAGGCAGATTTCTTAAACAGGGTAAAGATACAGCCAGGGGAATGCTCTCTAAATCAGGAGACCTATCTCCAAATAGTCCACAAGTGGGATAAGCCAGACATAGACCTGATGGCAGCAAAGGAAAACTCAAAATGCAGGAAGTACTTTTCCAGATGGAGAGACAACCAGGCAATAGCACAAGATGCCCTGAAGCAACCCTGGACACGCTCATTAGCATGTGTTTCTGCCAATACCTTTAATAAGGGAAGCGGTCAGGAAAATAAAGGTGGACCGAGAGGTGGTCATACTTATAGCTCCAGACTGGCCCAGAAGATCATGGTACTCTAATATTGTTTCTGAAGGACTTAGATAGTCAAAATTCCCCTCCCTCATTGCAAACTTTGAGTATATCCCATTGTTTGTTCAGTGCTGGGGAGTACACAGAAGAGGGTGAAATTTACTTACCGATTATTTCCTTTTCTTCTGTGTATCTCCGCAGCACACCCACCCTGTAATTAACCTCTTCTAACTTCATATATTGCTTAGGTCTATCAGCTTTGCTAAAAATTAACTGAAAGGATGGAGTAACCTTATACACGAGTTTGTTCGTCTTCCAAGACGAAGGTGGAGGATAAAGCCCATTGTTCAGTGCTGTGGAGATTCTGATATTTCCTTTTCTTCTGTGTAAGTAAATTTCACCCTTTCCTCCCCTTTATTCCACATACAGCCAACTGGCACTGTTAAATGTACTGGATGCCTGCCTTGTGAGCGAAGAATGCAGTCACTGGCTACCCATTAGCCAGGTCACAGTGCTTTGGTCTAGTTAAATAAAAACCTCTATCCCAGGAGGACCAGATTTGCACATGTAATAGATTCAAATCTTTAGAATGAATCTGGGGTGGAGGACCATAACTTTTACTGCGAACAAAAGGAAATCTAAACATATCCCTATTTGAGCACCATGGTATCAACTAGTAGTTGATCTCAACAGCAAATTCCAATGGCCACAGTGGATCAATTGTCTGTCTATGACCCTGGCTTGGCTGACATTCCTTCTGGTGTGGACCTACGGCTCTGGTATACTAACTCCTCTGTGTATGACATTGGTCCTGGCTGACTGTCAGTCTTGGTGCTGACCTGTGGCTCTGTCTAACTGCTCTGTGTATGACCCTGGCTAGTCCGATAACAATTGTGGTGCAACCTGCGGCCCTGGTTTACAAATTGCTCCGTGTATATTCTGATTTTGTCTGACTACCCACCATGGTGCAACCTGGGGTTGTCCACTGTGCACCCAGTGGATAACTGGTTGGGTACTCCTGGTGGCTCTGACAGACGTCTCCTTATCTCTGTCAATATACTGCAGTGTTCAGGTGCAGACCTGAGGCGCAGGAACCTTGTCTGTACAGGTGCGGACCTGAGGCGGCTTATCTCCAGCCTACCTTCTAGAGCTAAGCTTGGTACCTCCACAGCACACTTCCTGACGTCTGCTGTATTGTGCTCTTGCTGTTGCTGTTCATTCTGTACGTGTATATTTTAATAAAGATTGTGTTACCTATAGTACTGGTCCACTTCTCGTTCGTGAGTCCGTGACAGCAACATAGTCATCCATATCTGCCTTTATTAAGCACAAACATCTGGATGCCTCAACAGAGACAAGGTTTGGCAGAAAGGTGCTGCATGCCACCTTATTCACTGGAGAGGTAACTTTTTGTGCATGTCCTCATTTATATCACGTGTGGCTTATCTCCTCTACTATATTCTATCCTAAGATTGCATGGTCTGGGCAGCTACACAACTTAGGAAAGATGTTCTTTCACTTTCCTCTCACACTATAGACACTGCTTTGGTATATTCCACTCGCTGTGGATAGGGACACTGAAGAAAGGAGACCTTTTTACTTATTTATTTATTTCCTTTTTTTCAGTGTCCCTCCATGGCGCTCCCTGCCCTCTAATCTTGTTTATATTTTTCAGTTATGTCAAAAGATGGCTCCCCAGGGGTGTCTGGGACTTCCTTTTAAACTTTTTTCATTGGTCCTACACCAGCTGGATGGAGGTGACGTAACACCACTTGTCTCTATAGCCATGGAGGGGAACATGGAAGAAAAGGAAATATCTGTAAGAGAAACCCTCCCTTTTCCGGTCTCAAAAGAACAGAAAATCAAAACTAAGGAAGGAATTACACCTAGTATTAAAGAAGGGGGGGGGGAGTTCTAACGGAGTACAGGAACAAGGGATTACATTCAACTCTTTCCAGCCTCAAAACAAAATCCAGAACAAGATTTTATAATAGACCTCAAGTGGTTAAATACATTCGAAAGAGAACGTTCAAGATGAAATGTTTTCTTTAGTAACAAAAGCTGTTTATCTGCAAGCTTTGTTGACAAGTATCAACTTAAGACTCCTCTTCACATACTGACTAGGCACAGTCATTATCTGTTCCTGAGACTCCACATAGAAGACACACTTTCAATTTCATGTTCTCCCCTTTGGACTAGCGTGGCCCCTTCAAGCCTTCACAAAGTTTGTCCATATCCATGACTTTATGGAAGCAGAGCATTAAGTAATCCCATATATAGACTATATATTCTGCTGGTAGAAACCTCAAGGCAAAACCAGACATGAGCGCAAGAATTTGTCTGTCTGCACTAACATGGGTTGGCTGATTTAAATAGAGACTAGGTGCCCACAATGAATAAGCTGTTTCTGGGGAATGTTGTTAAACACATTGGCAGGCACCATTCACATCTAAAAGGAAAAGAGAAAATCCTGTGCAGCAGAGTAAGAAAATTCCAAAAATCCATGGTTTAGACTGTAAGAGAAATCTGCACAGATTCTGGAGTCATCCTCCACTATCAAGATAATACCTTGGGCAAAAAAAATAACTGAATAAACTTATTCAACCTCCTTGTACAGCAGTGGATTTCTCCAGTGGTGTATCTGATGGCTTTAACAGCTGATGCTAGAGTTTCATATCCAAATGGACAAACCAAAACAGCCATATCACAGGACACACAAGATCCCTTGGGCCTTTGGGCTGATAGATGTATTCTCTCTCCCATCTTTTCAGGTGTAGTCTGGAATATAAAGAAGAAAAAAGCCGATGTGATCCTGATTGCACCTTACTGGCCAAGGAAGGTTTGATCTCAGAACTGGTAAAATGACTGGGTTTTCATGCATGGAAACCAGACAAATGGAATCTGAATCATTCCATATCTGAATGACACTTACTTTCTAAAATTATAAATACATTCTCCCCCCCCCCCCCCTCCAAGAAGCACAGGAGTGCTTAGAACCTCTATCCAGTATGAGATGGCTCATAAACCTATCCAAGAGGCAGCTAGTTCAAACTTTGTAACTACCACTTTCTGGTGGTGTAATGTGGCACTTTGCAAGGGAAGCCCCTTCATACAGCTTTGGGTTTCTCAAAACATCTGGGAAACCTGTTTTCGGTAATCCAGATACTTCCTTGGGCAAGAGTTCACGTAGAAGAACACAAACAAACTTTGAGATGTATAAGAGATTCTGCCAGTTACACAGGTAATCCCTTCTGGTTGAAAGGTAATAATGGAAACCGAGTTGGTGGTTGTCCAAGAAGATGGTAGAGCAGGGAAGACCTTTGGAGGTTAATCAGTGGGAGATCCTGACAACTGACACCAACAGGATAGACTGAGGTGGAATTTGACAAAGTACCCTGGGCTAACCTAACCTAACTTTTCAGCCAGGGAAAGTGGTCTTATAAATGTCCTGGGATTAAGAGCAGTTTGGAACACCTTTTTAAGGTTCTTCCAAAGGGGAAGCTGTGCAAGTAAAGTTGCACAAAATTGCAACCGTAATATAGATCTCAAAAAGCAAGTGGCAAAGATCTTGAAATAAGTAAAAAAAAAAAAAAAAAAAAGAGAAACTAATGAGCCTGTCAGATACCACAGTTTCAACATTACTTGACAGGAAAGCAGTTTTCCTGTCAGAACTATGGACCTGGGGGAATGGTTTTTGAACCTGGGGTATTCAGAAATCTAAAGGGATAGTAATACTTCGTTTTAACTTTATTTTATTTTGTAGGCATTAAAAAAAATATGAAGAATGATATAAGTCTTCTCTCAAACCTTTATGGTTTAAGAGATATTCACATGCAAAGTTTCCCCTCCCGCCCCTTTTACCAAGTGTAAGCCATCTCTTCTCAGATGTGGATCTGGTTGTAAGACCAGACAGATAACAGGGGACACTCTTCTTACAATGAAAGCCCTGCCCCCCTTGACAAGCTTTTCAGGTTTTTCCCTTATCTTAATTGAAGATTGTCCCTCTCTGCAGTCTACCTGGGCACCTCCCTTCTGCTGAGGGGGATACTTTGTCATTGAATTACTCTTGAACTACAACTGTGACAGAATTGAAATAACACTCTCCAAGGTCCAAATACTATAATAATTAATTAGAGCTGCTTTTATTATGAAACATTACTATCCCTTTAATCTGGGAATGTTGGACTCCGGAAGTGAATCTTCTGGCCTAATCTGAAAATGCCAGATGGCTGGACTAGAAGGCTTTGGGACAGGATTTGTTGAAGATGAACACCTAGTCGTTAAGAGAAATTGACGGCAATCTCCATGATGGCCGACAAATAGGGAGATTGTTCCATCCTGGGATTTAAATCTAGTCTTGCAATAGATGAAATTACTTCAGAATTTTGAGCCTATTGATTCTATTCCTATTAAGATTTTTAGTCAATGCAGTGCTTTTAACAGCTATCACCTCAATGAAGAGCATAAGCGAGCTTCACACTGTCCTGGGGTCCACCTTTTTTAGCCGTTAGCTGGGAAAAACTTAAGATCTAAGCTGTTCTTTCCAACCAGTAGGACATCTGAATATCATTTAAATCAAGATAGTCCTTCCATCTTTGTCATAATCAACAGAACAAGAAGTTGTTTCAAACTGGACTGTCAGGTGTATATCTGCAACTTGGTAATGTATCTCAATGTTAATAAAACAATCAGTCTGATGTGCAGACATCAGCAGGAAAGTTCATCAGGCAATCGTTCTGATTTTAAGGGTAGGATCTATTATTTACAAGTACATGCAAACTATTATGGCATTAAACAAACTGTATATTGATGTTGAAATGGCTCTCTAAATTCTCACAAAGGAGTATAAAGATATAGAAGTATCTGATAGGCTGTTATGTTATATACCTACTACTAAACTAACTGATGTGTGTATTCTGTCATTCAGTGACAACCAAGAGATGAGTTGCAGAGTCTCCTCCATGACACAGCACATGTTACGCAACGGTATCCTTTCTCCAAATAACCAGCAAAAGGCTTGAGGGATAAAAGACCATTGACTGATATGACAAAGTGGGGCCTATTCTGGATTACAAGAAAATGTACATCAAGCCCCAGCCTTTGTGTAGCCTTGCACCACAAGAAAATTGTTTTGCAGCTTGTGTGTCAGGAAGTTGGTTCCGTTATCTCTCTAGTGTTTGGAATCCTAAGTGGAAGCCATTTTCTTATGGCTCTGCACTGGGTACGTTTGTTGTGGGGAGTATCCTGTGGTCTGGAGCCTTCATTAAGGGATTCTGTAGTGTCCCAGAAGGGGGATACCCAGGACACATTTAACCCTTTGAATGGTAGAGGAGGATGCAACACACTGCAAACAAATTTTGTTCACAAATCTTTTCTGTGCCTCTCCACAACACTTTTTCTATCTTTTCTTGTACTAAAAGAACTGGCTAACAGATATCAAAGTTCTAAATAAGATATATCCGTAGGGCCTAATCCATGCTTTTTCTATAGCCTACACAATAGTATAACTGCAGTTTGAAGTGCTGGGTTCTTTAAGTGTGTGTGTATATAATTTTAGATTACACTTTTTTTTTTTTTTTTCTATCCTACCAGCTGGAAGGCAGAGCTAAGACCTATTTTTCTGCTATGGAGTGTCACAGAAGGAAAAAAACTGAGCAAATTCAACCTTGATCAATTGGTTTGCTCAATCTAATTTTATCTAAATGCCTCTGAACAGAACAAATACCCTGCATAATTCAGTGTCATTTGCAAATATTGAAGTTTTGCTTTACCTATTTCCATGTTTAAAAAGTAGTGGACCAAGTACTGAACCCTGAGGTACTCCACTATCAACTCCAACTATGTTGGACAATACATGTCACTATGCACAAATTAATCAACTACAAGGTAGTGCACAAAATATGGCAGATACTGGATATGGTGTACAGACCTATAGAATGGATCTGAATAAGCTTCTGCTGCATAACGTATGCTTTGTTTTTAGGCTCTAGGCATTTTGAAGGATCCTGATGAGTTGGCTACTCTGGAAGAAATAAAACGAGAACTGCAGCTAGAAGGTAAGGCTTGTGTGCCTATTGTTTGTCTATTGCAGTGTCTTAAAGCAGAACTTTCATCTGCTATAAAGCAGGTAGTGACTAGCTTTAGAATATGTAATTTACACCGTTCTAAAGAAATCCTTCTTTGTAGTAGACTGGCGGCCGGGTTAGCACAGCCTGCACTGTCAGTCCCTTCCAGGTTACCATGTTATAACTGTAATGCTTCCCAAAGGAGACAGGGACTGACAGCGCAGGCACGCAGACCAGATTTCTGCTCTGTACCCTGGGTTCCTGTCTTCTGCAATGAAGGACTTCTTTAGAAAGCAGTAAATTTCAGTGGTAAAATATGTAGTATAAAGCTAGTTGCTACCTGCTTTAATTATAACAGGGTGACTTTATAGCGGATGAAGGTTCCATTTTAAAACTGGAATATTGCAACTAACTGGTCACTGTAAATAGTATATTTAGAAATCTGATATGAAGCCCTTTAAAAAAAAAAAAAAAAAAACTACCTTTTTTGTTAAGCCTCCTTTAAGAACACCATGGCAGAAATTAAAGATCACAATTAACCCCTTTAGTGCCAGAGGGGTACACTGCATTGCAAAGCATTGTGTACCCCTCTGGCACTTAAAGGGTTAAAAACATTATTCTAGATCATTTTCCCTTCTGATTATGCAGAGTATTTTGTGTTTGTGTCCTTGAGTACTAATAGAAATTAGTATAATTAAGACATAAAAAGAAGAGTCTAAAGTAATGGTACTCTGTCGTTCAAGATTTTTTTTTTTTTTTTTTTTTTCTTTATCCCAAATATATTTCCAACATTTTAAATTCTTCTAAAATTGGATTCTTTGTCTTCTGTGAATGAGAACCGTGGATTGTAAGTTTTAGGTATTCAATTGCACCCCTAATCAAAATAACCAGACACGAGTTTCGCTAATTTACTACTAGCTTTGTCAGGGAACATAGTTGAGTGCACATTTCAAGTCCACTCTATTTAAAAAAAAAAAAAAAAAAAAAAATTTAGAGAGATCCTTGCCAATGGCATACATTCATCAGCTTCCAGGTAAGCTGTTCCTTACTGTGCATGCATGGGATTCCTTGAAAAAAAAAAAAAATTCACATCTATTTGAAAAGGTCTCCCTACCCCACTGAATGCTAGAAATCTCCAACACTGGCTTGCTTTGGCAACTCCTCTAGGATTCAAAGTATTAAAATGAAGTGGAATCTTTATTCACTATGGTGCAGCACTGTACTGTGCCACGCCTTCCTAATGTTTATCCTGTATATTGGATTTATTTCTATCATGTGTGGTCATCACTAAAGGATGTCAGTAGCATATATATAATATAATTATATATATATATATATATATATATATATATATATATATATATATGAATTAGTTGGCGCTATATAAATAAAGAATAATAATAATAATAATATATATATATATATTACACTTTTTTTTTTTTTTTTCTTTACTCTTTTCAATAAGTCCTTGTTTTAAACACTTTCTGATTGTTATAGTCCCTCCTAATCGGCTTCACTCACTACAGAACTTGGCTACACTGAACTTTTTTTGTACCTTTTACCTCTCTGCTCCTAAAGGAGTACAGAGCTGATTTTCAGCTTTGTTGGTGCCCCTGTACATTTTTAGTCTATTATATCAATTTGAAAAAATCAGCCCTGGGTGTGGGCACTGCTACACCCTCACCACAATCGCCAAAGTCATCCGTTGTGGATCTACACAGATCTTCTTAAAGTTTGTGAGGGCCTTTAGCAGGAGGTCTAATTGTCTGAAGTTCATGATAGATTAGATGGTATGTTTTTCTCAAATTGAGAAGGAAGTTTAGCTGCAAAGAGATCACCAGCATCCATCCCTTGAGGGAAGTCCAGACTCATGTAACGACACCACGAAGGAAATATCTCAGAGGATCAAATGGGGGAAAAAACATTGTTCCATGGATTAACTTAAGAGTCTTGACAGGATTAGATGTCACAGTAGGGCCATATATGGTATGCAAGTCAAAGCTTCTGTTTTTGTGGTTTTTCATTCTCCCCCCCCCCCCCCCCCCCATGTGACCGTCCCATGGAGCAATTTGGATCCTTTGATATGATAGGGTTTTTTTTTTGTTTTTGTTTTTGTTTTGTTTTTTTAATCTCCTGTGGCATAACCTTCTAATATAGATTTTAAACACCCTGGTAACTATGTCCAGCAATTATCTTTAGTGAGCAAGCAAGAGTTAACAGACTTTTTATCTTATCTTGTACAAGGAGCAGTCTAGTAATACACACAATGGGTATTTTCATTTGCTTTCTTTAGGTACATTTTGTATTATCTTTGTAATGTGTGCTGTTTGAGTCTCACTGAACAAACTAATTCGTTTAATTCTCTCCGGTGATGGTAGGATACATTCCATAATGTTGCTTGTTGCCATTAGACAATTATGATCTTATACAATACATGTTTTGTGGCAAGTTGCACATGCCCCATTTCCTCTTTTGAATGCATATTAACAAGTTGTACTCTTACTTGTGACTGCTTAGGAGTGCTAGTTCTGCAGTGTTATCTTTGCTCTATTTTCTGCATTGTATTTCCCTTGTAGCACCCATAAATCAGCCCCCATCTCACTTGCCTACTTGTGTCTGGCTAAATTGTGTGTGGGTATTGTGCCTATTTTCTGTATTTGCACCAGTGTTTTAAAGCAAAGTAGAGTGCTGGCAAGAAGCCATTTTATTAATGTAGTGCTACCTGAGAGGATAGACCATGTTAAAAGGCACAGAGGAAGGGGCCCCAAGATCATGGTGCAAGCATACCAAACTTTCTTCTGTGTCCCTTCCATGACTGAAACTGGGTGTTATCTCTGGTCCTGCCAGCTGGGAGGCAATCAAAGGAGCAATGGTTCAAAGCGCTTGTCCTTCCCCCTAGACCACAGTTGGTTAATATTGGGCCTGTACATTTTGGGGACAGAGTTGTAGCTCACCTGTTTAGAATCGCTCTATTTTGTTCTGTCTCTTAATAATAGGAGCCCAGCATGTACTTTTTAGAAAAACATTATCACAAGTAGGTAAAAGAAAAGGGGATCTATGTACCAAAAGGAAGAAAGATATGGAACCAGATATAGAGGAGGAAAATACTCTGAGCAAGACATAAATATACTAGCTAAAACAAATAAGGATGGGATTTATAATTTATCTCAAAGACATTAAAGATAATGAAGTAAAACTTTTGGGGGGGAAAATCTAAATTTTGTCTCTAAAAATGTGAATGATTTTGAATTTTTTTTTTTTTTTTTTTTTTTTATGGATTTTAGTAGATTTGTGAGGAAACTAACACTGAAGAGATTTCAATATTTAAAAAAAAAAAAAAAAAGCGTTATAAGAAATGAAAGATTGGGAGTGTTGGTGACCTCTTAAGTCTACTGGAAGAGAACTGTGATTATTCTATACAAGATGAAGAAAGAGTATATTTTGGAGGTACAAACTAACACTACATCATTTAATAATGGTTTTAAAAAGAGATCTAAATTTTATCCTACCAGCTATTAGGGACCATATATACAACTATTTGATAAGTTAGTAATGGAAGAATCCTATATAATAATTCGCCAAGTTGTGTGTAACGCCGGACATGCGCAGTAGACACTGCTGCTCGTGCGGCAGTCATACGCAGCAGAGAGTGCCCGCGCCGCGGCTGATACAGAGCTGGGCGCTCCGAAGGAGCGTCCAGCTCTGTATCAGCCGAGGCGCGGCCAGTCTCCACTGCGTGTGACTGCCCCACGACCGGCTGCCAGAGGCTCTGTATCAGCCGAGGCGCGGGAGACCCGCGACCGGCTGCCAGACGCACTGTGGCCCGTGTAACGGGCCGTTCAACTAGTATAAGAAATATAAAAGGAAAAAAATGTGATAATTTAACTAAAAAAGGAAAGCCATACTAGATTTATCAAAAATAAAAAATCACAATACGTGAAGCCAGAAGGGAGGGAGGGGGCAATTATTATTCAGGACACAGAAGAATACATTAAAGGAAGGTTTAAGATCATTAGAGATTTTTATGAGGAACTTTGTCCTAATTCTAGTGAAAAGTATGAAAAAACATAGAGCTCCTTAAAGGAGCTTTAGAGAAAAACATAATAAACCTATAAAGACAAAGGCTTTCTTCTCATAAAATATACAGAACCAGCCTTCATGTATCAGTCTGAAAATACATAAAACTATTAACAACCCCCCCCCCCCCCCCCCCCGGCAGGCCCATAGTAGCCTGAATAAATTCTGACATCCAATCTTTCTAAAGAAGTAGATCATAATAAACATAATCTAGGCATACGAGCTTTGGCCCATTACTTGGATATGGATACTACTAAAACTTTATTACATAAAGAGTTTTTATTGAAAAGTGTGCTGTTCATATTGGAACATAATTTCTTTTTCACTGTCGTCCAATACAGGTCACTGGTACAATGGGATGTCAGTCCCCTTTAAGTAGGCAGGAACTTTTCAGAAACTTGTACAGGGGAGGTGGAGCCTCCTCTCCCTCCTAGTCCACTCCCTCTGGCACAAGACTCCATATTGATTAGTTCCTCGTGCTATGCACATCAGGCAGTGAACGTCTCTCAAGAAACTTTAGTTGTTTTATTATTTTCTTCAAATATGGAATACCACCATTAGGCGGGTAACCGTGGCTGACCGTGCTCTCACCCGAAGTGGCCAGTGCAGCATCCAGGGATTTTCTAGTGGACCTTATGCCCTGAAGAGGGAACAACTTGATTTCAAGTAGCTTCCCTGTGAGGAATTGGCACTTGTATTAATTCCTTTATTTTACATGGTTACCTGAAGAACGAAGATACAGGAAGGTGAGCCACCCTTTGAGTGCTGAAGGTCCACTTGTCCCACAGTGTCCCTTTATTGGGCTGTATTTGGGGAGTTCTCACTATGTACTCCAGCACTCAAAGGGTGTTTATTTACTATGTAAATGTCTGTGTGTTGTCCTGGGGCTATTGGTGCATTTGTGTTAACATTTATTATATTCAATGTATACTTTTAGGGTATTTACTATTTTATGTGTGCATCACTTTAAAAAAAAAAAAAAAAAAAGCACCGCAACTTTAAGCGCGCCTTTATAGCATAGGTGCCATTGCTCCATTATTCTCTATGGGACAGCACAGTCTGGGACGTATCTCTGGAACCGCTTGTCACAGCAACTCCAGAGTGGGCTTAAACTGTTGGTCTTCACTTGCTCTTCTATCCGGTTAGGAAATTCAGAGTTTTGGGGGTCTCTGAGGGGCGTCGGACCCCGTTTAGTGTATTTAAAGGGAAAACTACATTTCCCATGAGCGCTTGATTCGCGCCGTTTTTATCATTGGCTACTAGGTTAGCAGCCATTTTGGATCTCTTTCTTCAGATACACTAAGCAGGGAACGAGCCTTCTCTTTCTCCTCCGCAGTTTAACCCTTTGGGTGCCAGATAAGTTTAACTTTGGGCATTTTTGGGTTCAAACTTTATTATTTACCACATTCTGACCGGGTATTTTGTATTGGTGTGCATATTAAGTATGTCTACTCCATCTGAGCAAGGGGCTAGACCCAAGACCAAGGAGGTTGGGGGGTCAATATCTCCTTTTGCATTATGCTCCTCCTGTCAATCCAAGTTGCCCAGGGATTTCTCTGGTCATTTGTGCCCAACATGCTTAGAGGGTCAGGACAACCAGGGGCCCTCCAGCCACGTTATTGAGCCAGTTTGGGTTCAGGAGTTTAAGGCTGCTACCAGGGATCTTAGATCCACGCTGCAACTCTTTCCCTCTCAGGTTCAAGGGGCTCTCCAAGTCTGGCAGAACCCCTCTCCCATCAGGACCCCCCTTCCCAAACAGCAGGGGGACCCTGAGCGGTACGAGTCTTCTGAGGAAGAATTGTTTCACGAATCAGATGTTGAGGATGGGGCGATTTCTGAGTCCAATAGGTCAATTGGGGACCCCTATGAGTGCGACCCTGAAGTCTCTGCAGAAGGGCTGATCAGGGCCGTGCTAAATACCCTCAACCTTCCCTTGTGTCAGGAGTTTACTCATGACCCAACGGACGTATTTCAAAAGCCTTCCAAGGCTGTTACATGTTCCCACTAATCCTACTCTGGAACGTTTAATTTCTTCCGAATGGAAGACTCCTGACAGGTCATCTTCAGTATCAAAGAAGTTTGCTAAACTTTATCCTTTTCCTGAGGCTCAGCTGGCCAAATGGGTACATCCACCTAAGGTGGATGCCCCAGTTTCTAGACTATCTAAGTCTACTGCTTTGGCAGTGTCTGACGCTGCTGCCCTTCAGGATTGGACAGACAAGAAGTTGGAAACTTGCCTTAAAACTAATTTTGCTTCCATTGGCCCTGCCATGCGTCCTACCATTGCGGTAGCATGGGTTAACAGGGCCATAGCGGCATGGACTGAACAGCTCACTGCAGCAGTTCGCCATGATGCTCCAGTATCTGATCAGTTGCAATTGCTTGCTAACATCTCTGAAACTCACAATTATATTGCTGATGCTGCCTTTGATGCTGTGCGCATGATGGCGAGAGCTTCTACTGCATCTGTGGTGGCCAGACGTGAGCTCTGGCTTAAAGTTTGGTCCGCTGACACAGCCTCTAAGAAGGCTTTACTTTCTATTCCCTTTCAAGGGGCGTCCCTCTTTGGAGCTGAACTTAAGAACATGATCAGTGAGGCAACTGGGGGTAAGAGTACTTTGTTGCCTTCAGTTCACAGGAAAAAGAATTTTCCAGTTAAACACAATCGGTCCTTTTGTACGTTCCAAACGGAGACTCTCGCTACGCCCCAGGCAGGTGCGTCCACTCATCGCCCCTCCTTCAAGCCCAGACAGCCTTGGAAACCTAGAGCCGCTCCCAAGGCCAAGACCTCCAAGACTGCTTCGGCATGACTCGCCAAACCTGGGTCCGCATCCGCCTCTTTCGCCGGTTATGGGAGGAGTCAGTAGCGGACCCTTGGGTTCTTCAGGTGATTTCGGAGGGTTACAGGATCCCTTTTTTCTTCTCTTCCTCCATTTCGGTTCCATTTTTCACGTCCATCCCAAGATTCCACCAAAAAGCGTCTATTCAACAACGCTATTCGGGATCTTTTGGACAAGGATGTTTTAGAACCAATCCCTACAGGTGAACTAGGTTCAGGATTTTATTCCAACCTGTTCCTAGTTCCCAAAAAGGACGGGGGTGCCCGTCCTATTTTGGACCTCAAAGCTCTGAATACCTTCATCCTAACTTCTCACTTCCGTCAGGAGTCACTTCGGTCAGTGATAGCTGCGATGTCTCCAGGGGAATTTCTAGCGTCCCTGGATCTTCAGGATGCGTATCTGCATATTCCTATACATCAGGACAGCAGACGGTATCTCAGGTTTGCTTGTCACAGAGGTCCTTTTCAATTTCCGCCCTTCCATTTAGACTCACGACGGCTCCTCAGGTCTTTCAAAGAGTCCTGGGAGCTCTGATTGCAGTACTTCATCGAGATGGGGTGAGAGTGATCCCTTACATGGACGATCTACTCTTGAAGGCTTCCTCTGCTCAGATCCTTCACCAACAGATTCAGACATGTTCTCAGACTCTTTCTCGCCACGAATGGGTGGTGAATCTGCACAAGTCAGATTTGATTCCTTCCCAAAGGATTCTCTTCCTGGGGATAATTTTCAACACAGTGCGGAGCAAGGTTTTTCTACCGGAAGACGTGGCTCATCAGATTGCCAATCGAGTCTCTGAGATTCTCCATCTAGACAGAGTCTCAATATTGACGTTGACTTGTTTGGTAGGGAAATTAATCTCCACAATACAGGTGGTTCCCTTTGCCATGGCACACACCAGGGAGCTTCAGAGGTTTGTTCTTCGCATGTGCAGCCGTCATCTGGATCATCCCCGCTTGTCAGTATCTCTTCCCTGTCATGTCGTGAGGAGCCTGGACTGGTGGTTGTACCCGTCTCATCTTCTCACGGGCAAGTCATTTCTCCCTGTCTATTGGACGACTGTCACGACGGATGCCAGTCTCCGGGGATGGGGAGCGGTTCTGGGACACTTCAGTGTCCAGGGGACATGGGGATTGGAGAAATCCCTTCTGTCCATCAATGTTCTGGAACTGAGAGCAGCCCGCCTTGCCCTGATTCATTGGGAATCTCATCTGGACGGCTGTCCAGTCAGAGTGGAATCCGACAACGCTACCGCGGTGGCTTACATCAACAGACAAGGCGGCACAAGAAGTCTTGACGCTTGGCTGGAGGTCAAGGCTATTTTGTCTTGGGCAGAAGATCACGTGCCGGCTATCTCTGCTGTTCACATTCCAGGCGTAGACAACATCATGGCAGACTTTCTCAGTCGTCACACCGTCGACAGCGGAGAGTGGGCATCCAGAAGTATTTCTCCTTCTTACCCAGAGGTGGGGAACACCGGTGGTGGACTTGATGGTGACCAGACACAACCGGAAGGTTCCAGTGTTCTGCTCTCGAGGAAAGGACCCACTGGCCCTAGCGGAGGATGCCTTCTCAATTCCGTGGGACTTCTCCCTAGTTTACATCTTTCCTCCTTTTCCTCTGTTGCTCAGAGTCATTCAGAAGCTGAAGGCGGAGCGGTGTCCCGCTGTCCTGATCACGCTGGACTGGCCTCGTCAGTCTTGGCATCCCGAACTGATGGTTATGTCTGTGGCGGATCCATTACCACTACCTTCCCGTCCGGATCTGCTAGTGCAAGGTTATCTGTGGAAGGAAGACGTTCAACGTTTACGTTTGATGGCCTGGAGGTTGAATCCTCCTTTCTGAAGAGGAAAGGTTATTCATCAGCAGTAGTCTCTACTATGATGAGTGCTCGCAAGCCCATGTCTTCCAAGATCTACCATAGGGTGTGGTCAACCTTTGTCTCCTGGTGCGATACTAGGCAGCTATCTCATGATTTCCACCTTCCTACTGTATTAGCATTTTTACAGGATGGTGTGGATAAAGGACTTAGTTTGAGTTCTCTCAAAGTTCAGACATCTGCTCTTTCCGTATTCTTTCAGGAGTGGATTGCTGTGCTACCTGACGTTAAGGTTTTCCTTCAGGGGTAGCTCATGTTCGTCCCACTTTCCGGAGCCCGGCTCCTCAGTGGGATCTCAATTGGTTTGGGGGTCCTTCAACGACCCCCCTTTGAGTCGCTGGCTACTATTCCTTTGCGTCTCTTGATTTGGAAGATGGCCTTCCTTTTGGCTATCGTTTCAGTTCGCCGGGTGGTGGAGTTACAGGCTCTGTCCTGTAAACCGCCTTACCTGGTGTTTCACAAAGATAAGGCAGTCCTTCGTACTTCTAAGGAGTTTTTGCCTAAGGTTGTCTCTGATTTTCACATCAATCAGGAGATTGTGGTGCCTTCTCTTTGCCCTAATCCTTCCTCAGATAAAGAAAGGGATCTTCATCTGTTGGATGTGGTGCGTTGTCTTAGGCTCAGTGCGATGTACATAGAACTTATCAGGAAGTCTGACGCTCTGTTTGTCATTCCTGAGGGTCCTAGGGCAGGAAGATCGGCATCCAAAGTGACTATCGCCTCTTGGATTAAGTCTACAATTCGCAAGTGTTATGAATTAAGGAATCAGCATGTGCCCTTCAGGGTTACTGCTCATTCTACGAGGTCTATCGGGGCCTCATGGTCCTACAAGAATCACGCATCTGCAGAACAGTTATGCAAGGCGGCCACTTGGTCCTCTGTGCATACCTTTTCGAAGCACTACCGTGTAGATGTGCTGGCTTCGGCTGATGCCAGCTTTGGGAGGAAGGTTCTGGAGGCAGCTTTGCCTGTCTAGAATCTTCTTCTGAGATTCCTAGTGCTTCCTTGCTGTTGAGCCCTGTTGGCTCTAGTTTGTGTGCAGTGGGTGTTCATGGGGGTTCGTTTCACCCATGGTTGGTGTCCGTTGATACCTCCATTTTTTTTTTTTTTTTTTTTGGGCTCTGATTATTATTTCCTAGAGGCCTGGATGTTATGGGGACTTATGCCTGGCCCCTCTTTTCTTCCCGCCTCCGGTCAGCTCAGTGTTTGTACATCCCATTGTACCAGTGACCTGTATTGGACGACAGTGAAAATAGGATTTTAGTCTTACCTGTTAAATCCTTTTCACTTAGTCCATACAGGTCACTGGTCTCCCACCCTGTCAAGGGGCCACGCTTGGTTCTCCTGTGGCATTTTGTGGGAGACCTCTGGGGCATGCTCACAGGAGTTTTCACTCTCTTCTACCTTTGGTCAGTTTTGTGTCTCTAATCAATATGGAGTCTTGTGCCAGAGGGAGTGGACTAGGAGGGAGAGGAGGCTCCACCCCCCCTGTACAAGTTTCTGAAAAGTTCCTGCCTACTTAAAGGGGACTGACATCCCATTGTACCAGTGACCTGTATGGACTAAGTGAAAAGGATTTAACAGGTAAGACTAAAATCCTATTATATTTAGAGAAGAATTCTATTTGCAATAAAGGGGAATAGCCATGGGTACTAAGTTTGCTCCTTCCTACACTTGTTATACTATGCCCGTTTCATAGACAACATTCTTCTCATTTATAGAGGGGATGTTGCCATATTAAAAGATACCATCTTAAGCCTCAGTAAGAATAATCTGGGTATTCAATTTACACACAATATACAGGAAAAACAGAGTTCCTTGATATCACGTTGGAAGATGGCCACAATGGATATATAGAAAGTAATATGTAAGAAAAAAAAAAAAAGTTGCTATAAACTCATATCTACATGCTGAAAGCGCACATTATTTTAAATGGCTGCTAAATATACCATTTGGCCAGTTTCACCTCTTTAGAAGAAATTGCGGTAGATTACTATTTTGTAATACAAACCAACTTAAAGGGATAGTAATGTTTCATAATAAAAGCAGCTCTAATTAATCATCATAGTATTTGGACTTTGGAGAGTGTTATTTTAATTCTGTCAGAGTTGTAGTTCCAGAGTAATTCAATGACAGTGTCCCCATCCTGCCCCTTTTACTGATGTCATACTCCTCAGCCAGAGCAGAAGGGAGGTGCCCAGGTAGATTGCACAGAGGGACAATCTTCAATTAAGATGAGGGAAAAACCTGAAAAGCTTGTCAAGGGGGACAGGGCTTTCATTGTTTTCATATAAAGAAGGCTGTCCCCTGCTGTTATCTGTCTGGTCTATGGACTGCATTCCACATCTGAGAAGAGATGGCTTACACTAGGTAAAAGGGGCGGGAGGGGGAAACTTCGTTTGTGAATATCTCGTAAACCATAAAGGTTTGAGAGATGAGACATATCATTCATGTGTTTTTTTTGTTGTTTTTGTTTTTTTTTGTTTTTGTTGGTTTTTTTTTTTTTTTTTTTTTTTAATGCCTACAAAATAAAATAAAGTTAAAACGAAGTATTACTATCCCTTTAATGAAAGACCTTTAACCCCTTAGTGACGGCCGCGTGCAGACACGGCCGTCACTTAACGCCCGTCTAACTTTTTTTTTTTTCTTCTTCTTTCAAAGGAATCCGGAGTCCCCGAACGGCGTGCAGCCGCGCGGGGATCCGGATTTCCTGGACGTACATGTACGTCCTCTGTCACTAAGTGACAGCCACAGAGGACGTACATGTACGTCCTTTGTCGCGAAGGGGTTAAAATGAAATGTTATAAAGTCGAAACTATAGATGGTGCCTATAATAGAGCAAACAATCTTGACAGGAAAACTATAAAATAAAAAAAGCAAGAGGGATTTCTCAAATGATAGTGTAAGTTTAATAACCTATAACAGTCAAAGTAAATATATTTAAACAAGCAGTTGGAATGTACTTTCACAGGATCCTAACTTGAGTGAAATATTACCTGCTTAATCAATCATGATTTTTAGGAAAAACAGAAATCTGAGATCATACATTGCCCCAAATAGACCAAAAATGTTATATTCTAAAATATCCAAGATGAACAGCATTGATCAAAATAAGCTCGGTAATTATAAATGTAGGGGAAAAAACAATGTAAAACATGCCCCTTTATTACAGAAGGTAAAATAACATTTGAAAATGTAGTCTAAAATAAAATATATAAAGTAAAACAATGTATAAATTGTGAAACTACCTATTGAGTTGTATATGGAGCTTCATATGTGGGAAGAACCACTAGACTACGAATAGGAAAACACAAAAGGAAAATATTAAAAGGTACTCTAGATCATTGAGTATCTAGGCACTTTTGTACGGGGGGGGGGGAGCACTAAAATATGCAAGTGATAGGATTGGAACATATTCCAGTAGGAAAACCTAAGATATAAACTTTTATGCAGACAAGAGGCCTATTGGATATACACATTGGGGACACTGGATGGAAGAGGTCTTAATGAAGAGATAGACGTGTTCGTTTTAACATAAGCAGTTTAATATTTAGCACCCATTATTCTATAAATGAATTGCACATTCTACACCTATAAAATAAAAATGAGGATGAGAAGTGTGTGTTTGTAATATATACTAAACATAAGTATATTACTAAATAAACAAGACCTAATTCGATAGAAATATTTGATCACACAGGTGATTTTGGTATAACACAAAGAAATAATTTATGGTGCTATGCTGACTAATACAGGTCTGTCTCTAGGGGGAGTAACACTATCTGAAGTGTATTGATGCCTCTGTTAGCCTAGAAGTTTATAACTCGCGTATTAATGCGGATGCGGCTGTATATAGATAATATTGTATGGCTAATACTCGAAGCCAAACTAGCCAACCTACTCCGATCTTCTTAGAATTATTTTTGTATATTTATATTCTAAGATAGTATAGAACCTAAAGAGCGACGTGCACATTAACTTAACACTGACGGAAGTGTGGCATAGATTCCGGGTATCCTCATGAGTTTCAAAATGGAACGCGTGAGAATTGTGTTGCGTAATAAAACCATGTGACAGACTATTCCGGAAGTGGAGACAGTTTGGTAGCAAGTAAGTTTGTTATGGTCTTTCAATATTTTGTATTTAGCACCAGTATAAACTGATGTGTGGATAGGAATTTTCTTATTCTCCTGAGGAAGTAACACAGCTCTTCTCATTTTGTAACTATATCTGCATGCTATATTGTATTTTAACAATATTTTAGTATTGTGTATATATATCCCGCCATTAAACCCCAGTTAGGAACATTGGGCATCGAGATATCAGCTTGGGAGTATACCTATAGCATGATGTAGACTGGCCCTATAATACATTGTTCCGGAGATCTTAACAACATCTGAAGACCAACTGGAGGGGATTGATGTGGATAATACCTACCTGAGGTTTGTAACAGGAGAGCTCAAACTATCTAGAGGCGGTCATTTTAGCCTCTAGTGAATGAGTAACATGCTAAGCACCAGGTGATGGTGTTGGCAGTGGTATACTAATTATGCTTCTTTCTTTTTTTTTTTTTCTCATACTTGCCTACAGAAGTAGGAACCTTGGATGGATTAGAGCATATAAGTTCCAAACTCTTGAGGGGGGGGAAGGGGTCACATGAAACTGCACATTTTTGTTTTTCAATGGCTTACAGAATACTCTTGCACCAAGCACCTGTGTCTTTCTGTGACTATTTAAAATGCTGCATCTGGAGGAACCGGTCTTGTGGTTTCCCCTAGCAAACTGTCTCTAAAACTGGGGGATAAATCAAAATCAACAGACCCATTCCTTCCTAAGGAGAATAAGCCAGCTCCTAAAGGAAGTCTGATCAGGCTGTGATGCAAAGAGAAATGTCTCAGATCTTGCCAACTATGCCAGGACTGTATTATAAAAAAAAAAAAAAAAACTGCAGTGGGAGATTCTCCATGACAGTTTAAAGAGATGGTTACTGTTAGAACACTGCAATCCATCATTGTAGTGTGTTCAACTGATCAGTGACTTAAGTAATGCTTAATTGGCTCTAAATTACTTGAATATTAGAAATTATATCCCCCTCATGCCCCTTATACTTACATCATCCTTCGAGCCTCTGAGCTGGAAGCTGGTGGCTATGTAGGCCAATCTTTCAGTATATGAAAAGACAGGGCAGGGTTTTCTGAACGCTGAATGACTGCAGATTGTGCCTCATAGCTATCTGTCTGCTCATTCAACTGGACGGCAGGAATTCTTGCTGCCCAGCCGTGGTCTGGTATGAGCACCATTAGACTAGATGCTCAAAAAAAAAAAAATCTGGAACTTCAACCTAGTGTTCATGCCTCCACCTTTTGCCATCATAACAGAAGTCAGAAAGATCAGGAGACAGTGCAGACCTAATTCTGATGGCACATTGGAGGCTACAGAAAGTTTGGTTTTTCAGACCCGACTCAAATGTCCATCTTTCCTCCAATTATGTTACCTCGGGCTCTGAATCTACTGACTCAGGTTCTTCCTGAGTTCCATCCAAATCCAGTCTTCTTGAGTCTATCTGCCTGGAGGCCATGTGAAACTTTTTAATTAACAAATGGGCTATCTTCTGTGGTTGCTAATACCATTCTAGCAGGTAGAAAGCTGTCTTCGTCCAAAATATATCAGAGTATGAATGATCTTCAGAAAATGGTGTCTAAATCATAACATAAGGGATAGGAATCTACAGGTTCTTGCACGATGGCTCTAAAAAGGGTTTAAAAAAAAAAAAAAAAAAAAGTCTTAAGCCTTCAGCTAGAAGTCCAAGTATCTGCAGAATCGGTGATACCTCTGTCATGACACTTAATTGTCAAGAGATATAGTCTGCTTAATCTTGGAAATATCCTGAATAAAATAATTATTCCTCCATAGCATCTTAAAGGGATAGTAATGCCTGCTGTTAATAAAACTGTAACATTGTAGACAAAAATATAAACTCGATGTATGCATTGTGTCTCAAACTTGTATAGTTGAGAGACATAAGGCTTTAAAGTTCCCCCTCCTGCCACTTTCACTGCCGTTGGCCCCATCTGACAGCAGGCGATTCGTGATGTGCAACCCAACGGCAGCTTTTCAGCAGAGCCGAAATATCACTATTATCTAAAGAAATGCTTCATGCTGTCTTTGTAGACCATTCTAATTAAGTATTTCTTTTCTTGATAGAGCTATTTCGGCTCTGCTGAAGAGCTGCTGTCAGGACGCACATCCCGAATCGCCTGTCAGCTAGAGGCTGACGTCAGTGAAAGGGGCAGGAGGAGGGAACTTTAAAACCTTATGTGTCTAAAACTATACACGTTTGAGCGACAACACTTTCATCATTGAGTTTAATACCTTAGACATTAAAAATATAAAGTTTATTAACAGCAGACATTACTATCACTTTAATTTGTTACTACTCCAATTTGCATGTAGTTCAGCTTTAGAACCAATTGATTCTATACCTAATAAAAACATGACCCATATAAAAAATATTTCCTGTGTCTGATCCATAGCATAGACTGTGGGTTACTGGCTCCACTTCCCAGCTGGTAGGACAAATGAAAATTCAAAAAATCTTGAATTCTACCACTCCACTGCAGTTATTTGGTCCTACCAAGCTGGAGGACTGAGGCAGTTTCCTCTCAACTACTTTATTTTTTCTGTTGTGTGGCCTGCCTGAGGCTTACTCCAGGATCACAGTGTGGTCGCATGGATTTTGTTGAGCTTTCCATATTGTGGCTTGCCATGTCCCACACAGACACAATAGCCAATCCTGCTCTGCCATCAAGCAGTCCAGAGTCTACTCTGAGGCATGTGTCCACTTGGAGCATTTCCAGCTGAAAACCAGAAGTGAGGTGCATACTGATGGCTTCGGAATCCAACGCGAAATGTCCTATCTTCATATCCAGATGGAAGAACCTCAAAAGCGGACCAGGACGCTCAGGATCAAATGGAACTTTAATCTGTCCTACATATTTCTTCCCATCCCTTTCATCCTGTATGTAGTCAGGAAGGACAAAGCAAGGGTCATAGTAGCAGCCCCTGCCTGGCCAAGGAAAATCTGGTTTGTGGACCTAGCAAGAATGTCCGTTCAGCCCCCCCCCCATCCCTCTCCCAGAGGTTCCAGATTTACTCTCAAGGGACCTGTCTTTCATCCCAATCCAGCTTTCTTGAAATGGCTTGGAGGCTGAATGGAGCTCTCTAAGATAAAAAAAAAAAAAAAATTCTTTAGAAGAAGTGACTAATACCATTAATCTCTGGCAGGTGTCAGTCTACATAGAATTTGACGGCAGATAAGAACCATTCGGCCCATCTAGTCTGCCCAATTTCCTACTGTGTAAAAAAAAAAAAAAAAAAAAAAAAAAAAAACACACACCACCTCAATCCTTTTTTGGTCCTTGGTCTTTTCTTATGTTAAGGACCGCCTTATGCCTATCCCATGCATGCTTAAATTCTGTCACTGTATTGACATCTATCACTTCTGCTGGTAGGCTATTCCACTTGTGTACTACCCTCTCAGTGAAGTAAAACTTTCTTACATTACATCTAAACCTGTGTCCCTCTAGTTTTAGACTATGGCCTCTTGTCCTAACGTTTTTACTCTTTTGAAATATACATCCATCCTGTACTTTGTTGAATCCCTTCATGTATTTGAATGTTTCTATCATATCCCCTCTCTCTCTCTTCTCTCCTCCAAGCTATACATATTCAGATCCTTTAGTCTATACTGATATTTCTTTTCCTGTAGACCAGTCACCATTTTAGTAGCCCTTCTTTGAATTTTCTCTAGAGTATCAATATCCTTCTGGAGATGGGGGTCTCCAGTACTGTACACAATATTCTAGGTGAGGTCTAACTAGAGATCTGTACAGTGGCATGACTACGTCCCTTTTTTCTGCTACTAATTCCCCTAGCTATACAACCCAGTGCCCTGCTTGCATTCCCCATCGCTTTATTACATTGCCTGCTTACCTTTAAGTCATTAGAAATAATTACTCCCAAATGCCTTTCCTCTGTTGTCTCTCTGACAGCACAGTACCCTTAATGGTATATTTTTCCTTTGGATTTTTATGTCCCAAGTGCATTATTTTACATTTATCAATGTTAAAGTGCATCTGCCACACTCTTGACCATTCTTCTAATTTACCTAAATCATTCGCCATTTGGCTTTTTCCCCCTGGAATGTCTACCCTATTGCAGATCTTTGCATCATCTGCAAAAAGGCATACCTTTCCTTGAAGACCTTTTGCAATATCACTAATAAAAATATTAAAAAGAATGGGCCCCAGTACAGATCCCTGAGGTACTCCACTAGTAACACTCCTTTCGTCCGAATATTCTCCATTGACTACCACCTTCTGTCTCCTGTCACTCAGCCATTGCCTTATCCATGTCACTATTTTTACATCTAGACCCAAACACTGCAATTTATGAGTCTTCTATGAGGGACAGTGTCAAATGCTTTACTGAAATCTAGATAAGCTATATCTACTGCTCCCCCCTGATCTATTATTTTAGTTACCCAGTCAAAAAAAAATCTATGAGGTTAGTTTGACAAGATCTCCCTGCTGTAAACCCATGCTGTTTGGTATCTTGCAAGCTATTCATATTCAGATATTCAACAATTCTTTCCTTTAACATAGTCTCCATTAATTTTCCCACTACTGATGTAAGACTTACTGGTCTGTAGTTACCAGACTCTTCCCTGCTACCTTTTTTGTGAAGCGGTACTACATTTGCTGCCTTCCAATCTTCTGGAACTATTCCTGTTGCTAGTGACTGATTGAATAATTCTGTTAAAGGTTTTGCCAGAACACACTTAAGTTCTTTTAATAACTTTGGGTGTATCCCATCTGGACCCATTGATTTATCTGTTTTTACCTTAGAAAGTTGAATTAGAACTTCTTCTTCTGTAAACATGCATGTTTCCCGTGTCTTGCCATTTCTTTTTTCTAACAGAGGTCCCTTCCCTTCATCTTCCTGTGTAAAAACTGAACAGAAATATTCATTGAGACAGTCAGCTAGCCCTTTATTCTCATTTACATAGTTTCCATCTTTTGTTTTTAGTCTAACTATTCCTTGTTTCGTTTTCCTCCTTTCACTTATGTATCTAAAAAATGTTTTATCCCCCTTTTTTATTGACTGGGCAATTTTTTCCTCTGTGTGTGCTTTGGCACATCTAATAATACATTTGGCCTCCTTCAACCTAGATTTGTACCAAAACCTTCTTCCTTCTGCGTCTGCTTATATTTCTTAAATGCTTCTTTTTTCTCTTTTACTATATTTGCCACTTCTGCTGAGTACCACAGTGGTTTTCTTTTTCTTTTACCCTTGCTGACATGTTTAATGCAATGTTCTGTTGCGTTTAGTAAAACACATTTCAGATAATCCCATTTCTCCTGGACTCCATCTAAAGATCTCCAAGTTGTTAAAGACTGACATAAAAATGTTTCCATTTTAGAAAAATCAGCCTTTCTAAAGTCTAGAACCTTTGTTTTTGTGTGGTGCAACTCAGCCTCTGTTTTTATATTAAACCACACAGAATGATGATCACTGGAGCCCAAACACTCTCCTACAGCTACATCTGATACCAAGTCTCCATTAGTAAATAATAAATCTAGTGTGGCTTCCTTCCTAGTCGGCTCTTCTACTAATTGACTAAGAGCTAATCCTTGTAAAGAATTTAGGATATCTCTACTCCTGGCTGAACCTGCTACTTAGTTTTTCCAGTCCACATCTGGAAGATTAAAGTCCCCCATAATTATAACCTCACCTTTCACAGTCATCTTAGTTAGTTCCTTGACCAGCAGTTGATCCAACTCCTGTTTGTCCTGGGGGTCTATAGATCACACCTATACGAGTGACCATCTTATTCCCATATTCTAAAGTTATCCAAACAGTCTCTGTGTTTTCCTCCATACCCTGTATAAGATTAACCTTTAAGCTATTTTTGACATAAATGGCAACCCCTCCTCCTTTTCTGCCTTTCCTGTCTTTTCTGAATAGAGAGTACCCCGGTATTTCTACATCCCAGTCATTTTTATCATTGTACCAGGTCTCGGTAATTCCCACTAAGTCCACATCTTCCCTAGTTATTATTGCAATGAGTTCAGGGATCTTATTCCCTAAACTGCGTTCATTTGTACACATGGCTCGAAGTCTACTGTTTTTTGACCTATGTGCCACAGACATACTTTGATCAAATTCATCTGTGCAATGCTATGGGGGGCAATTGGTTATCTCCTGTATCATTCCATTGCCCCCCTCTACTAGTTTAAATACCTGTTAACAAAACTTCTGAATTGCTTGCTGAGAACCTCTGTTCCCTTTTGAGAAAGATGCAAGCCATCCTTTTTGTACAATTCCTTGTTACACCAAATAGGTTTGGTGTGAGAAACAAAGCCAAATCCATGTTTTTGGCCCATTTCCCTAGCCATGAATTAAAATCTCTTATTCGCTGCATCCTACCATCTTCTTCCTTATACACTGGCAGAACTTCTGAAACGGATACAGTGGAAGCAACTTGCTGCAGATCCTTACATAGCTTCTTAAAAACATCTTTTACCACACTTACCTCATTACAAGCCAAATCATTTGTCCCTAAATGGACTATGACATCCAACTCTCCATTCTGTCTTGCTTCCTTAACAATTTTTAAAATGTGTTTTCTATCTCTGTGAGCTGTAGCACCAGGAAGACATCTGACTTCTTTGCCATCACCATGACTATCCTCCAGAGTCACTCCTCTTAATATAGAATCCCCCAATAAGAGTTGCTTCCTCTTAAAGTTGTTCTTACTTCTTACCTTTACCAGTTTGTCAGTGGTTTCAGTCTGGTTTACCTGTGGATTACAGGCTGGTGAACCAGTAGTCTCTGCTTCTGGAGTTGTTTCAGTATTAAGGCAGTGTTCTGAAAGTGCAGCAAAGGAATTTTGAAGAGGCACAGACTGTGGGACATGCCTCCTGTCCACAACTCTTACCCTTCCAGAGCCAACTGTAGTCCATCTGCCATTTCTTGGAAGTCTCTGAGGCAGTGGCACTTGTTTCTTTTGTATCTTTGTGGAGCTCACAGACATCTTGTAGATTTCAGCCTTCAAATTATCAATCTCCTCTTGTAAAACAGAAAATTGCTGACAAATTGGACAACTTCTGAACCTCCAAAAGGTTTCCTTGGGGAGAAAAGCAAAACATCCATTGCACTGCAACCTGTTCACAGCACTAATGTAATCAGGGGACAGAAAAAAAAAAATACCTTCAGATTTTGTTTTCTGAGTTGTTTTCTGACTTTAATCACCACATCCAAAACATACTACCGGATCTGGTCTGTCTTTTATGGATGGTGTCGGAAGAACATATCTAGGGATAACATTTCTGCTTCCATGATACTGTATTTTCTTCAGGAAAATTTTAGAAAGGGTATCAAGCCCTCCTCTCAGAGTACAGCTTTCAGCACTTTACATAATTCTTTAGAAAAGGGAGTTGCTAAAAATGTCAGTCAGTAGATACATGAGCCATATCCAATATCAATCTCACGATTAGAGAAATAATCCCTCCCTGGAACCTTAACCTAGTGTTAAGTCAGATTGCTTAATCTAAGCATTTTCTGACCATTTTATAAGCTATTCACCTAAAAGCTTTGACAAATAAGACCATACTCCTCACGGCCATCGCATCCACAAGAAGGGTGAGTTCGATGCACACTCCTGATCTCCCTATATGACTTTTCACCATGAAAAGGTAGTTCTAGGAACCAGGCATTCAGGTCTAAAGTCTCTTCAGAATTCCACCTCTATCAAATCCTCATTCTGTCTGAATCCACAAAACCTAAGGAAAAGAGCTCCATAATTTAGACATCATAAGATGCCCTTCAATATATCTCAATTGGACTAGACGTCATGGAGACTGCACTCTTTGTGCATGTCTTTGGAAAACTCAAGGGCTCAGCAGCATCCAAACCCTCCATTTCCAGATGGATAAGGGACTTGTTAAGCTAGCCTATTCATAAGCCAATACGGAACCTCCTTTAGGTATCAAGAGCCATAGCCAAGCCGCCTCATGGGCACGGAAGGAAATTGCTACCTCAAGAGATCTGTAAGGCAGCAACTTGGACTTCAGTTTCAAGATTCATCAAGCACTACAGCCTGGATGTCAAAGCATCTGCAGGCAGTAATTATGGATTAAGGGCAGGATCTACCCCTTCTCTGATTCTTAGTCCTGGGAGATTGTCTTTTTTTCTTCTTACCATCTTACTTTTACTGTGGGTCAGTAGCATGAATTCTGGTAAATTGTAGGCAGAGGGTTAAGCTGGAAAAGGAGGGAGTCTACAAAGATCCTGCCCCCCCCCTTAGGAGGAGAAACTCAGCACTGTGATGGTATATGTTCAAAGAAAATATGAATACATTCATTGGACAAGTCACAAGATGTAAACCGCTACTAGGGAGCAGAGTCTGGAAGTAGTATCCACTAATTCTACCTCTTCAAAATTGAAGGCTTGCTTGATTACAAATTGTGTATTCCTTGATACCTTACCAGATATCAGAGAGATGGAGAACAGTCTTTCTATAATTAAATTACTATAAATAGGAAATTACAATCCGTGTATTGTACCTAATGTCTGAAAATACTTGTAGAAGTCTATGAACACTACCGAAGTGTACCATGAAATGTTAAGTAAAAAAAAAAAAAAAAAATGTTCAATATATTCCTTTAGTGTGTGTGAATTTATAATTGCCTATGGTTTAAGTGGCTTGAATAGAACTGCTCTGCCTCCCCCCCCCCATTGTGACCCCAATTCCTTATTGGCATACTGTAATGCATGTCCTATTGACTTTAAGAAGAGCAAGTGTGATGCTTCTGGACATAGAGGATTGCACAAAGAAGCAGATTTCTTGCAGTAACTGGAGGTACAATAACTTGGTCTCTTTATAAATGTTTTCTTACAGAACAAGCAATGGTTGAAGAATTTGAGAACATCATCCAGTTTGAGGAAGAATGTTTAGACTCCGTTGTTGGGCTCAGTACTGGAAATCAGATTGTATGTCCTGTGTGCTATCGGTATGACCTTTAATATGAATCTGCTTTGTCTTGGTGTTAAACACACATGTTCATGTGATACATAAACTTAAAGGAAAAAATATCTGTATTTTACAGGAATAACCTGACCGTAACAAGCTGTTTCATTGTATGCCAATGTGGAGTCTACATAAACACAAAGGTAAGGAATGATCAAATTTTATAGTTGTCAAAAAAAACAAAACTTTCCATTCTGCTGACCCTCTCAGCTTGAATGCAGAGTTGAAGTATGTTCTGCCCCAGACTCCTGTGTGCACTGTCCCAGCAGACCACACAAAACAAATGTGGCAAAAGTCAGTTGCTAAAATAGGACTTCACACTAAAATGTGCATATTTGGTGAGCGTCGCACTGCAGGTCCCCAAAGATATTTCGTATTTGACAAAATAGGACTTCGCCATAGGTTCCTCTCCTTGGTTGTAGAAATAATCCAGACCTGTCTAATCCACACACAAGCTTTAGTCCAAAACATAATACAGCGGTATGGTGTTTGACAGGGCCAAGACCTGTATAGTCCCCTGAAGAACTGGTCTCTAGGCCTGGGGAAGTGTGTGTGTGTGTGTGGGGACACATGGGAAATTGACCTGTTTATTTAAAGGGCACTTTTAAAAGGGGATCTTAAAGGCATGGTAATGTTTCACAATAAAAGCGGCTCCAATTAATCTTCATAATATTTTGGCCATGGAGAGTTTCAGAGCAGCAAGACTGTCCGGATGGATCGCAGTGGGGGGACAATCTTCAGTCTTGCTGCTCTGACTTGAGTAGTGTTACATCAGTAAAAGGGGCGAGAGGGGGATACTTTATCATTCAATTACTCTTGAACTACAACTCTGACAGAATTCAAATAACACTGTCCATGGCCCAAATACTATGAAGATTAATTGGAGCTGCTGTTTTTGTGAAACCTTACTATCCCTCTAACATTTGGAGGTTTAGCACTGAAATGCAGTGCTTCATTGCATAGAGACTGCTCCTAACATTCAAGGGGTTAAAATCCCCACTTAAGAGCAGTGAGAATTTTTAGTTCTTCCCTATTGTGCTGTTTGCCTTCCTTCTGGGGCAACTTCTAAAGAGGGCAATACTGATAGTTATAAATATTTCTTGAGAGTTGGACACAGTGGGTGTCAAGTTTATGCCCATATGCCTGTCAAGCTGTAAGATGTAAGGTACATGTGTGTATCTCCTGTACAGACCTGGAGACCTGGTAGCAACCCCCTCACTTCTGGGATTGTAGACTCATCGGAGAACCTTGGTGTGGGGAACTACATTCCAGTGCCATGGGAGGGTTTTATTTTGTTAGTGATTGTGATGGCCTTAATCACTGGGGGAACTTAACTTCATACAGATACAGTTGATAGGTGATGTGGTGTTATTAACCATAGTGTATTTTTGTGATTTTTACAGACCCAAAGAGCCAGTGGTCTTGTCTCATCCTGTAGAGCGAGCGGTGTTTCTCAACTCCTGTCCTCAGGACCCACTAACAGGCCAGGACTTAGGGATTTCTCTGTTAGAACACAGGTGTGGTGATCAGAGGCTCATTCACATTGATTAACTCACCTGTGCTCTAACAAGGAAATCATCAAATCCTGGCCTGTTAGTGGATCCTGGGACAGGAGTTGAGAAACACTGCTGTAGAGACTGGCCCTAATTTGGCTGCTCTCAACATCATGGTGTGTTTTGAAGATGTTGAAAATGCCGCTGTGACATGGTGTTAAAATAGCCATACTGCCAATAGTTTAAGTGGGCAGTGTGAGTAAATTTAGAGTTAAGAATTTTTCAACCTGTTGTGATGTGGAGAATGTTATCTAACTTTATCAACTTTTATTTTTTATTTTCTGCTTTCTTTAGTCTCAGGGGATGAGCATAGAAAAGCTGCGCTCTCTATTGGAAAGCAATGTAACCACGCATGGATGCAACTGCTCTTCACATCCAGTGTTTTCAGTTGCCACTGGGGTGGAGGGAGTAGCAAGTCTATTCATGAGCTGTCACGTAAGTAACATTCTCCTGTTTCAAACACATTGCGAATGCTCACAGTATGTGAATGAAATGACCCCTAAATTCAACATCCAAGCTTTGCAAATAAGAAGAAAAATTGGTTATCAAGAGGCTCCGATGCCTATCCTGATCACGTAGGCCATCATTTGGAATTTTTTTTTTTTTTTTTTTTTTAATATATAAAGCACTTTCAGTTGCTCACACCTGCATTTTGAGATTCTTAAGCTTTTGGGAAAATTTACTTATGCTGTACTAGTCTTTTATAGACGTTGCATAAAGGTGGACTATTGAGTAGGAATAAGTGGTGCTTAATTGTACTAAATTATCTTGCATAGGCAGGTGTCTTTCATACAGTAGTCATTTTGATCTATCTTCTATGCATTATCTACTGTTTCCTGTGTATATAGTAATGTCTTGGTCTGCCTCTATACTACACCTCGCATCAAACAAGTGGATTCCATATTGCTGAATCACTCTCAAGGGACAGACGTTCATATTTTTAAACTATTGGCAATGGACTGAACATAATTAAAACTGAAATATTATATAGGGATAACTGGTGTTTTGAAGGCTCCTTAACTAGGGAAGTTCTTATTCGTTTAAACAAACTTAAGAACCACTTATCTCTAGGGTATATTTCCCCTGTGCAGGGGGATGTTTACAAACCGTACTATATGCCATGTTAAAACTTAACCCATAGCTCTGTTGTAACTATCCTGTACTTGTTAGCACTTTCAAACTGTTAAGTATCGGGGTATGGGTAATGCAGTGTAGCTTGATAGAAGGGAAGTTGTATTGTAAAACTTCAAATACTATAGAGCAGGTGAACATAATGTAAGTTTTGAGAGGGTGCCCCATGTGCCACTAATGAAGAAAAAGTGGTTCTTCAAGGCATCTCCCTCATATGACCCCCTTGCAGCTTTCAGCTGCATAATTAAACACTAAGCAGTGTGGCTAGAACAGTTCTGGCATTAACTCAGCCCACAGAGCAAGATATGAAATTGTTTTCTTAAAGGGAGCTGTAATTTCCGTAACTTTTTTGTACAGCTTAAAAAATAGCTAAATGCCACAAATCTTCTCTCAAACCGCTATGGTTTGAGAGAGATCAGCTAAAGTTCCTCTTCTCCTTCAGGAGATCTGTGTCGGCCGACAAGAGCCGAAATAGCGAGATTTAAAAATAATTACTACTTTGGAATGGGCACACTTTGTAGACCATTCCAAAGAAATAATTCTTTTTAAATCGCGCTATTGCAGCTCTGCTGAAGAGCCACATGTCGGTCCCTGGACCAGGAACTCCTGTCAGCTTACAGCTGACTTCAGGAGAAGAGGAGGGGGATACCTCTCAAACCATAGCGGTTTGGGCGATAAGATTTGAAAAGTTATTAAATACAGCATAAAGTGTTATGTTTATAATAGAGAAGACTCAGATCTACTTTTTTAGACATTGCTATCCCTTTAAAACCTAGTCAAAGTCAGACTGAATTGAGTCCTTGTATGCTACGCACAGCAGATGATTAGCCCTCTGTCCAACAGTGTAACTTCTGGAACACTGACTGGACCGGGAGCGAATAACCCCTTGAGTGCCAGAGGGGATTGCAAAGCAATGTTTTGTACCCCTCTGGCATTCAAAGGGTTAAACACCTGTCCAATTTTCTAACTTTCTAACTCTAAACAAGGTTATGCCTAACACACTCCCAGGGGAGAGATTGTGGAGAGTCTAAAGCTTGGGAAACAATGTAACAAGTTTGACAAAATGGATTTTTATTTATTTTCCCCTATTGGTAGTTCACAAAAGGGGCCACTTTTAGACTAGTTGTTTTCAATGGCAACTTGTGTTAGTTGCCATGAGAGTTGGGCCCAATATGCCTATTGAGCAGGATGAGTATATAGAGAAGGGGGGCACCCAGATCACTGATTTTTAGCCTGTACTGCCCATTACGGTCTGTTGCAGCTGACTTTCATTTGTGGTATAACTTTAACAGTTTAAATATGGATCCAATTAAGAATTGGGGTTGGGGGAGATGGCAGCAATCTGCCAGCTGACCTTATTTGAAAAAAGATGTATAGGGGGTGAGAAGTCAACTTTAATGACTCCCTTAGACTAGTGTAATTCTTAAAAATCTGCCTATATGCTGTGATTACACACTTCTGTAAAATAGCTTTTCATAAGTTTCGTATAAGATAATTATCTTGAGGTGACTAGTCCACTTTAAGTGGAAATATTATTAAAACATGACCTACTGGGTGGCTGTTTCTGAGGAGTTGCTTATTTTATAGCATTGCATTTTTTTCTATGGAGTTCATGTGATGCTATATAACAGGTTCTTTAAAGGGATAGTAATGTTTCAAAATAAAAGCTGCTCCAATTAATCTTCATAGTATTTGGACCATGGAGAGTGTTGTTTCAATACTGTCAGTTGTAGTTCAAGAGTAATTGAATGATAAAGTATCCCCCTCCTGCCCCTTTTAGTGATGTAACACTGCTCACCTCAGAGCAGGGGGGTGTCCAAGTGGATTGCAGAGAGGGATAATCTTCAATTAGCATAAGGGAAAAACCGGTCAATGGGGGCAGGGTTTTCATTGTTATCACAATAAGAAGATTGTCCCTTGCTGTGAGCTGTCTGGTCCCAGGACCAGATTTCACATCTGAGTGGAGGTGGCTTACACTAGGTAAAAGGGGCAGGAGGGAGATACTTTATCATTCAATTACTCTTGAACTACAACTCTGACAGTACTGAAATAACACTCTCCAAGGCCCAAATACTATGAAGATTAATTGGAGCTGCTGTTTTTGTGAAAAATTACTGTCCCTTTAAAATTGTGTGCTTGTATTTGTAGAATATCCAACCGTATAGATCAGGGATGGACAACATGCAGCTTGCCAGATTACAACTCCCACCATTGGTTGGTGGGGAATGATAGTTTTAATCTGACAGCAGCTGCCTAAATGGTCTGGAAGTCAGTCTTAATCAGTGAGGGGCAAATTGTTACAGGGTTAAAATCTAATCTTGGTTATGCATATGGAGAGCCCTGCTCAAAGTATTAATCTTGAAATGTAAGCGGTCTAGACTGGTCTGCCATAAGAGCCTTTCTGAATGGAGGGGTGAGTACTAGTCTCAGTAGATTTTCACACTGCCTTAATCTTGTCAATGACTTTGTGATTTTATGTACAAATTGCTTGCAATCGAATTTAGAAATGTTTTCTGGTTTGAGATTTTGGGGAACTAGAATTATAAATACTAGAAATCTAAATACTATCTTCGTGTACATGATTACATGATAAACTGCATCTCACTCGTATGTTTTTGTTATCCCTCTAGGTTTGTGACACCGTGGCTGTCATTATATAGCTTGGATTTGAAGACTATGATCAGTTGAAGTGTGGTTTGTTTGTAATGTAAATATTTTTTTAAAAACTTTAAATAAAGCTAAGTTATAATGTGTTGAGTGAAGTTATAACCAATATTTTAAATCATCCGGACTTCTGTATAATTTCTCTGAAAGCAGGAACAAATGTAGCTCTTGAAATACTGAATCTGACACTAGAATTCGAGACTAACACCTTGATAACAGAATGCATTGCTGATCTTTAGCCACACAAGGAATTAATTCTACACAGGGTGAGTGATACAAATTACAGAACTCTGATTTAAATCCATGATTTAATTTCTCTGTTCAAGGTTCATACATCTTGATTGATCTTGTTTGAGGTGCAGTATCCATGTATAACACTTTGAGAACTATGGGGTGCACACTGCATTGCACATATATGGATATAAGCGCTCTTTCACAAAGGTGACAAGTGTGTCGCTGCCTGATGCAACAGTTTTGTTACCCATGTTTAATTTTCCTTCTCCTGCTTTACACTGCTGATCTGGGCTCAGGAGTGGGGTTAAATTTATTGGTTGATGTCCACATGGGTCAGCCATTCTTTGGAGGTTCTGATAAGCATTGCAACCTCCAGCAACACTAGTGTGAAATGTCTGTAGGAGGTTCCACAGGCTGCTGTAAAGACCTTTCTTCCTGGATATTTACTCACTTCCTGTGGGAATGCAGTAAAGATGACTTTGTGTTCACATGAGTCAGTAGTTGGCCATGTGAAGGGCACCATAGCCCAGCATAGACCCCATCTGGCAACATAAAAATAGTAGTCCTGTGTCTTGTTATCTGTGCGTAAGGGGCCTAAAGTATTAACTCTTAAGCTGATCATTATACTTGGTAAATGTATCATAACTCCCATGCACCTAGTGTCTCTTGGCCTTGGCAGGAAGATGGGTCCAAAGTAAGTATTTATTATGCATGCTTGGATTCTGAGTCCAGTATTTGCATGTTTTGGCATGGATCATGTTAATTGCCTGAATCAACAAAAGTCTCAGAACTTACACTGACACAAGGGGGATGTGCACTGTGGTGTGCTAGAAGTGATTCATTTCTCTAGTAAAACTACCTTGTTTCTATGGAGCCTCCACATCAGGATTAAGCTGAGTCTGTGTAAGACCCAATTAGGTGGACTCTGATCTCTGGCCTCCGTTGTCAGGTTATACCAGAGTGCAGACTGTATTGGACCTGGCTCTTAAAAGATAATGTGCATTCAGCCTTTCTTGTCTTAGTTCTGCTTAGCTTGTCTGAGCTGGACTTTCTTTCAGTACATCAGAGCCTGAAGAGACGATCTCGCCAGTATTCGGAATGCACAGGTCCTGTGAGCAAGTTCCTGACTTTGGCAGCCTCATTAGCACTCTGTGAGATCACTAGATTGGCACTTTGCTCCTCATTTCTGTCTCTCCCCTCTACTATGCAAAAGTACTGGTCAGGTGTGCTCAACTGGGAACAAACCCGCTATAGAAATTAACAGGCTTTAAATTGTATCCTACCCAGGGTGCAGTCTTTTAGCTTACTATTGCCTTGCATAGAGAGGAAATCTAAAGCACATAATGCTGGTCCTGTCAAAATGCTAGTCCAGCTATGAAGTAGCAGGCAATTCCTCTCTGACAAGACACCGCTAACCCCAGACATACAATGCATCCTTGCTGGGCCTCATCAGTGAGCTGTAGCTTATTTCAAGGCACTCTCTGGACTCCTGTTACCCTTGGGGTGACCAATCCCATGGGAAATTTGCATATTCAAAACTACTGGTCAGATACTCAACTGGCAATGAGCTTGCCATATCTGGCAGACTCTATAGGAATGTTATCCTACCCAGAGTGCAATGTCTGTCTAGTGCCTTAGAGTCCCGGGAGTCTCCTGTGAGGATTTCATTTAAAGGGATCGTAATGTTTCACAAAAACAGCAACTCCACTTGATCTTCATACTATTTGCGCCATGGAGAGTGTTTCAGTACTGTCAGTTGTAATTCAAAAGTAAATGAATGATAAAGTATCCCCTTCCTGCCCCTTTTACTGATGTAACACTGCTCACCTCAGAGCAGCAAGACTGTCCGGATGGATTGCAATAAGGGACAATCTTCAGTGAGCATAAGGAAGAAACCTGTCAAGGGGGGTGTTTCTTATGCTCACAGTAAGGTTGTCCCTTGCTGTGACCTGTCAGGTCAAGAAATCAGATTCTGAGGGGAGGTGGCTTACACTAGGTAAAAGGGGCGGGAGGGGGATACTTTATTTACTTTATTTTTTTTTAGATGTGGCTAGCTCAGTGACCAGATGGTTTTTGTGGACCTTAAGTCCTGGGGGAAAATCTTGGCTAAAAGTTCTTTCCTCAGGAGTTGCCCACCGAGGCTTCTTAAAACATGGTAATCTGCAGGATAAGTGAGCAACCCTTTGAGTGCTGCAGGTCCACATATCCATATTGCGCACACTTGCACTCTTGGGTCTACCTGTATGTCTGTTGGGTATTTGGGTATTTTAGCTGCTTGGCTTTCCAGGGGGGGGTTCTGACACTTTTCCTACTGGTTCAGTGTTTTTTTGGTATCCTAACATGTTTTAGTGATGTTTCATGTCTTAAATATTACACCTTCAATTTTGTGAAATTTTGAG
Source organism: Rhinophrynus dorsalis (assembly GCA_037306005.1). Taxonomy (NCBI): domain Eukaryota; kingdom Metazoa; phylum Chordata; class Amphibia; order Anura; family Rhinophrynidae; genus Rhinophrynus; species Rhinophrynus dorsalis. The sequence continues at coordinate 358,393,669 of CM074719.1, forward strand.
TTCCTGCACTTTACCACATAGGCACCATTGCTCCATTCACTCCTATGGGACTGTACAGTTTGGGACATCTCTGCAACTGTTTAACCTAGCGACTTCAGAGATGGCTCATTTTACTTGTCTGCCCTTGATCTATCATCCGGTTCATGTTTTTAGTGTGTTGGGGGGCTCAGGGGGCTTGGGGTACTTTTCTGGGAAAAACTACATTTCCCATGAGCACTTGCTTCGATTGCTCGTTTCTGATTGGCTTTCCAGAACGAATATCCTACACAGGGCTTGCATTAGAGCCAGTTAGGGTGCAAGAGTTCAAGGCTGCTACTAGGGACCTTGGGTCCACTTTGCAACTCTTTTCATCCAAGTTACAGGGGGTCTTTCATTCTTGGCAGACCCCTTCCTTCGTCAAGTCTTCTCTGCCAAAGCCTCAGGGTGTACCTGACATATCAGATTAATCTGAAGAGGAACTGCTGGTGGATTCAGATGTTGAGGAATGTTCTGTGGTGAGATCCTCAATTTTTAGGAGACCCTTTTGAGGCTGATCCTGAGCCCTCTGCTGAGGGCCTGATCAGGGCTGTCTTGAATAATCTAAACATTCCCTTAGTTCAGGAGGTTCCTTCTGATGTGTTTCAGGAACCTAAAAAGCCCCTTGTGTGCTTTCCACCTAACCCCACTCTTGACCGACTTGTGTCTGAGGAGTGGAGATCCCCGGACAGGAAACCTTCTGTGTCCAGGAAATTTGCCAAGCTTTATCCCTTCTCTGAGGCAGTGCTTGCTCAGTGGGTTCATCCTCCCAAAGTGGATGCCCCTATCTCCAGGCTGTCTAAGTCTAGTGCCTTGCAAGTTTCTGATGCGTCTGCTCTAAGGACTGGACTGACAAAAAAAAACTTGAGGTCTCCCTCAAGTCCATATTTGACACTGCTGGTTCAGCCATGTGTCCAGCATTCGCAGCAGCATGGGTGAACTGGGCCATTGCAGTCTGGACTGAACAGCTCACTCTTGCTGTCCATCAGGATGCTCCTACTTTGGATAAGTTGTGCCTCCTTGCCAACATTTGAGGCACAACACTGTTTCTGCTGCCCTATTTGATGCCATCCGTTTGGTGGCTAGGGTTTCCACCATGTCTGTGGTTGCCAGATGGGCTCTTTGGCTCAATATCTGGTCTGCTGATACTGCTTCTAAGAAAGCAATGCTCTCCTTGCCTTTTCAAGGCACTTCTTTGTTTGGGCCAGATCTTAAGGATCTGATCAGTGAGGCTACAGGGGGTAAGAGTACACTTCTACCCTTAGTTCCTAGGAAGAAAACACTGCTTAAGCGTAACCGATATTTTCGTTCTTTTCAGAATTGGACACGTCTGCGAACCAGACGGTTCCCTCAGCTCCGCGTACCTCCTCCAAGCCCAAACAGCAATGGAAGCCCAAGGTCTCTTCCAAGCCTCCTTTGGCATGACTCGCCGAACCTGGGTCCACACTCTGCTGTGGGTGGTCGTGTTTGTCGCTATCACAGCATTTGGGAGGATTCGGTGACGGACCCATGGGTTTTGCAGGTAGTGACAGAAGGGTACAGGATCCCTTTCGTCTCTTCCTCCCTTTCGCTTTCTTCCTTCTCCTACGCCTCAAGGCACAGAGAAACCGTCTGCTCGGTGCTGTTCAGGCTCTTCTGGACAAGGACGTTCTGGAGCCGGTTCCAGTTCAGGACAGAGGTATGGGTTTTTACTGAAATGTCTTTGTGGTCTCCAAAAAGGACGGCAGTTGTCCCATTTTGGACTTGAAGGATCACAATTCCTTTGTGACCCAGACTCATTATCAGGAGTCTCTATGGACGGCGATTGCTGCCATGTCTCCGGAGGTATTCCTTGCAATCCTTGATCTTCAGGATGCGTACTTACACATTGCCATTCATCCAGAGAGCCAGCAGTACCTCCGATTTGCCTGCGACTGGGGACATTTTCAACTCTCAGCTCTTCAACCGTGTCCTGGGAGCCTTGGTGTCCATCCTCCACCAAGACTTCATTAGAGTTACTCCATACATGGACGGACTGCTTCTGAAAGCCTCTTCTGCGGAACGTCTTCATCAGCAGGTTCAGCAATGTTCATGCTGTCACCCGTCACTGGTGGATCATCAACTTGGACAAACCAGATCTTGTCCCATCCCAGCATCTGGTCTTCCTGGGCCTCCTCTTTGATACCCAGAAGAACATGTTTCTCATGGATGAGCTGGCTCACCAGATTAATAATAACTAGTATTTATATAGCGCCTTTCTCCCAGTGGGACTCTAAGCGCTTTCAGCGCACGCTCTCGGAACTAACCAAATTGGCAGCTGAAATAATAGGTGTTATTACCCAATCATTGGTACTCATTTTATCGACCTCGGAAGGATGAGGGGCTGAGTTGACCCTGCCGGGATTTGAACCTGCAACCTTGCAGTTTGAACAGGTTTCATAGTCAGGGAACTTACCACTGAGCTATCTCACTGATTGCTCATAGGGTTTCTGCGATACTGGCTCAAGAAGCTGTCCTCTCTCATGAGTAAATTGATTTCCCCCATAGAAGCGGTACAGTTTGCCATGGTGCACATCATCAGGGAACTCCAGCAGTTTGTGATCCAGGTTTGCGGGAGTCAGCCAGACCTTCTGAAGAGGTCAGTATCCCTCCCTCTACATGTGGAACTGAGTTTGTTGTGGTGGCTCGACCTCTCCAATCTGCTGAAGAGCAGGTCCTTCCTGGTATCCTTCTGGACCACAGTGACGACGGATGCCAGCCTCTCCTGCCGGGGAGCGGTCCTTGGTCGCCTGAGTGCTCAGGGTCGGTTGTCCCTGGAGGAATCTCTCCTTCCCATAAACATATTGGAGCTTCAGGCGATATTTCTTCTGTGTACTCCCCTGCACTTAACAAACAATGGGCTTTATCTCCCGCCTCCAGCTGGTAGGACCGATTAATTTCAAATAAAAACTCACTCCACCCCTTCCGCTCCAGCTAATACCATAATTTCAGGTAGAAAGGCCTCCACTAACAGGATCTATGATAGAATATGGAAGACCTTTAGATTATGGTGCATAAAAAATAACATAGCGAAAGATAAGGTATCTACTCCTATCTTGGAATTTTTACAAAAAGGTTTTGATATAGGCCTTAGCCCAGCATCACTAAAGGTACAGATTTCAGCATTATCAGCAGTATTTGTTAAACACTGGGCAGAAAAAGATTTAGTTAAACGTTTTATCAGAGCAATAGAGAAAGCTCGGCCTAGAATAAAAGAAGTAGTTCCTGCATGGGATCTTTAATATAGTCTTAAATCAGCTTATGGATTCTCCTTTATTTGAGCCCATTAACCAAATATCGATAAAGCATCTGACTTGGAAGACGGTTTTCCTGACAGCCATTACCTCAGCTAAGAGGGTTAATGAATTACAAGCATTATCTTGTAAGAGCCCCTTTTTGTCATTTCACCAGGACAAAGTTGTATTAAGAATGAAGCCAGATTTTAGAGGAAAAGTAGTATCTAATTTCCATCTGAATCAGGAAATTATTCTCCCCTCATTTTGCAGGAATCCTATAGGAGAAAAGGAGGCCAGACTCCATTCCTTAGACCTGGTTAGATGTATTTCCACATACTTGGATAAGACTAGAGAATTTAGGAAGTCGGATTCCCTCTTTATTCAATTTCTAGGGAAAAGGAAGGGGTCTACAGCTTCTAAATCCTCTATTGCTAGGTGGATTAGACAAAGTATTATGGCTGCATATAAGGAAGGCAAGTTAGTTCCTCCTATTAAAATTAAGGCACACTCAACAAGAGCAGTTGCCACTTCATGGGCACTGAAAGCAAGTGCTTCTCCAGCAGAAATATGCAAAGCGGCTACATGGAAATCCATGTCTACATTTATTAAGCACTATAACTTGGATGTGAGCTCATCAGCAGACGCCAATTTGTTAAGTGCAGGGGAGTACACAGAAGAGAGGATGAAATTTACTTACCGATATTTCCTTTTCTTCTGTGTACCTCCACTGCACACCCACCCTTAACATATCTGATTTATTGTTTTTTTAGAGAAGACAGCTTGGCTAAGACAAGATAACTGGAGCGGAAGGGGTGGAGTGAGTTTTTATTTGAAATGAATCGGTCCTACCAGCTGGAGGCGGGAGATAAAGCCCATTGTTTGTTAAGTGCAGTGGAGGTACACAGAAGAAAAGGAAATATCGGTAAGTAAATTTCATCCTTTCTTGCCCTTCGTCATTGGACATCTCAGCTGGAAGACTTTCCAGTCCGAGTGTAATCCGACAACTCAGCCGTGGCTTACATCAACAAGCAGGACGGAACAAGAAATCTCGCCGCTTGTTTGGTCATTTCTTCTTGGGCAGAAGAACATGTTCCTGCCATATCTGCAGTGCACATTCCTGGCGTAGACCGTCATGGCGGACTTCCTCAGACGACACACAGTGGACAGTGGAGTGTGGGAACTGCATCCAGAGGTGTTAACCTTCATTGTTTAGAAGTGGTGTCTTCCTTACATCGACCTGATATCGAAAAGACACAACCGGAGGGTTCCGAGGTTCTGCTCTCGATGGAGGGACCCTCTAGCTCTGGCGGTGGATGCAATGTCCATTCCTTGGTTATTCCCTCTGGCCTACATCTTTCCTCCCCTCCTAGTGTTGCGCAGGGTGTTAAGCAAATTACGACTGGAGTGTTGTCCAGTTATTCTGATTGCTCCATACTGGCCTCGCCAGGCTTGGTTTCCGGAGCTTCTGGATCTGTTGGTGGTAGCCATTCCGGCTCCCTTGCCATCAGGATCTTCTTCTACAGGGTTACCTGTGGAAGGAGGATGTTCATCGTCTAGCCTTGATGGCTTGGAAATTGAATCCTCAAGGGTTTTCTTGTGGTGTGGTGGCTACTATGCTCAGTGCCCTCAAACCTGTTTCTTAAGCTCTACCATCGTGTCTGGTCGACCTTCCTATCTTGGTGTGCTGATAAGGACCTGTCTCAGGAATTTTATCTGCTTATGGTCCTGGCCTTTTTGCAGGACTGTGTGGATAAGGGCCTCGGTTCCCTTAAGATTCAGACTTCTGCTCTCTTTCAGAGGTGCATTGTCATCCTTCCTGTTGTCAATGTTGTTCTTTCAGGGAGTTGCTCATACTTGTACTGCCTTCAAGATTCCTACTCCTCTGTGGGATCTTAACTTGGTTTTGGGCATTCTTCAGCGCCCTCCATTTGAGTCTTTGGCTACTATTCGTCTACGCCTGTTGACGTGGAAAATGGCCTTTCTCCTGGCAATTTTCTGTCCGCCGTGTCGCGGAGTTGCATGCTCTGTCGTGTGAACCACCCTATTTGGTGTTTCCTGAGAAGTGCGAAGCACCGCCTTGTCCTTGTGAGTTTCACCTGAAGGTGGTCTTGGAGTTCCACATTAATCAGGAGATTGTGGTGCCCTCTTTCTGCCCTGACTCCACCTCTGACAAGTGGAGGGATCTCCACTTGTTTGATGTGGTGCGTTGTCTCAAGGTTTTATGTACATCGCACTGAGTCCATCGGGCAATCTGAAGCATTGTTCGTCATTCCTGAGGGTCCTAAGGCAGGAAGACTTGCATCCAAAGTGACTATTGCTTCTTGGATCAAGTCCATTATTCATAAGGCTTATGAGCTGAGGAAGCCTGTCCCTTTCAGGGTCTTCGCTCATTCTGTATGATCTATTTGGGCCTCTTGGGCTTACAAGAATCAGGCCTCCACTGATCAGTTGTGCAAGGCTGCCACCTGGTTGTCTGTGCACACCTTTTCGAAGCGCTAGCGTGTTGATGTACTGACATCAGCTGATACCAGCTTTGGGAGGGAAATCCTGGCGACAGTTTTGCCTGTCTAGGCTTTCCTTTGGTTCTTGGTGTTTCCTTTACCTTTGCGCCCCGTTGGCTCTAGTTCAGCGTGCTGTGTAACAGTTGGGGTGTTACCCCGGTTCAGTGTCAGTTGACACATCGTTGTTGGGCTATCTCTGATCTGATGGTTCAGGCCTGGTCCTTGCCTTACTTCCCACCTCTGGGAAACTGGTTGGACATTCCAAAGTTATCAGTAACCTGTATTGGACGACAGAGAAAAGAGGATTTTAGTCTTACCTGTTAAATCCTTTTCTCTTAGTCCATACAGGTTACTGGTCTCCCACCCTGGCAGGGGACTAATGCTTGGCTCTCCTGTGGCAGACCGTGGGGGTCCTTCAGGGTCATGCTCACAGGAGTCTCCTTTCCCTTCCACTATCTAGTCAATAGTTAGTGTCTCAAATCTTTCTGGAGCTGGTTGGCTAGCTCCAGCCAAGGAGGGAAGATGGGCTTCACCCTCTGCATATTATTCTAGAACTGTTTCTGACTACAATTAAAAGGGCGGATCGCCTACCCAAAGTTACCAGTAACCTGTATGGACTAAGAGAAAAGGATTTAACAGGTAAGACAAAGAGTATTTTAAACACTAGCTGAGTGCCTCGACCCCTCGAGGCACTTGTTGCAGACCATTGGAAGCATTGTGAAAAGGCGGATATGCCTTTCACAACCCAGAAGTAATCTCTTCCCGGGAGTGATCACAAGTGCCGAGGGGGTTAAAATCCTTATTGCAGGATTCCTCAACATCAAGGCATTCCTGCAATACTGTTAGAGCGGCTGGAAGCAATCACGATAGCTTCCAGTGCTGTTTACCGGAGGGCTACCTGGTAAGTTAATTGTCATTAAGGGGTTAAACACAGACTCAAAAGGAATATAAATTCCTGAAGGTACAATTTCCAGTAATGGCAATCTGTTATCTTTTACCCCAAATACATAAAGATGTCAATAACCCCTATAGATGACCCATCATCTCAGGGATTGGATCACTGATCAGTAACCTCTCACAACTACTTCATCATCATTTGAAAAAATATGTACAAACACTCCCTTCATACACTGAGGATTCAACTCATGTTCTGTAAAAATTGCATAATTTAGAGTGGGGAAAAATGATTACCGAGTGACGTATGTTCATTCTATACCTCAATACAACATACACATGGACTAAAAGCAAAAGACTATCGTCTGCAAAAAAAAATATACAATGCCAACAACTCAGTGGGAATTCATGATCAAATCCATAAAATGTATACTAGAACTCAATTACTTTTGTTAGAAAAATCAATTTTTCTTACAGGTTTGTGGGACAGCCATGAGGACAAGGTTTGCCCCTAGTTACGCAAGTCTTTTCATGGGTTATTGGTAAGAGAAAATGTAACAGACCACAGTCCCCATTGTCTTGTGTTTACACTGTTGTTCTATGGTCTGGCCCGGTGTTTACTGTAAACCAATTATTTACCATATAGTTAATCATGTCTGGTCCTATGTATCATGTCCTAGTGACTGAATTATATATTGTACACCCATTGCATAACCATGTGAGTTTGTTCTGGAACAAGGAGTCCTGTCTCTTTACTACAGAATGGTATCAAGGAACTTCTCTTGCTCCCCATTCTGGCAAGAACTTCTGGAGCAATACCAGAAAGGTTACTACTCTGTAGCCGACCACAAGAGGGCGAGACCTGGAATGATGGCCTAAGTCAGCCCAAGGACTTGGGTATCCATTACAGAAGTACTTGTATATTCGCTTTGGGGGTACCTTGTCCTATATGGCCGATACATAGACAACCTGCTTATCATCTGGAGGGGAGACAAAAAGGATTTTAGTCTTGCCTGTTAAATCCTTTTCTTAGTCCAAACAGGTTACTGGTAACTCTGGGAGGCGATCCACCCCTTTAAGTAGGCAGGAACATTTCTCTAAATGTATGCATGGGGTGGAGCATCCCTTCCCTCTTAGGCTGTAGCCAGCTCCAGAATAATTTGAGATACTAACTAGACTAGAAAGTAAAAGGGAAGAAGACTCATGTGAGCATGCCCTGAAGGACACTCTCATACTGCCACAGGAGAGCCAAGCATGGTCCCTTGTCAGGGTGGGAGACCAGTAACCTGTATGGACTAAGAGATTTAACAGGTAAGACTAAAATCCTCTTCTGTCGTCTAATACAGGTTACTGGTAACTCTGGGATGTCCAACCATTGAGTTCCCCAGAGGCAGAAAGAAGGCAAGGACCAGGCGCAAGGCCCCCAAAGTCACCAGTGCAACTATGAGCCAACAGGTCAAAGATTGCCAACTGACACCGAACAGGGGTAAACACACCCCAGAACTGTTACACAGAACACTGAACTTCAGCCAACAGGGCTGAACAGTAAAAGAAGCACCAAGAACCTAAGAAGATCCTAGACAGGCAAGACTTCCTCCCAAAGCTGGCATCAGCCAAAGCCAGCACATCAACACGGTAGTGCTTCGAAAAGCTGTGCACAGAGAACCAAGTGGCCACCCTGCACAACTGATCGGCAGAAGCCTGATTCTTATAGGCCCAAGAGGCCCCAATGGACCTGGTGGAATGAGCTGTGACCCGAAAGGGAACATGCTTATTCCTCAACTCGTAGGCCCTATGAACATTTGAGTTGATCCATGATGCAATAGTTACTTTGGATGCAGGTATTCCTGCCCTAGGACCCTCTGGAATGACTAAGCATCAGACTTCCTGACCGATTCAGTGCAGTGGACGTAAAACTTGAGACAACACACCACATCCAACAAATGGAGATCTCTCTCCTTGTCAGAGGAGGGGTTAGGGCAGAGAGAGGGCACCACAATCTCCTGATTAATATGAAACTTGGAGACCACCTTAGGTAGAAACTCCTTAGAGGTGCAAAGCACCACCTTATACTCAGGAAACCCCACATACGGTGGTTTACAGGAAAGAGCTTGCAACTCCACAACATGGCGAACAGATACAGTCGCCAGAAGAGAGGCCATTTTCCACGTCAAAAGACGTAGGGGAATAGTAGCCAAAGACTCAAAGGGAGGACATTGGAGAACTCCCAAGATCAAATTAAGATCCCACTGAGGAGCGGGACTCCGAAAGGCAGGACGCACATGAGCAATGCCCTGGAAGAAAACCTTTGACGTCAGGAAGGATAGCAATACGTTTCTGGAAAAAAACAAAGTTCTAAAGCCTGGACCTTAAGAGAACTCAGACTGAATCCCTTGTCCACACCCTCTTGCAAAAAAGGCTAGGACAGTGGGCAGATCAAAGTCAAGAGACAGATTCCTGTCAGCACACCAAGACACAAAGGTCGACCAGACACTGATAGATCGTGGAGGAAACAGGCTTATGGGCACTAAGCATAGTAGTCACCACAGCAGAAGAAAACCCTTTCTTCCTCAAAATCCAGGACTCTACCTCCAGGCCATCAAATTGAGCCGATGGACATCTTCCTTCCATGTAACACTGCAGAAGAAGATCCGGACGAGAGGGGAGCGGAAATGGCTCCACCACAGAGCCAGAAGCTCATGATTGACTAGGTCAATTCGGAGCAATCAGGATGACCGGACAACGATCCATTTTCAATTTCTGTAACACCTTCATCAACATCGGTAGAGGGGGAATGTCCAAGGAATGGACATCTCATCGACAGCTGGAGAATCTCTCCACCGAGAGCAGAATGCAGGAACCTTTCTGTTGTCTCGTTGCCATCAGATCCACTCGGGGCATCCCCCATCTCTGAACAAGGAGTTGAAACACCTCAGGATGTAACTCCCACTCTCCGCTGTCGACTGTGTGATGACTGAGGAAGTCTGCCATGATGCCTACGCCTGGAATGTGCACTGCGGAAATGACAGGAACATGAACCTCTGCCCAGGACAGAATAGCCTTGACCTCTAACCAAGCGGCGAGACTACTTGTTCCACTCTGTCTATGTAAGCCACTGCCGTGGCGTGGTTGGACTCCACTCGGACTGGACAGTCCTCCCAGTTGTGATACCCAATGACACGGGGCATGAAATATCGTCCAAAGTTCCAAGATGTTGATTGGGAGAAGGGACTCCTCCGTGGACCATTTCCCCTGAGCGCTGAAGTGACCCAGAACAGCTCCCCAGCCTGATAGACTGGCATCTGTCGTGACCATGGTCCAGTATGGAATTAGGATGGATCTCCCTTTCAGCAGATTGGAAAGGTCCAGCCACCACTCCACGCTCAGCTCTACATGAGGAAGAAGGGACACTGACATCTTCTGATCTGGTCGATCCCTGCACAGCTGTATCACAAACCTCTGAAGTTCCCTGGTGTGTGCCATGGTGAGTGGAACCGCCTCTATCGTGGAAATGAACTTTCCCACCAGAGAAGACAACTTCTGAATTGGTTTCCGATCCAGAGTTAGAACCGCTGAGACCCTGTGGGCAATATGATTGGCTTCCTCCTCCGGTAGAAACACCATGCTCCTCTGCGTATCGAACAGAAGACCCAGGAAAATTAGTTGTTGGGATGGGACAAGATCTGACTTGTCCAAGTTGACAATCCAACCGTGATTGGTGAGGACTTGAATGCAGGTCTGAACCTGCTGATGAAGGTCTGCAGAGGAGGTTTTCAAAAGCAAGTCGCCCATGTAGGGAGTCACTCTGATACCGTCCTGATGGAGAACGGCTATCAAGGCCCCCAGAACGTGTTGGAAAACCTGAGGGGCTGTCGTCAGACCAAATGGAAGAGCTGAGAACTGAAAATGACCCCTGTCGAAGGCAAACCGCAGGTACCTCCTGCTCTCCTGATGAATTGGGATGTGCAAATATGCATCCTTAAGATCCAGAGAAGCAAGGAACTCCCCGCGGAGCCATGGCAGCGATCACTGTGCGCAGAGACTCCGGACGATAGTGAGCCTTGATAACAAAGGAGTTCAGATCTTTCAGATCCAAAATAGGGCGGCATCCGCCGTCCTTTTTGGTCACCACAAAGAGGTTCATGTAAAACCCCAAACCCCTCTCTGAAGGAGGCACTGGCTCCAGAACATCCTTGTCCAAAAGAGCCTGAACAGCGCCTTCGAACAGACGGCATTTCTCGATGTCCAGAGGAGAATGAGAAAGATGAAAGGGATCTTGTATCCCTCTGTTACCACCTCTAAAACCCATGGGTCAGATACAGAATCCTCCCAAATCCTGCGAGTCGTAGACTACCACCCACAGCGGGATGCGAACCCGGGTTCGGTGAGTCATGCCGAAGCAGTCTTGGGGGCCTTGGGCTTGGAGGCAGCCTTGGGCTTTCATTGCTGCCTGGGCTTGGAGGAGGGACGTGGAGCTGATGGAATCGCCTGGATCGTTGAACGTGTCTGTTTGAAAGGAACAAAAGGACCAGTTTTGTTTAAACAGCAACTTTTTCTTAAAGACCAAGGGTAGAAGTGTACGCTTACCCCCTGTGGCCTCGCTAATTACTTCCTTTAGATCAGGCCCAAACAAGAAAGTACCCTAAAGGCAGAGAAAGCAAGACTTTCTTTGAAGCAGTGTCAGCAGACCAAATCTTGAACCAAAGCGTACGCCTGGCTACCACAGAAGTAGTAGAAGCCCTTGCCATATGCGGACGTCATCAAAAGCAGCAGCAGAAACAGTGCTGCGCTTCAGAGATATTAGCAAGAAGACGCAATTTCTCTGAAGTAGACGCAACCTGACGGGCCGCCGTAGTGAGTTGTTCAGTCCAGACTGCAATAGCCTGGTTAACCCACGCAACAGCAAAAGCTGGACGCATAGCAGGAGCAATAGAAGCGAAAATGGACTTGAGGGAAACTTCAAACTTCTTGTCAGTCCAGTCCTGTAGCGCAGAAGCGTCAGGCGGGTAAAGCAGTAGATTTAGATAGTCTAGAGATGGGTGCGTCCACCTTAGGGGGAATGAACCCATTTAGCCAGCTCAGCTTCAGAAAAGGGATAAAGCTTAGCAAATTTCCTGGACACAGAAGCAGACTTGTCTGGATTTTTCCACGCGTCAGAAACCAAACGGTCAAGAGTGGGGTTAGGAGGAAAGTAAGTAAGGGGCTTAGCAGGCTCCTGAAAAACATCAGAAGGGACTTCCTGAACCAAGGGAATGTTGAGTGTGGTCAATACAGCCCTGATCAGGCCCTCAGCAGAGGGTTCAGGATCAGCTTCAAATGGGTCCCCAAGGAACCTACAAGACTCCAAAATAGTACCATCCTCAACATCTGAATCTTGCAATAATTCTTCCTTAGAAGAGTCTGGCACATCAGCTGCCACCTGCAGTTTAGGCAAGGAGGATCTGATAGTAGAGGGGGTCTGCCATAATTGAAGTGCCCCCTGTACCTGGGATGGAAAGAGCTGTAAAGTGGACCTAAGGTCCCGAGTCTCAGCCTTAAACTCTTGCACCCAAGCTGGCTCAATAGTATGGCTGGAAGGCCCTGGGTTGCTGTAAGGAACTTCTTCAGAACATACTGGACATAAATGACCAGAGAACGCTCTAGGTAGCCCTACGTGACCGGAAGAGCAATGTGCAATGGGAGATACTGAGTCCCCAGCCTCCTTAGTTTTGGGTCTAGCCCTAAGCTCCAGCGGTATAGACATTCTCGTTGTCAAAATTACCAACTGTACAATGAATCGCCCAATTTTAGTGGTGTAAGATTAAGACTTCACCCCAGAAACTCTAAATATAGACTTATCTGGCAGGCGAAGGGTTAATCTGCAGAGGAGAGAAGGAGTCCAAGCCCTGCATAGGATACTTATCGAGAAAAGCTAAAAAAAAAAAAAAAAAAAAATCAGAAAATAGGGGCGACACAAGTGCTCATGGGAAATTGTAGTTTTCCCCAAAAAAGTACCCCAACACACTTGAACTATGAACTGGATGATAGAGTAAGGGTAGACAATTAAAATGAGCCCACTCTGAAGTTGCTGTGTGAAGCTGTTGCAGAGATGTCCCAAACAGTGTTGTTACATAGAAAGTAAATGGAGCAATGGCGTCTATGCGGTAAAGCGCACCTTTAAAGGAGTAGTACACAATTTTAATAAGTTAAAGTATATGTTAAAAACATGTAAAACATACAGGGAACATATGTGCATACCTAGAAAACACTAACCCAGTAGGGAAAGTGTCAGAACCCCCCCCCCCAAAAAAAATGCCAAACCAGCAGACAAAGGGTTAAGTTACCACATAACCTGCTCCAAATACCCAACAGACATACACATATATACCCAGTGAGTGCATAATGAGAACTCCCAAATGCAAGCCCAGCAAAGGGGCACTGTGGGACACGTGGACCTGCAGCACTCAAAGGGGTAGCTCACCTTTCCTGCAGATCTTCTGTCTTCAGATTACCATGCAGCAAGAATTACCTCAGTGGGTAATCCCTGGGGAAACACTTGTACCCAAGATATTCCCCCTCAGGGCTTAAGGTCCACCAAAAAGCACCTGGACACTGAGCTAGCCACATTAGAGGGCATTTGTCAGTCATGGTAATCCGCCTAATGGTGGTGGTCCATATCTGACAGAAAAATAAAAAAGAAACTAAAACTAAAGAAGAATGTTCTCCATCTGGTGTGTTCACACCCAGGAACAAATCATTCTGGATCTGGCTAGCTAGCTGCAGCCTAGGAGGGAAGGGAGGCGCCACCTCCTGCTTACACTTAGAGAAATGTTCCAGCCTACTTAAAGTGGCGGATCGCCTCCCAGAGTTACCAGTAACCTGTATTGGACGACAGTGAAAATGGAAAATGAAAACTAACTTTGATTTCAATTTGCAAGCAATTACAGTAAAGAAAAATTGTTTCTAGACCTTACAATAAACATCAACATAAACTCTGAGAAAAAGCAATAGACCTGAATTATGTACCAAGGGCACATCATCCTAGGTGGCTCCAAGAAGCCAATTTTATAGTCTAAGAAGAAACTGTTCAGAAGATTAAGTATTCTGACAACAAGCAAATGATCTATGCATTAAGTTCTTAGGCTATAAAGAGGAAAAAAAAAATCAAAGAAGCTTTGGAAAAAGTTTGGGAAACCACTAGAGAACAATTGCTCTGGAAACCAAACAAACACAACAAAGAAAATGCCAAAAATACTGTTTGTCACCAGGTATAAGACAGCTGGAATCCATATTGAAGAAAATATCCATAAACATTGGTCGCTCTTTAAAGGAGATAAAATTCTAGGACCAATAATCCCAACAAAACCAGAAATTATCTACTGCAAATCCAAAGACTTAAAGTGGAACTACCACCTCTACTAAAGTCGCCCTGCAATACTTATGCAGGTGGCGACTATCTTATTAATCGTTATTTTCCCTATAAAAAGTGCCCACAAATAAAGTTATGCTTAAGCTTTCGACACCGGAAGCCAGGCATCACCACGGACATCTTAAATGCGTGCCTGCGCGGTCAGTCCTCATCACAGGCATAGCACTGGCCCGGATGGTTCTAGAAGAGACTGACTGACTGCAGGCTGCAGTAACCTAGCCATCAGTCTTGGAAACCTAAGCATAACTTTATCCGTGGGCACTTTTTAAAGGTAAAATATTGATTAGTAAGCTAGTAGCCACCTGCATAAGTGTTGCAGGGCGACTTTAGCGGAGGTGGTAGTTCAGCTTTAAAGAGTAAGCTAGTACCTAGTGATCTGAACAAAGATCAGAACAGACTTTAAAAGTCCTTTTTGACACCACAGAAAGCAAGGGGAATTTCAGATGTGAACACAGGATATCTGCCACTTGTAAATTTATTTTTTTCTTTTGTATTTAATTACCAGCCACTATACAGGAGAAGAATTCCAAATGGAAACCTTCCTCCAATGTATATCAAGCTATGTAATCTACGTGTTGGAGTGCCCTTGCGGCCACCAGTATTAAGGGAGAACTAGAAGTATTAAAATTTATGGAACACTGGAGAAACCTACTTTAAAGGCCATCCAAAGCAAAGCATAGCAAGACTCTCTACACCATATAACAACCAGGATCCCAAAGGGCTAAAACTGTTTATTATATATGAAATTCCACCGCAAAGAAAAGGGGACAGGTTTACCAGACTTGCAAAACAAGAGGTGTATTGGATTTTCAAGCAAAATGCCTCATATCCAAATTGCCTCAAAGAGGAAATATAACTGATGTATTGGATAAATAAAAGAATATTGGAGTAAATGATGCTACAGTTTAATGTGTTATTAATGTCCCAGAACAAATATTCTTTTGTAGTGCTTAAAACGTTGAACTAAATGCAAAAAAAACTATCTCTCAAACCGCTATGCTTTGTGAGATATTAACTGTGAAAGTTTGACGTTTCCTGCTGTCAGCTATACAGCTGACAGCAGGAGATCCATGTTGGCCTACACGAGGAGGCTCTTCAGCAAAGCCGCAATCACGTTCTTTAAAACAAATTACTTCATCTGAATGGTCTACAAAGTGTGCTTGCAAACCAGGCACACTTGGTAGACATTTCCAATGAAGTCCGTTTTAAATAACGGGATTGTGGCTCTGCTGCAGAGCCGCTGGCTGGTCCCAGTACCGGGATCTCCTGCTGTCAGCAGAGCGTAGATGTCAGGAGAAGGGGAGGGAGGAGGGAATTTTGACAGTGAATATTTCTGAAACCATAGTGGTTAGAGACAGAGGGTTTTTGCATTTAGTTCAACTTTTTAATGATAGTAATGTTTCACAAAAACAGCAGCTCCAAGTAATCTTCATAGTATTTGAGCCATAGAGAGTGTTATTTTCATTACTGTGAGCTTTGTAGTTCAAGTGTAATTGAATGATCGTTTCCCCCTCCCGCCCCTTTTACCTAGTGTAAGCCCCACTCCTCAGATGTGGAATCCAGGCCATAGACCAGAGAGCTCACATCAAGGGTCAATCTTCTTACTGTGAGAACAATGAAAACCCTGCCCCTTTGACAGACTTTTCAGCTTTTTCCCTTATCTTAATTGAAGATTGTCCCTCTCTGCAATTTACCTGGACACTCCCTGCTGCTCTAAGCTGAGCAGTGTTACATCAGTAAAAGGGGCGGGCGGGGGATACTTTTTATCATTCAATTACTCTTGAACTACAACTCTGACAGAACTGAAATAACACTCTCCAAGGCCCAAATACTATGATGAGTAATTAGAGCTGCTTTTATTATGAAACATCACTATCCCTTTAAACACTACAAAATGATAAATATTTGTTCTGGGACATTACTGCCCCAGGAAAGCTCTAAAATCAAATGCTGAGGCCCCTAGACACACAAAACAATTACTCACTAGATTGTCAAGAAGAATATATCTATCAAAATTAATTTATACTAGGGCAAAAATAACTGGTTTGAGTTTGAGAACCTACTAAAAAAGAAATAACAGTAATTAAACATAGCATCCACACCAAGGAACCATCATGCAATCTACTCCAGCATTAAAATATAATTAAAAATGAATAAAAAATAGTGGAAACGGGAATTACCTCTTCCCCCTACAGGCACGAGAAAAATTACAGCTAAAGTAACCCAAGAGAACGCAAAAAAAGTTTGCATTAGGCGTTAAAATCAAAAATAAAAAAAAATCCGTAAATTTAACACTTGCATATAGCGCCTCAACATTTTCACCCACAGGAACGGACCAAATAACGTGGTGCCTATTTAGTATCAAACACTAGCTGCCTTGGTACATCGGATGTTAATACCGCAAATTTAAACAACCTGTCCATCGTAGAAACAAATTATAAAGGACCATAAAAAGAAATCAATAGGCATACTTAGAAGAATCCCAGTAGGAGTATAAGAAAGCAATAGATACCAAAGGAGAGCATAACAAAAGTAATTATCAGGCACTTTTTAGGATGAACTTCAAAGCACAATAATAAGATTGCAAAGCAGCTTCAAAAATTGTAATACATGAAAAGTATCATTTTTCACCATAATTCAAATTTACAGCAACACCATAAATAATCTTAGAAAATACAGCTACCAAAAAATATAGGAGAAACAACTTTATTTTAAAACTTTAATTTTAGTATATTTGTAACCCAAATCCACCACTTTTGACCTTTGCCCCCTACTTGTTTGGGTGAGCACCCTATAAGCAGGGAAAGTAACATGGGCCAACATCATGCTTTCAGAAGAAGGTGAAATTACAAGCTCCAAAACACATTCAAGTACCAACTTGCAGCTGACAACTGGAGAGAGAGGGACGCCGATAGGAGAACCTAGGAGGACACAATGTCTTGTAGGGGAGAGGAAAAGAAAGAAAGTGGCCACCTATACTCTTATAGCATTGAAATACATTGACTGTAAATTGGTTACTGTATCTAATGTAAGAGCTCACTCTGTATACATTGTCTCAGCAAGCTAGATTCTAGACGTGTCCTGTTATACCTCACCCTATAGCTCCCTTTATAATGCTCTGTATATGCAAGTGTAAGTGTGGACTTAACATCTATACTAGTACAAAAAAAAACACTCATCTGGTAGTGCTCTTTAAACACTCTGCTATACAATAACTGCAATTTATCGAACATATAAGCTCCTAAACAAAGTTTTTTTATATTATTTTTATCTTTTTATTATTTCTTATTTATTTCCTTGTTTTATATCCTATTTTGATAAGGGAATATGTCATTCATTCCTATCTTGCTGTGTTTTTAATTTTTGTATTATATATACATTGTTTTGGACTTTATTAAACTAATACACTTACGTTTTATTGTGCTGCCTTGCCTCTTCCTATTGTGGTTTTGATTTACATGACCATCATCCTCGGGTGATCAAAATGTGAGATTTTAGTAAGGCAAGCTGCAATGGAGAGTGTGCCATAAGAACTGATTGATAGGGAGAGTTTATTTTCATATCTTTGCTTAGACCTTTATACGAAGAACAATATAAAATGTACTTCCCCTACATTGTGTCATATATATGATTGGTACATTGTTATATCCATTATTGTCACTCTGATCCTCTTTGTGTTGCGTTTAAGATTAGGTACCGCTGAATACATTGTTTTATCTGTCTCTCCCCCCCCCCCCCCGAGTGAGTGCCAGAGAGACACGTGATGCATTGCATACCTCTGTCGCAGTCAAAGGGTTAACATTGAAACCAACATTTATTCATTTCCTAAGCAGGGTCAGGAACTAGAAGTTAGGGGCAGTACTATCAATGCCCACTACACTACACGTAACTGGAGAACTATGCCAATCCTTATCGACATGGCACTGCTCTCCCATTCAGTACCTTAAGAATTAACTAGTAAGTTAGACTACAGCAAGATTTTAAAAGGAAATAATTGTATATTTAAGACTTGGGACACATTACTAACCGATAATAGGATGTTATACATTGGTGACAGTTCCACTTTAAGAAATGTAAAGTCTGTATGCAAACGTATTATAATGACAAAATGCCATGAAACAAGAATGTAAAACTTCTTACAATTCCATTCCATATACATTTCAAGAACATAGTGCATCTCCCTCATTAAGATGTGATTAAGTGGAGATGACTTTTCCAGTTTATGACTTCAATTCCTCAGCTATTCTATGGAGCCTATGCACTAAGTTTTCTCAAGAAGGAACTGGAGAAGTGATATCACTGGAGAAGACCATCTCCACATTATCACCTCTCTTATTAGGGATGGGTGAAAAATGATGATGGTGTGTGTGGCACTCTGACTCTTCTCATACTCCTCTGCAGCAGGTGCAGGAAATCTTGGCACACACTCTAACTCAACAGCACTTCTATTATGTACTCTTTTGGATTGTGAGCGATGTTTCTCCATACGGTGGACTTCATAGACAGAGGAGTTCCTGATAGGCTGCTGCTACTACAACAGCAAGATGTTGCTGCAATTGTACTACTAGGTTTCACACGTGCTGCATTTACACAGCAGCAGAGACACTCATCATAGATAAGGTTGTGGATGTTGATAACCTGTTTCTGGTTACTGAACACTAGTATTGTGTGTGTGTGAGATTGAGACTGACAGGATGTTAGAGGGTTATAGTCTAGATCTACATCATCCGTAATTATTAGGTTGACCGCCATATAGCCTGGCTCTTCTCTTCTACTTTTATATTCCTCTAGGCTTTTTACTTTTCCCTTTTTAGAGGGATTTTCACAATATTTGCTAGTATTTTTCAGGACAGGTGTATTTGTGCTTGTTTGTTTCACTGGCTCATGCAGCAGTCAGTTGAGCTGCTACACTTTCTGGCACTGTGCCGTCAAGCCTTGAATGTGACTTGTCTTCAGTGTTTTTAAGTGGTTTATTATTAGTACTGGTGCTAGTGGAACTTTGACAAACTGCATCCTCTTCGGGAGGAGAGAGAGTATTCCACACTCTGCAGCAGCCATGGCTGCAGTCAGTTTTTGAACTGCACACCCCTGCACTGATCCTACTTATTTTCCCCCTCCCCCTGCTCCTTTTGCATTTGCTGGACATGACCATAATAACAAACACGGAAGCTGAGTAAAGTACACAACAGAACTGATTGTGTGATGTCTTTCCTTGGCCCTCTAAAAAATACTCTCTCCTTTACTATCAGTCTACTTCAGCCACAGCTCGTCAGGGTCCCTGTCACCTATCCTCTATTTATTTATTTATGTATTTTTAATTAATTTTTTTGACCCTTTGAGTGCCGGATGGGTGTGCAATGAATTGCGTACCGCTATGGCACTCAAAAGGGCTAAATTAACTGGCGTCACTATCACTGTCAAAAAAACAAAACTCGGTACTGGTTTAACTGCTCCCCCACCACCACCACCACCACCACCAGACTCCCCTAGCACAGATTACAGCCAGATCAAGAAGAAACTTTGATAATGGCTGCGGGTGTCTTCCCAGTCACTCACATAGAAGTTTGGGGTCAACCTCCTTTCTCTCTTCCTGTCCACCAAACTCCCCCTAAGACAGAGAACAAATCTCTGCCTACAAGACTCCCTAAACGAAGCTTCAACTCCACTTTATTAGCCTGTCTTCTGTAGCTGAAATATGTGCTACTTTCTATTCACCTTGCAAACACAGAATGGCATGCTGTGGGAACCTGACACCCCTTTTATACTATGCCAGCATGTGAAAGGGAAACTTGCCATGTGTTGGGGAGAAATTTAGTCTTCCCATCGATTTCAATGCAATGCGCTTGGAAAATTGGTACTTTTCACACAAAACTTACAGCTGGGTGAAAACTGCCATTCTTCTACTGTTTCTCTTTTGAGGTGAAAACTTTTGCCCATCCCTATGGAGTTAGACAGGGGAGCAGAGGTAGTTAACCTGGTTCAGCATCCACTGAATCATATCTGAGCTGTATTGCCATTTGGGCAAGTGGAAGTCTAAACAGATTTGTAAACAAGTAGGCAAAAAGTCAATAGGCAAACAGCCAATGTGAGTGTTCTGGGATATTGGCATCCCAATGAGCCGTGATCGATTCTATATAAGTAATCCATGACAGTGAGTGATTATGCAAAGACTTCGCCTTCTGCGAAGCCGGGGGGGGGGGGGGCTTCCACAGAAATGGAATAGCAAAATGGGCTGCTTGTAGCGCATATAGTTGTAGTATTGAGGCCAAGGAGGGTGGGAAAAGCAAATGACCAATTCTAAATAAAGACAAATAAGCAAATCACTGGGTTCTATGGTACTGAATAGTCTGTCGTTGACGATAACAGATTTCCAAAATTAAGTAATCAGATCACATGCCCACTAATTGTGTGACATGGAGCTGGTCTCCTTCTGACTGCTCCAACATAGCGGGGAAAATGAGGGGTCAAATTTTGCTTTGAGGGGTTCTATACCACTGAGTAAAGAGCTTGTAATTAGATTGAAATTAAGGGAAAATATTATTTTCCGGTACATGCCGTCCAAATGGGTCCCCAGCTGTACTTGCCAGGCACAAATTAAATAAAGAGAATCTATCTCCATAAGAGACCAAAGAAGCTTATAGAGTCTGGGGCATATCCTCCACATACAAATGTAGAGATATGAAGTACTGGAGTATATTGCCAAAAGTGGGAATGTCTGTCGTAATGCTGGAGCAGTAAGACTCTCCAACGTGTGAATTTCCCTGTTTCTCCAGTCCCAAAAACTCTCAGCAGAAAAACCAGGATTCTGGATTCTCAACAATGGACAGATAAGGAGAATGGTAGGGAGGGAGAATTAACGGAGGCCCAAGACTGTAGCAAATGGCACAGTAGCCAGTGGTTTGAAATTGAGTTTGGGATAGATGAGGGATGAGCCCATGTCAACTGGGTATGGATTCCAGTCCAATTTACAGAAAGGGAAGCTAACAATGAATCCCTAGGTTTAGTTAGGAGAAAATATCAATCTGGCAAGAGTAGCTGCCTGGTAGTATCTAAAGAGCTTGGGTAAACCCAGACCACCCGTTTTGAAGGTCCCTAGAAAGAATTTACAAACACAACTGTGCTTAGAAAAAACAAGTAAAATCACCAATGATTAATTGCAGTTTCTTAATGAACCATGGGGAGATATGAAATGGCATTGTCTGAAACAAAGTGCTCATGGCAATATCACAATCTTTACCAAATATGTGTCGTAGTCAGATTATACAGGTTATGCCATCAATGTAATTCATCACTAACTGAGGAGATCATGGGGGAAAAAATTCAAAGGGGGAATCTGTTGAAGGTCCGGGGAGTGAAAAATTCTTAGTCTCTGACCATTGGAATGGAACCTCCTTATGGCGGGATAATGTCTGAGCAAGAGAGGGTTACATTCAGGATTTCAGATTTATTATAAATTTAGCCTGAGACACAGCGCAGTATTGATCTAAAATATCTACCAGATGCATAAGGGAGGTAGTGTGATGAGAGTTTAAATATGTCCTCTGCATATGAAGCTAGCTTAAAATGATTAGGTCCCACAGGAATGCCTAACATATCCTATATAATAAAAGGCCAGAAAGTTTGTCACAATGCAGTCATGGGCAGTAGAGACTGCCCTCTTTCACCAGTCTCTACTGCGCATGATTGCATCGTGTGAATGAGGTGGCGCAATCGTGTAGAGCAGTGAGGTAAGGGCAGTACTCAGAGCAGGTCCAGGTAATGTTAACCCATTGAGTGCCAGAGGGGTAAGCACTCTGGCACTCAAAGGGTTAACATTACCCAGACCTGATCTGCGTACTGCCCTTACCTCACTGCTCCACGGCCCGTGCATACGGGCTTTTACACTAGTCAGAATATAATCAAATTATGCCGAGTAAACGCTCAAGTGACAGTACAAAAATCAAAGGCGTAAACCTTGATGGGGGTGACATTAGTAATTGGAAAGTCCTTGGAAAGGTAGCAGAAGTGGTAGAATAAAGACTGAGAATAGCCATGATGAACCTAGGACCAACTCCTATATTACACAGCCAGGCTTCTACAAACTACCACCTAACCTGGTCGAAGACTTTCTCCGTATCTGTGAAAACCAATGTAGAAGGGAGTTGCAAAAGTTTGGCTAAATCTGTAAAGGCTATAGTTCTACGTTGTGTGTTAGATTGCCTAGAGCAAAAAAAAATAAAAAATTAGAACCACTGTTCTAGAGCTTTTCCTTCTGAGTAAAACAAGGGTAATCCCACTGCTGACAATTGTCTTACTCAAATGTTAATTCAAATAGCCAGGAAGTGAATGCAACCGTTCTTTATAGAATGTGATAGAAACTTCTGTCATGGACTTTCCTCTCTAATAGAATATTAATGTTAAAAATTTAAAAAAATAACATAAAACTGGTTTAAACTGTAATAACTGGAAATATGCATCACTCAGCAGTTTGAGTACCATTACTTCTCAGATCTGCTATAGTTTTAGCTTTATTATTTTTCTATTAGATATGGGATACCACCATTAGGCAGATTACCATCACTGACCATTCCCATCACCCAAATGTGGATAGCTCAGTTTACCAGGTGCTTTTGTGGACCTAAGCCCTGGGGGAAAATCTTGGCTGCAAGTTCTTTCCCCAGGAGTTGCCCACTGAGGCTTCTTCTTGATATATGGTAATTTGAAGACAGGGTGCTCACCTTTTTCAGCAGGTCTTCTGATTGCTGAGGTCCACATGTCCCATGCTTCCCCACTCATTGGGTTTATCTGTATGTCTGTGAGGTGTTTGGAGCAAGTTTGTAGTAACTTAACCCTTTTGCTACTGGTTACCACCTTTTGGGGAGTTTTGGGCACTTTCCCTACTGGGTCCAGTGTTTATTGGGTCTACTGATTTAATCTAGTGCGCTTTTGAGTGGTTTTTCCATTTTGGTATTCACCTCGTTAACTTTGTGTTCGTGCCTTTAAGGCGCGTTTACCGCATAGACGCCATTTCTCCATTCATTTCTATGGGGCTTTACATTTTGGGACATTTCTCTGCAACCGCTCCACGTAGCAAGGTCAGAGATGGCTCGTTTTGTTGGTTTTCTCTTGCTCTGTTTCTGATTGGCTTCCGCCGCGGCAGCCATTTTGTCTTCGCAGATAGAGTATCCTACGCAGGGCTTGGACTCTCCTTCTCTCCTCAGCAGTTTAACCCTTCGCCTACCAGATAAGTCTTATTTAGTGTTTCTGGGGTGAATTTATTTATCATATACAGTGTGGGTGTTTTGATACTTTGACCATTTGACTCTGTGAGAATGTCTACTCTGTTAGACCTTGGGGCTAAACCAAAGACTAAGGACGCTGGGGCGTCTGTGTCCCTTATTACTCCTCTTGTCACTCAGGATTACCTAGAGAATACTCAGGTCATGTTTGCCTAGCATGCTCTGCTGCCCCTGAATCCCCTTCAGGGACCACCAGCCATGCACTAGAGCCAGTATAGATGCAAGAGCTTAAGGCTACTACCAGGGAACTCCAGTCCACCTTAAACTCCTTCCATCTTTACAGGGGGTCTTCCACTCGTGGCAGGCCCTCGCCCCTATCAGATCTTCCCTGCCTAAACCGCCGGGTGTACCTGATGTGTCTGATTCCTCTGAGGAGGAATTATTGGTGGACTCAGATGATGACTGTTCAGCTGTTCCTTCATCTGTTTTTTGGGGACCCCTTTGAGGCTGACCCCATTCCCCACTGAACATTCCCTTGGCGCAGAAGGTTTCTTCTGACCCCTCTGATGTGTTCCAGGAGCCTGTTAGGACCCATACTTGTTTTCCACCTAACCCCACCATTGACAGGAAACCATCTGTATCTAGAAAATTTGCTAAGCTTTAGCAGTTCTCTGAAACGGCCCTTACACAGTGGGTCCACCCCCCCACCAAAGGTGGATGCCCCTGTTTCCAGGCTTTCTAAGTCCACTACCTTGCCTGTGGCTGACGCATCTGCTCTGAAAGACTGGACTGAGCAGAAGCTTGAGACCTCTCTCAAGGCTATTTTTGCGACAGCTGGTTCTGCCCTTCGTCCTACATTTGCTGCACCATGGGTAAATAGAACTGTGTCTGTTTGGACTGAACAGCTCACTTCATCTGTCCATCAGGGGGCCCCTACTGCTGACATGTTGAGGCTTCTCGCCAACATTGCTGAGGCTCAGCATTATGTTTCTGCTGCCCTGTTTGATGCTGTGCGTATGGTAACCAGGGCATCAACTATGCCTGTGGTAGCCAGACGTGCTATTTGTCTTAAGATCTGGTCTGCTGACACGGCCTCCAAGAGGGCTCACCTATATTTGCCCTTTCAGGGCACCTCCCTGTTTGGGCCTGAGCTCAAGGATCTGATCAGCGAGGCCACTGGAGGGAAGAGTACTCACCTACCAGTGGTCCTAAAGAAGAAGACGCCTGTCAAAAGGAATCTGCTTTTTCGTCCCTTTCAGACAGACTCACACCAAGCGACCCAGACAGTCCCTCAGGCTCCTCGCTCCTCATCCAAGCCTAAGCAGCAATGGAGGCCCAAGTCCTCCACAAAGCCCAAAGCTTACAAACCTTCTTCTGCATGACTTGCTGAACTCAGGTCCCCGCCCACAGGTAAGTGGCTGCTTACGCCACTACCTCTCAGCCTGGGCTGCCTCTGTGGCGGACCTGTGAGTTTTGCAGGTGGTGGGTACAGGATTCCCTTCACCTACCTTTCTCCTTCCAGGACCTTCTCTTCTCGTTCTCCCTTGGGAGCGGAAAGGTGCCGCCTTTTGAAGGAGGCCATTCAGGCCCTTCTGGACAAGGCGGTCCTGGAACCAGTTCCTCCTCAGGAGAGGAGCTTGGGATTCTACTCCAACCTCTTTGTGGTTTCCAAGAAGGACAGCGGCTGTCTTCCCATTTTGGATCTGAAGGATCTCAACAACTCCTTTGTGGTCAGGTCCCAATACCACCAGGAGTCTCTGCGCACAGTGATAGCGGCCATGTCCCCTGGGGAATTTCTGGCCTCTCTGGATCTTCAAGATGCCTATCTGCACACCCCCATTCAGCCAGAGAGTCAGCAATATCTCCGCTTTGCCTGCAACCTAGGGCATTTCCAGTTTTCTGCCTTCCCCTTTGGCCTGACCACGGCTCCTCAAGTCTTCAACAGAGTCCTCGGAGCATTGATTTCCGTCCTACATCAGAACGGCATCCTTCTGAAGGCCTCTTCTCCAGAATTCTTCCTCAACAGGTACAGGACTGCATTCGCTCTCTTCCATCACGGGTGGATCATCAATCTGGACAAGTCCGACCTTGTTCCTTCCCAGAGGATGGCCTTTCTGGGCATCCTTTTCGGCACTCAGAGGGGGGTGGTGTTTCTCATGGACGAAGTGGCTCATCAGATAGGACTGAAGGTTCAGGCTATCCTGTCTCAGGATCCAGTTCCAGCCAAGAAGCTGTCATCCTTAGTGGTGAAGTTTATTTCCACCATAGAAGCAGTCCCGTTTGCCATGGCTCATACCAGGAAACTTCAGAGGTTTCTAATCCTGGCATGCAGGGGTCGGCCAGATCTCCTGGAAAGAATCCCCATCTCTCCCTCTTCACGTGGAGCAGAGCCTCTCGTGGTGGCTCAACCTGAACAATCTCCTGAAGGGCAGAGCCTCTCGTGGTGGCTCAACCTGAACAATCTCCTGAAGGGCAGACCCTTCCTGGTGGCTTTCTGGACCACAGTCACGACTGATGCCAGCCTCTCCGGATGGGGAGCGGTACTGGGGCACTTGAGTGTTCAGGGCCGGTGGTCCCAGGAGGAATCTCTCCTTCCCATCAATGTCTTGGAGCTTCGGGCGATATTTCATGCCCTACAACACTGGACATGGCAACTGAAGGATTGCCCGTCAGGGTACAGTTGGACAATGCCACAGCGGTAGCCTACATCAGCAAGCAAGGTGGCACAAGAAGTCTCGCAGCTTGGCTAGAGGTCAAGGCTATTTTAGCATGGGCAGAGGAGCATGTCCCTGCCATTTCCGCAGTTCATATTCCTAGCATAGACAATGTTCTGGCAGACTTCCTCAGTCGGCACATGGTGGACAGAGGAGAGTGAGAACTACATCCAGAGGTGTTCAACCTCATCATCCAGCAGTGGGGTCTTCCATGCATCGACCTGATGGCAACCAGGCACAACAGGAAGGTTACAACGTTCTGCTCTCGCTGGGTGAATCCCCTGGCTCTGGCAGTGGATGTCTTGTCGATCCAGTGGACACTTCCTCTGGTATACCTATTTCCTCCCATTCCGTTGTTGAACAGGGTGCTACGGAAGCTGAGACTGGAGCGCTGCCCAGTCATTCTGATTGCTCTGTACTGGCTTCAGCAGGCTTTGTTTCCGGAGCTTCTGGACTTCTCAGTAGCGGAACTTCCTTGACTTCCCTCCCATCCGGATCTTCTTCTGCAAGGTTACCTCTGGAATTAAGATGTTCATCGTCTGGCTTTCACAGCATGGAGGTTGAATCCTCCATTTTGAAGA
Source organism: Rhinophrynus dorsalis (assembly GCA_037306005.1). Classification (NCBI taxonomy): domain Eukaryota; kingdom Metazoa; phylum Chordata; class Amphibia; order Anura; family Rhinophrynidae; genus Rhinophrynus; species Rhinophrynus dorsalis. Next base: position 358,420,254 of record CM074719.1, read on the forward strand.
GGGGTGAGCTGTGTATCAGTTCATGGGGTTAGTTTTACCTCTGTTCAGTGTCCGTTGACACTTTGCTGTAATTGTTGAGCTATTCATGATCTCTAGGTTCATTGGTGCTCTGGTGCCTTTGGGGGCCTGCACCTGGTCCTTGCCTTTCTTCCCGCCCTGGGGAACTTAATGGTTGGACATTCCAAAGTTACCAGTAACCTCTGGACGACAGAAAAAATAGGATTTTAGTCTTACCTGTTAGAGAAAAGGATTTTAGTCCATACAGGTTACTGGTCTCCCACCCTGTCAAGGGACCATGCTTGGCTTTCCTTGGGGGTCCTTTTGGGTTCCTGTTCACAGGAATCTTCCTTTACCTTCTTACTACCTAGTCAATAGTTAGTCTGCAACTCTTACTGGTTGGGGATTGGCTAGCTGCATGCTAAGGAGAGGAGGTAGGCTCCACCCAGCAGTCACTTCTCAGGATTGTTCCTGCCTATTTAAAGGGTCTGATTGCTTACCCACAGTTACTAGTTACCTGTATGGATTAAGAGAAAAGGATTGAACAGGTAAGTCTAAAATCCTATTTCACTGTCGTCCAATATAGGTCACTGGTACTCTGGGAGGCGTAAGTCCCCTTTAATAGGCAGGAACAACTATGCAAATGATTTGCAAGGGGCGGAGCCTCCCCTCTTACTTAAGCCACCTTCTGGCCAGAGCCACTTAGATTGATTTGTTCCTGGAGTGCTTTGCACACCAGGTAGAGAACATCTATGCATCTTAGTGTTTTATTATTTTTTATTCAAATATGGAATACCACCATTAGGAGGGTGACCATGGCTGTGAATTGCCCTCTTTAAAGTGGCTGGTGCAGCTTCCAGGGATTTTCTGTGGACCTTATGCCCTGAAGAGGGGACAGCTTGTGTTAAGCAGCTTCCCTACTGGGGAATTTACCTCTGGTTCTTTCCCACTTCATCATGGTCACCTGAAGACAGAAGTCCTGCAGGAAAGGTGAGTCACCCATTGAGTGCTGAAGGTCCACTTGTCCCCACAGTGTCCCTTTGATGGGCTTGTATTTGGGAGTTTTAATACACTCCAGCACTCATAGGGTGTTTTTATTGCATTATTACTGTTTTATGCAATTTCTGTGGTATTCTCTGGGTTTTGGAGCTTTGGGTATTAATTTATTTATGTTTCTTATGTGTTTCATGCTTGTTTGGGCACTTTTTAATGTTTTCTTAAACTTTATTAAAAATGGTGTTCCGCGCCTTTAAGCGCGGCTTTTTCCCGCTCAGACGCAAGGGCTCCTTTACTCTCTATGAGAATTCACAGTGTGGGACATATCTCTGGAACCGCTTGTCACAGCAACTTCAGAGAGGGCTCATTTTAATGCTAGGCTCCTGCTCTATCATCCGGAATGTGTTTTATTTATGTGGGGTGTTCAGGGGGGCTTCGGGCACTGTTTGGGGTACTTGTAAGGGAAAACTACATTTCCCATGAGCGCCTGGTTCGCGCTCGTTTCTGATTGGCTGTCATGACGGCCGCCATTTTGTGGTACTTTTCCTAAGCGAGTACACTACGCAGGGACAGAGCCTTCTCTCTCCTCAACAGATTAACCCTTCGCTGGCCAGATAAGTCCGAATTTAGACATTTCTGGGGTGAAACTTTAATCATTCACACTTTTTCTGGGTGATAGTGTTATTAGTGGGGTATATTGACGCTGTGAGCATGTCTACTTCACTGGAGCTAGGGGCTAGACCCAAGTCTAAGGAGGATGGGGGGTCTGGTACCCCCATGGCGTTTTGCTCCTCTTGCCACATTGGGCTGGCTAGCGATAATGTGGGGGATCTATGCCCTAATTGTACTGGTCAAGATAGCAACCCTGGGCTTCCCAGCCACGCTATTGAGCCATCTTGGGTGAGGGAGTTTAAAGCTGCCACTAGGGATCTCAGATCCACGCTTCAACTCTTTCCCTCTCAGATTCAGGGGGCTCTCCAGGTCTGGCAGACCCCCTCTACCATCAGGACCTCCCTGCCTAAGCCACAGGGAGCTCCTGATGTTACTGATTCTTCTGAAGAAGAACTCTTACAGGATTCTGATGCTGAGGAACGTACTGTTATTGAATCTAACAGGTCCATTGGGGACCCCTATGAGTGTGACCCTGAAGTCTCGGCTGAGGGTCTGATCAGAGCGGTTCTGAATACGCTCAACCTTCCTCTGACTCAGGAATCCACTTATGATCCTACTGATGTTTTTCAGAAAAAGCCATCTAAGCCAGTTGTTTGTTTTCCAACTAACCCTACTCTTGCCCGTCTGGTCTCTGAGGCATGGAAGAATCCTGATAGATCTTCCTCTGTCTCTAAAAAGTTTGCTAAACTATACCCTTTTCCTGAGGCTGAGCTGGCAAAATGGGTTCATCCTCCCAAGGTGGATGCTCCTGTTTCTAGACTATCCAAGTCTACCGCTTTGGCTGTCTCTGATGCCTCTGCCCTGCAGGATTGGACGGATAAAAAGCTAGAGCTTTCTCTTAAATCTATTTTTGCCTCCATTGGCACTGCCATGCGCCCAACATTTGCTGTGGCATGGGTTAATAGAGCCATTGAGGCCTGGACTGAACGACTGACTGAAGCAGTTCGCCAGGATGCGCCAGTATCTGAACAGTTGCAGCTACTTGCAAATATCACTGAAGCTCAGAACTATGTTGCTGACGCTGCTTTTGATGCTGTGCGCATGATGGTGAGGGCCTCCACTTCTTCTGTGGTGGCTAGATGCGCTCTTTGGCTGAAAATTTGGTCTGCTGATACAGCCTCTAAGAAAGCCTTGCTTTCCTTGCCCTTTCAGGGGAATTTGCTTTTTGGGTCTGAACTCAAAGAAATGATCAGTGAGGCTACTGGCGGTAAAAGTACTCTTCTACCCTCAGTCTTTAAGAAAAAGTTTCCAGCCAAACGCAATCGGTCCTTTCGTTCCTTTCAGACTGAGACACGCTCCTCGGCCCAGACGGGTCCTCCCGCTACGCTCTCCTCCTCCAAGCCCAAACAGTCCTGGAAGCCCAAAGTTGCCCCCAAGGCCAAGACCTCCAAGACTGCTTCGGCATGACTCGCCGAACCCGGGTCCGCATCCGGCTGTAGGTGGTCGTCTCCGCATCTTTCGCCGGACTTGGGAGGAGTCAGTGGCGGACCCATGGGTTCTTCAGGTGGTGTCAGAGGGATACAGGATCCCTTTCTCTTCCCTTCCTCCTTTTCGGTTCCATTTTACTCGTCCTTCTCAGGAACCCACAAAAAGGCGTCTGTTCGACGACGCTATTCAGGATCTCTTGGACAAAGAGGTCCTGGAGGCGGTTCCTCAAGGGGACACAGGTTCAGGATTTTATTCCAACCTGTTTGTGGTAGCCAAAAAGGACAGAGGAGCTCGTCCCATTTTGGATCTCAAAGATCTCAATGCCTATGTGGTGACTTCCCACTTCCGCCAGGAGTCCCTGCGTTCTGTGATTGCAGCAATGTCTCCAGGGGAGTTTCTTGCCTCCCTGGACCTTCAGGATGCTTATCTTCACATCCCTATTCATCCGGAGAGCAGGCGGTATCTCAGGATTGCCTGCCACAAGGGACACTTTCAGTTTGCAGCGCTCCCCTTTGGGCTGACTTCAGCCCCTCAGGTCTTCCAGAGGGTGTTAGGCTCCTTGATAGCGGTGCTTCATCAGGATGGGATCAGAGTGACCCCCTACATGGACGATCTCCTACTGAAAGCCTCCTCAGCGGAGCTCCTCCATCAGCAATTACAGAAGTGTATGCACACTCTGAACCGTCATGGCTGGATCCTGAATCTGGACAAGTCGGACTTGATTCCATCTCAGAGGCTTCTGTTCCTGGGTCTCCTGTTCGACACTCGCCAATGTATGGTGTTTCTTCCAGAGGATGTGGCTCACCAGATAGCCGTCCGAGTAGCTGGGATTCTGGACATGGACGAAATTCCGGTACCGAAGTTGTCGTCTTTAGTGGGGAAGTTCATTTCCACGATCGAAGCAGTACCATTTGCCATGGCCCACTCCAGGGAACTTCAGAGATTTGTGATCCAGACGTGCAGGAATCATCCAGATCATCAACATCTGTCTGTTTCTCTTCCTCCTCATGTCGAGTCGAGTCTGCACTGGTGGTTAGATCTCTCTCCTCCTGAAAGGGAGATCCTTTCTAGTTCCTCGTTGGACCACAGTCACAACGGATGCCAGCCTTCGGGGCTGGGGTGCAGTCTGGGGTCGCTTCAGTGCTCAGGGGAAATGGGGTCTGGAGGAATCCCTTCTCTCCATCAGTGTTCTGGAACTTCGAGCTGTCCGGCTTGCCCTGAGGCACTGGGAGTCTCAACTGACCGGTTTTCCGATCAGAGTGGAGTCCGACAACGCCACGGCGGTGGCTTACATCAACAGGCAAGGCGGCACAAGAAGCGGTTCCGCCTGGTGGGAGGTCAAGGATATTTTGTCTTGGGCAGAAGATCACGTGCCTGTCATCTCTGCAGTTCATATTCCAGGCGTGGACAACGTCATGGCAGACTTCCTCAGTCGTCACACCGTCGACAGCGGAGAATGGGCTCTTCATCCAGAGGTGTTTCACATGCTCACTCAGCGGTGGGGGATGCCTGTGGTGCACCTGATGGCTTCCAGACACAACAGGAAGGTTCCGGTGTTTTGCTCCCGGTTGAGGGACTCCCTTGCTCTAGCAGTGGATGCCTTGTCGATCCCTTGGGATTTCTCCCTGGCTTACATCTTCCCTCTTCTTCCTCTATTGATCAGAGTTATCCAGAAGTTGAAGAGGGAGCGTTGTCCTGTCATCCTGATCGCTCCAAACTGGCCTCGCCAGTCCTGGTATCCAGAGTTGATGGCCATGTCAGTGACGGATCCGATCCCGCTTCCTGCCCGTCCGGACCTACTTCTTCAGGGATATCTGTGGAAGGAGGATGTTCACTCTCTCCATTTGATGGCATGGCGGTTGAATCCTCGATTCTAGCAAAGAAAGGATTTTCTCCTTCTGTGGTGTCGACTATGCTCAGTGCTCGTAAGCCTGTGTCTTCCAAGATCTATCATCGCATATGGTCAACTTTTGTGACATGGTGCTCTGATAAGAAGTTATCCCTTGAATTTCATCTTCCCACTGTCCTGGCCTTCTTGCAGGACGGTGTGGATAAGGGGCTCAGTCTGAGTTCCCTCAAAGTTCAGACTTCTGCCTTGTCTGTGTTTTTCCAGGAAAGGATCGCTATCCTTCCTGATGTGAAAGTTTTCTTCCAAGGTGTGACTCATGTTCGACCTGCCTTCAAGAGTCCTGCTCCCCAGTGGGACCTCAATTTGGTGCTGGGAGTTCTCCAGCGACCCCCGTTTGAATCCTTGGCTTCCATTCCATTACGTCTCTTGACTTGGAAGATGGCCTTCCTTTTGGCTATTGTTTCAGTTCGCCGGGTAGCAGAGTTACAGGCTTGTCTTGTAAACCTCCTTACCTGGTGTTCCACAAGGATAAGGCTGTGCTTCGCACTACCAAGGAATTCTTACCCAAGGTTGTGTCCGAGTTTCACATCAATCAGGAGATTGTGGTTCCCTCTTTCTGCCCTAATCCTTCATCTGAAAAGGAAAGAGATCTCCATCTGTTGGATGTGGTGCGTTGCCTCAAGTTTTATGTTCATCGCACCTAGTCTATCAGGAAGTCTGACGCTCTATTCGGCATTCCTGAGGGGCCTAGGGCAGGGAGACCGGCCTCCAAAGTTACCATTGCCTCTTGGATTAAGGCTACTATCCGTGAAGCCTATAAATTGAGGAATAAGCATGTTCCCTTCCGGGTGACTGCCCATTCCACCAGATCTATTGGGGCCTCTTGGGCCTACAAGAATCAGGCTTCTGCTGATCAATTGTGCAGAGCGGCCACTTGGTCCTCTGTGCACACTTTTTCTAAGCACTATCGAGTTGATGTACTGGCTTCGGCTGATGCCAGTTTTGGAAGGAAGGTCCTGGAGGCAGTCTTGCCTGTGTAGGTCTTCCGCTCTGTGATCCTTAGTGCTTCCTTACTGTTGAGCCCAGTTGGCTCTAGTTCCGTGTGCTGTGTTAGTTCAGGGATTGTTCCCTTGGTTGTGTCCGTTGACACTTACAGTTTGGGCTATGTTATTAACTGGGTCATAGCAGTTCTAGTGACTTGGGCCTTGCGCCTGGTCCTTGCCTTACTTCCCGCCTCTGGATCAGCTCAATGTTTGTACATCCCAGAGTACCAGTGACCTGTATTGGACGACAGTGAAAATAGGATTTTAGTCTTACCTGTTAAATCCTTTTCACTTAGTCCATACAGGTCACTGGTCTCCCACCCTGTCAAGGGACCAGTCTTGGCTCTCCTGTGGCATTCAGTGGGAGAATGTTCGGGCATGCTCACAGGAGTCTTTCTTTTTGCTTACCTGAGGTCAGTTTTAGGGCCTCAAATCAATCTAAGTGGCTCTGGCCAGAAGGTGGCAAATCATTTGCATAGTTGTTCCTGCATATTAAAGGGGACTTACGCCTCCCAGAGTACCAGTGACCTGTATGGACTAAGTGAAAAGGATTTAACAGGTAAGACTAAAATCCTATTTTTCATTTGCATGCATCTTATTTTTATTTTCTTTCATTTCTACTTTTATTTTATTTTTACATTTATATCTATATATTTTCTTTTCCTTTGTTTTATACTGCACATTTATATTTGAAATACAAGACATTTTTGCCTTGCAGGGAGCTATATGTTGTATTAGGTTTATTGTTATACCCCTTAGTTGCCAGCATGGTTTGGCATTGAACTATGTTTTTGGTTTACTCCATGCTGTGACAATCAGGTGAGATTGCTGGACTAGATCAAATGGCTTTGAGATAACCAATAAGCGCTAGGGCACTAAAGTTTAAATACACTCTGAATTCAGTTAACAGATATCCCTGATGAAGTATCCGAAGTGATACAAAACGTGTTGGAAGTAAAGGTTTTAGAGCCACGGTATACATAGCTCATATTTTATTCTGCTTCAACTTTTCCTCCCTTCTGATTTCACTACTGTGATCACAAGACTGGAGGCTGAAATTGCTACAGTCATTGCAGGATGGGAGATTGCAGACTGCCTCTGTGAGCAATGCTCAATAGTACAACATGAGCTTGGAGACATATACAGCTGTCTACAATCACTCTGCCTGCTTATCTGTTCGAATCTGTACCCGGAAACTCTGCTCTTCAAAAGTTCAGTCCTTTTCTACACAGAACGGACACTAAGAATGGGAATTTCTGCTTACAGTAGAAGTGTACCTGCCAACTAATAATTGTAGCATTGTTAGCTATATACTCTATTGGGGACATTATACTGCTGGTCTATATGGACGGCACAGGAGACTAGATTGATATATACACAAGCTTGGAAAAAATGCCAAAAACCAAAGAGTATATTGGCGCCAGGGCTCAAATTTCCACTAGTCAATGGCGAGTGAAAATTTAGCCCTGGCGAGTAGAAATTCAGCCCTGGTGAGTTAGTTATGGCTTGCAGTGGTGAGTAACTTTTCAGGTCTGGCTAGTGGCAAAGGACTTCAAATTTTAAGCCCTGTTGGCTCTATCCTAAAAATCTCTGAGAGAAGGTTAATATGTGATGATCTAAGGTGCAAGCTACAATCCTATGACCCAACAGTGCAGTGGTAAAATACTACAGAAAGAACTACAAATAAGTTGTGTTTAAGGAGAGTGCTCCTTCTTAATATATAAGTAGACTAAGGAAGATATCTGTGATGGTTCACTTTATTATCAAAACATAAAAATATTAATATATCATGTACATAACATTATACACTTTAAAAATAAATACCAATAAAAAAGTATCTATATAAAAAACAATACCCAACTATTATCTGGCTAGATACCTATGTGCATGCAGTATTTAATAATAGAACGGACGTTGGTGACCAAATCAACACCTTCTCTCTTCACTAGAAGGCCACAGCTTTATAAAACTCTGATAATCTTACCTTAACGCCTTACCTCTTCAAGTAGGCCGAAGGTGAACCCTCACGTGACCTTACCTTATCATAGAGGCTGAAGAATTCAGTTCTAGATTTCATGTGCATCCCAAGCAATGGTTCATTTCAGAACCAGTTTTTAGAACAGATCAACGTAGAATCATGCATTAATGTTACTTTACATTATATAGACAGTAAAATGTCAAATTATCAATTTGCTTCTTTGTATGGGTCTAGTTTCTGAAGACCATCCAGCAGTATCAAATCATACAGTCATATCTGAAACTTAACCTTGCCTATAAAGGTTAAGATATAAACTGAGCATTCGGACTTCACATTTTTATCTAATAGCCGCACTTAATTTTAGTTTCAAAGTCATATACTTTAATAATCACCCATAGCACATTCACCCAAGCACTTATTTTTGCTCCTAAGCTTTAAACAATTTCTTATTATTCTGTCTAGGTACATCATTGAAGGACAAGATAGTAAAGTCCCTGCTGAAGTAGAAGCCCCAGTGGCAGAAACTCCAGCTACTCCTCCTAAAAACAAAATCATCTCTTAGGGACTGGACAGTCCCCCATATAATGGAAGAATTTACTAGATGACACATCACCTAACCAGCATCAGCAAGGAAGGAGGAGCTTTTTGCCTCCTATTCCCCACTACCCCTCCTACTCCATCAGCTAGCTTCCATACACCTAGGTCTCCACGATCCTGTCAGCTGATCAATTTTCGCACATGACTCGGCTTCTGATTGACTTTGGGTCTGCAGTGTTCAACATGCAATCCAGGCTGGCCGCCCTTGAGCAATCATTATTTCAGGGTCTCGGGATTACTCCTGTGAGCGATACATCTTTTCCAGGTATCTCGTTGACTCCTTCCCTTCATAATACCTCAGCACATCTGGAAGGGAAGGATGTCAACCTGGTGTCTCTTCTGATTGTGTCTCAGGATTTAGCAGAACAGAGGACAGTTAGCTGTGGGAATGTGTCTGTCACCCTTAAATCCAAGGATCCCAGGCTAGCCAGGAAGTTGTCTGTGCTTGAATTTGTTTTGGCCTTTAATATATATTTTGAGATATCCTTTGTTCTTATTTCTCACACATATGCCTGTATTTATATCTGTCATAGATTTAGTATATAAATACGGAGGATCTACCTTCTACGACTATCACAGGTCCTTTTCTGCTAAGGCTGCGGCAAGTTTAGCACAATTTAATTTCATTATGGACTGAAGTCAGCTAGATAATGAGCTCTTCTGCAGACATTTTGCAGGTTTAAAAGCTCCCACATGTCCTTCATGCCAGGCAGCTTATACCTAATTTATGCCCTGTCACTCCTGCAGAAGTCAAGCTTCTACATCCGTTCAATCCATTCTGCCAACCAGGGATGAGCTAGGCAGGCCTATCTATTATATGGGTAAATCAGCCATTTGCAACAACTTTAATTCAAAGGGATGTTTTTATAGTGGTTGCAGGATGATGCATTTGTGTTCTAACCGCAGAAAGGCGCACTCAAGGGCAATTGCCCTAAGAGTGCTTCTCCTTCAAAGAAATTACTAAGCTCAGTGAACTTGACTTTGTTAGAATCCTTACTTTCTAGCCACCCTGATTGTAACATAGTTGACTTCCTCATTCTAGGCTTCAGAGAAGGTTTCAACACAGTAATCTTGGCATGTCCTACAGAATCCATGGAATGCCTTAATTTACATTCGGCACTGGAAGAGCCTGATACAGTATCAGAACTTCTAGCTCAAGACATAGAGAGAGGTTTTCTGCTAGGACCATTTCCCTCCATTTCCATAATGGCGTATTAATCCTATAGGTCTTGCCAGCAGGAAACTTTCTTTGCTAAAACTCCTAATAGTAGATTTTTTTTTTTTTTTTTTGGCCCCTCATTCATACCTCATCCCTAGTGTTAACAACTTCATCCCCTAGGAGTCATATTCATTGCAGAATGCTAAAATAGAAGATGCTATTACTTTAATCAAACAAGCAGGACTATGATGATTACTGTCCAAAACCAACATATCTAATGCATTTAAATTACTTCCTGCTTATCCTTCTCTTTGGCATATGCAAGGTATTAAATGGAATCAGCAATATTACTTCTACAGTTGCATTAAATTTAAGAAGTAGTCCTAAATTGTTTGATATATTTGAGAAAGATCCAGCAAAAAGTATTAGCAATCCACTTCAGGGTAAGAGTATCTTACATTACTTAGATGAGTTTTTGACCATAGAGCCATTCATGGAATTCCCATCAGCCCTATAAATATGTTCAATCAATTATCCATCCCCATTGCTTTAGAGAAAACACAAGGTCCTGCCACAGAAGTTGAATTTCTAGATATTGAGTTAGACTCCATACATTTGGAAGCTAGATTGCCAATATTCAAATTATTGTAGATCAATACTTAGTCAACATACCTTAATAAGAAAGCACTTCAGTCTGTTAGGACATCGGAGTTTCTCTCTGAAAATCATCCCACAAGGAAGAGCTTTTATTTCTCAATTACAACTTGTTATCCTCAATTACAGTAGGTTTAGGCTTAACCATGTGGGCCAAGTTCCTTAAATATTGGAATGGTTGCATCATGTGTCCCCCTTCCCCCCATATCTCAGTACGAAGGTTCACCTATAGTATTTTCTAGTGCATTGGTTGATTGTGGCTTTTCAGCAATATACAACAAACATTAGTTCGCAGAGCTATGGCCAATTGAAGCATTGAACTTACCTATTACACCTATCGTAGCTGAACTTTACCCTATAGTGGCAGCAGCAGCCCTATGGGGCATGGACTGGTCGGGTCAAGTGACCTTTTCTATGGACAATGCTTTGGCTACTGATATATCTAAAGGTCGATCTCCCTCTCCTCCAGCCATGATGTACCTCCGAAAGCTGACATGGTTGTCATTTTACCACAAGTTCCTTATCCATGTTCATTACTCTGAGGATGCCAATATTGCAGCTAATGCATTGTCTCGTCTTAAATTACAGGAATTCTTCTGAATTTTCCCTGTGGCAGACATGCACCCTTCTCAGTCACTGCCAATGCAAGACAGTGTCATGTATTAGAATATTTTCAAACTATAGCTCATGATATAATGGATCAAGCGCTAGAAGATATCACTTACAAAGCATATACCAAAGTTTAGGCAAGTTTCAACTCATTTATTGCATCTACTAAGCTACAGCACCCTTTTGTCATTCAGGTCATTTGCAGCATTCTGTCACTAATCACTAAAACTATCACCATTAAATTATATTTAGCATGTCAACATTTAAGCTCTACATCAACCTCACCAACTGTCATTTTCAAGTTAAATTGTTCATCAAAGGTTTATTTAAACTCCCCTGCTCACCTTCACGTCCTATTTCACCAGTCACAGGTCTGATTTTTAGACAACTTTTCGATATTCTAGACTAACACCCCTTCGGTACTCACATATCGTTAATTATTCAGGCGGCTATTTGTCTGGCCTTTTTTGGCTTTCTTAGGCCAGGTGAATTTGCCGCACATTCACATTCTGCACCATTCCTTTCAAAATTGCAGCTCACAGTCAAATCAGATCACGGTTCACTTTTTCTGTCTCATTCTAAGACTGCTCAGCCTCATCAAGGTCCTCACATCCCTTATTTTCCACCCATGATAAATGGTATCCATTCACTACACTGAAGAAACTATACCATAAGATTATAGACAGGCCAGACCATAGTCCACTGCCAGATGGCCCTCTCACTACCTCTATTTTTGTTAAGTATCTCAGGAAACTTTTAACTAGACTCAGGTATGATGAGTCTAGATTTTTGGACCATTAGCTTAGGTTTGGAGCTGCCTGCTCAGCTTCTAAGAATCAAGTGCCAACCCACATAATACAGAGGCTGGGGAAATATCGTTCTAATTGTTACACCAGGTACATTCCAGATCCAGCTCATGAAATGAATTTAGCTTTATCTGGTATGTCAAAATAATTTATGCATAATAAAGTATTTAAAAGCACTGTCTGGTTTCCTTTTTGGCCTCTAATCAGGCATGCCTCTCTTTGATGCCCTATAGGGATAATAAATCTTAGTGTTTCCCGGGATTGAGCATACATTTCATCTTACTCTGGAAGCCCGAGCACAAGTGGAAGGAATTGCCTGAATTTGTGGAAAGGGTTGCAGGCAGTTATAAGCAGGCAGCAGTCCCTACCACTGGGTCTTGCTTATCAGTAAGACCCCCATATCCCTCGTGTCCCCCATCTTATATCTCATCCTTTCTAGGCAGCCCTCTAATCAGGCTTGCCACAGTTTGATGTCCCATAGGGATAATAGATCCTGAGGAAACCCAAGATTTATCATACATTTCAGATCTTAGTGTGGAAGCCCTGAGGATACCTTAAGATCTCTTCTTTAGGCATGTTTAGAATGAAGTCTAAATACAAAATACAGGACAGGTTACACATCCATGCAAGTTATTTTTAAATTCTATGGGAAGCAAAACACTTATCACCACTGTCTGTGTAAATTATTCCTTTTGTACCTGGCCATATGGCACAAGATTGATTTGGCATGTAGAGTGTTGTGACTGCAGCCCAAGATGGCCAACTATATGGAATGTATGGGTAACCCACCGAGAACGGTCTACAAAGTGTGCCTGATTAGCAGGCACACTTTGTAGACTGTTCCAATGAAATATTATTATATTTTTTTTTTTTTTACATAGCACTATTTTGACTCTGCTGAAGAGCCGCTTGCTTGTCCCGGGCCCAGGACATCCTGCCATCAGGGAAAGCGGAGGGAGGACGGACACCTTTAGCCTTCTCTATATCTTAAACAAGTGTTTCTCAACTCCTGTCCTCAGGACCCACTAATAGGCCAGGATTTGATGATTTCCTTGCTAGAGCACAGGTGTGTTAATCAATCAGTGTGAATGAGCCTCTGATCACCACACCTGTGCTCTAGCAGAGAAATCCCTAAGTTCTGGTCTGTTAGTGGGTCCTGGGGACAGGAGTTGAGAACCACTGTCTTAAGCCATAAAGGTTTGAAAGCTGGGACTGGGGTCATTGAGCTTTCTAATAGATGCAATATGATCTTTTTTTTAATCTATAGACATTACTAACACTTTGATAGTAATGTTTCACAAAAACAGCAGCTCCAATTAATCTTCATAGCAACTGAGACAGAGCGTATTATTTCAATACTGTTAATTACTCTTGAACTACAACTCTCAATGATAAACTTCCCCCTCCTGCCCCTTTACCTTGTGTAGGCCCCCACTCCTCAGATGTGGAATCCAATCCATAGACCAGACAGCTCACATCACAAGGGTCAATATTCTACTGTGAGAACAATGAAAACCCTGCCCCCCCCCCGACAGGTTTTTCAGCTTTTTCCCATATCCTAATTGAAGACTGTCCCTCTCTGCAATCTACCTGGACACTCCCTGCTACTCGTTTGAGAACAGTGTTACATCAGTAAAGGGGCAGGAGGATGATACTTTATCAATTACTCTTGAACTACAACTCTGACAGAATTGAAAAACACTCTCCAAGGCCCAAATTATATGATGATTAATTAGAGCTGCTTTTATTATGAAACATTACTATCCCCCTTTAAGTCCTACCCCCCCCCCACCTCCAAGCACTAACCCTGTTAAATCCTAGTCTTGCAGGTTTTTAAAACTAAAGGATGTATTAAAAAAAAAAAAAAAAAAAAAAAAAAAAGTTCCTTAATAGCTATTAATCTGAAATTAGATCCAGTAATTCAAGAAAAGCTGTGTATGACCATTTTTATTTTGCATTACTCAATCCCTACATTGTTTACTATTGATCTGAGGGGCCAACAAAAATCACTCCCCAACAGGAGGAGGAGGAGGGAAGTGGGAATAAGTTGCAATTTTATTGGAGACACTTTCTCAGCTTGTAACACTCATCCTGGACAGTTAAATATTAAAATACTGCACTTGAGGCTAAAAAAAACACCACTCAGTGAGGCTGATGTTCTTAGCAATGCCCCTTAATATACACTGGATGATATTGTGGTCTCCAACAAATGTATCTGGAGATATAACCAACAATCAGGGCCCATTTTAAAATTAATGAGCATTGTTCCCTATGGTGTAGTTGGGTTGCCCCATTACTTTTGTTCAGTGTGAAGCAATACACTGGAGACCATTCTAGCAGCATAGAGGTTAGTTTTGTTATTCCCTTAACCCTTTGAGTTCCAGAAGGGTGAAGAACCAGAGGGGTGCATACTGTCCATTTTTTTTTTTTTCTTTTTCCTTTCTCCCTAATTTTAGCTCCCCCCCCCCCTTTTTCTTTAAGTCTATGTCTTATTCTGTATGCAAGTCTGCACCATATAAAACAACAAGAATTGACATCTACAAATACATTTTCATATTTTCCAATTTTAGAGTTTTATAAAAAAAAAACAAACAAAAAATCCAAACAATAGTGGACCACAAACACATATGATAAGGCTGCATTACAGGATTTTTGAGTCTTATGTAGTCATATTTTATGTGCAGTAACTAGTCTTGGGCTTCATATCATTGAAAGTGATAAATGGTATGTCTGGTTTTATAGAGGACACATTCCTACAGCAGCCTATGGGCAAAACCATTGCTAAAGTTAGCAATGGAATCCAGATGCTTTTTAGCATTTAATTGTATCCATCTCAGGAAAGGCAACGTTTGGATCTTCAGTTGTTGGGATTTACAACTTCCATCATCCACAAGAAGTTAGGGCATGATGGGAGATGTAGTACAACACTTAGAGAGCTTATTGTTGCTTTTGAAAGAGCTATGGGAAAATGCAAAGTGCTTTAAATAAAATGTCTCATATTTCCCAACTCAGAACAGTTTCTTTCCTTACATTTCTGGGCAAAATGGCAGTTAAGATGTTTTCCCCCTGTACTGCCAAAACAGAATAAAGTGTTTTTCCCCATAAATATTATTAGCATTTAACAAAATTTTTAAGATTCTCTAAGAAGCTGATATATTCTTGATGTTCCAAAGCCGTGCTGAGTTCCACAAGCTCATCAGCGAAAGTGTTGTCCACTCCACGGTCAGCCAGAAAATCCATCAAGTGGTCATAAAGAGCCTGGGAAAAGTCCAAGAGTTACACAAAATCATTGTCTTTTCAAGTGCATCTTTCATAAGTCAGTTCTGTACACACAAAGACTGATTGATAAGGATATTAACCAGGTGGACACTTAAGCTGCTGATGACTACAACACCCATCTTACCAAACCAGCTGGTGGCAGGTTAGGGGTGATGGGGGCTGCAGTCTCCAACTGCATAAGATCCAAAGATTGATTAACCCTGCTTTAGGGCATAGGTAATAAGCATGCCCGAGGCCCCCCAACAGTGCAGGTTGTCAAGAGATCTACCTTTGAGCACAAGTTTATACCATTAACATGCGCAGCTCCTTTAGAATAGCCCACCTGGTTTCATGCAAGATCCTGGAAATCTGGGTGTGGTAAACAGGTTTGTGCACCTGTGCCCTAGAACAAGGGTTGCCTAACAGAACACGTGTAAGATTTCCATTCTTGCACACAGGTAATTTAAATGACTGGGCCTCTGATTAACTGACCTGCCCACAAGCAAGGGGAAATCCTAAAAATATGGCTTGTTAAGTTCCCCCAAGGAGGAGAGGAATCACTGCTTCAGTTATGAAACATTTGTCAGTCACTATACTATTGAATTTACTAACTACATACAGGACCAAAATCATGCATGAACAAGCAGTAGATATTAGAAACACAGAATCAGACAGCAGATAAGAACCATTCAGCCCATCTAGTCTGCCCATTTTCCTACTATAAAAACCTCAAGCCTTTTTTGGTGCTTGGTCTATTCTTATGTTAAGGACAGCCTTATGCCTATCCCATGCATGTTTTAATTATGTCACTGTATTAATTTCTACCACTTCTGCTGGTAGGCTATTCCATTCCACTACTACCCTCTCAGTGAATTAAAAAAAAAAAAAAAAAAAAAAAAACTCTTACATTACATCTAAACCTGCATCCCTCTAGTTTTAGACTATGGCCTCTTGTCCCGACACTTTTACTCTTTTGAAATATACTTCCATCTTACACTTTGTTGAATCCCTTCATGTATTTGAATGCTTCTATCATATTTCCTCTCTCTCTCTTCTCCAAGCTATACATGTTCAGATCCTTTAGTCTATCCTGATATGTCTTTTCCTGTAAACCAGTCACCATTTTAGTAGCCCTTCTCTGAATTTTCTCTAGAGCAGTGGTTCTCAACCCGTGCCCTCAGTGGCTACTAACAGGCCAGGATTTGAGAATTTCCTTTTAAGAGCACAGGTGAGTTAATCAGTATGACTGAGCCTCTGATCAACACACTTGTGTTCTACCAGGGAAATTCCTAAGTCCTGGCCTGTTAGTGGCCAATGAGGGCACGGGTTGAGAACCTCTGCATCCTTCTGGAGATGGGGTCTCCAGTATTGTACACAATACTGTAGGTGAGGTCTAACTAGAGATCTGCAGAGTAGCATGACCACTTCCTTTTTTCTGCTACTAATGCTCCTAGCTATAAAACCCAGCACCCTGCTTGCATTTCCTGCTGTTTTATTACATTGCCTACCTTTAAATCATTAGAAATAATTACTCCCAAATCACTTTCCTCTGTTGTCTCTGACAGCACAGTACCCTTAAAGGGATAGTAATGTTTCATAATAAAAGCAGCTCTAATTAATAATCATAGTATTTGGACTTTGGAGAGTGGTTATTTCAGTTCTGTCAGAGTTGTAGTTCCAGAGTAATTCAATGACAAAGTGTCCCCCTCCCGCCCCTTTTACTGATGTCACACTGTTCAGCCAGCTCAGAAGGGAGGTGCCCAGGTAGACTGCAGAGAGGGACAATCTTCAATTAAGATAAGGGAAAAACCTGAAAAGCTTGTCAAGGGGGGCAGGGATTTCATTGTTTTCATAGTAATAAGAGTGTCCCCTTCTGTTATCTGTCTGGTCTATGGACTGCATTCCACATCTGAGAAGAGATAGCTTACACTAGGTAAAAGGGGCAGGAGGGGGAAACTTTGTTTGTGAATATCTCATAAACCATAAAGGTTTGAGAGATAAGATATCATTCATGTTTTTTTAATACCTACAAAATAAAATAAAGTTAAAATGAAGTATTACTATCCCTTTCATAGTATATTTTTCCTTTGGAATTTTGTGTCCTAAATGCATTAGTTTACATTTATCAACATTAAACTGCAGCTATCACACCTTTGACCATTCTTTAATTTACCTAAATCATTTGGCTTATTCCCCCTGGAATGTCTACCCTATTGCAGATATTTGTATAATTTGCAAAAAGGCATACCTTACCTTTACGACCTTTTGCAATATCACGAATAAAAATATTAAAAATACGGGCCCCAGTAGAGATCCCTGAGGTAACCCCACTAGTAACACTCCTTTCGTCCGAATATTCTCCATTGACTACATCCTCTGTCTTCTGTCACTCCGCCATTGCCTTATCCACTTAACTATTTTTGCATCTAGACACAAACACTGCAATTTATTAATGAGTCTTCTGTGAGGGACAGTGTCAAATGCTTTACTGAAATCTAGCTAAGCTATATCTACTGTTCCCCTTTGGTCTATTATTTTAGTTACCCAGTCAAAAAATAAATAAATAAATAAATGTATGAGGTTAGTTTGATAAGATCTCCCTGCTGTAAACACATGCTGGAAGCTAGAGATGCAATCCACATTGCACCAGAGGGGAGACACAAAATATGACCAAAATTCAAACTTACTTAAATGGTTCTCCTGAATGCTAGGTTTTAAATGTATTGCAAAGCAACACACTGGATAAGTCAAGCATTCAAAAGCCCCATTTAAGTCAATGGTAATGTGTAGTTTATAGTACAGCAGCCCTAAAGCAGCCTGAATAGGACCATAGCTTCACAAGGGTTTAAGTGGATAGTAATTTAAAATGTGTATTTATGTATATGAATGGATTTGTCCTGCGGAAATATACCTACACTCCTGAGATTTTATTCAAAAGTTTTTACAACTTAAATTTGAAATATGTCGGTGCAGTACCTCCATTGTCTGAAAGGTTAGTGGCGCTGTTGCTACACCATCCTCTGGAAGCTTACAGTCAACTCACTAGAGCTGTCCATAGACTGCTGAAGGAACAGTGCAACTATAACATTTCAGGACACAGAGGTAATGCACCCAAAAATTACAAGTTTGAGCAAACATATCAGCCATGGGACTATGCATGTTTTTCTAAGCAGTATTAACCCTGCAATGTATTTTTGCTATATTAAGTTTTTAAGTGCCAGAGATATTCAGAATATTCTGTTGCAGTGTCTTTGGAACTCAAAAAGGTTAAATAATTGCCAGAGTTTGATTCCAAGGTATGAAAGGAACAAATAGGACTGCATTCTGTTACCAGTCAATTTTATCACAGAATTGTTAGTTCACAAGCCGTCAACTGCTGGACAATATAATCCCAACATCTTAGGACAATGGGAGTTGCATTACCCAACTGCTGAAGGCCCACTAATTGACTAGATCTGTACTGGTCTTAAAGAGAAACCAGTGATAAATGGATTAATTGCAATAAGGGTTTCTAATGTATTAACTTACTGGAAAGTTATATTTGGTTTCACTAGGGTAGAATTTTATTTTCATCCAGTCTAAAACCATAAGAACTAGAAGGTGTACAAAGCATTACTCTCAATGTGTTGCACATGCCTCTGGTCTTCAAAAGATTAAACACAAAAACAGATTTTAGCTCTACCAACCCAGTCAAGTGAATCCGTGCTGAGTGTGTAGCTGTTCTCCTTCCAGTCAGTCTCTCCGGTTGGCTGGAAGCTAACCTCTCGAATGGTGAAAATGTCACTCTCCTCTTCTTCTGCTCCATGCCCAACCTGGTTTTTAAAAAGTCAGGACATTAAAATATTCTATTTACAACACCCCATTTGCTTAGCATTCATTCAAATGTTATCAACTAGATCTAAATATGGCCTTATTTTACAGGCCAGCCTCCTCTGCAGCACTATTAAATGCCTTCATAAAACCTAGTTATACCATCAGCTATGTTCCTATTTTCTTCTTCTCATGAGCTCAGATGTGTTTGGCAAGATGCGGATTTCCAGTAATTTAGCTTTTTGCATTGTAATCCTAAATAGAATCGCTTATTCTTTCAAGCAACTTCCCAACTACCAAGGTTAAACTCAAGTCTAATTCAGAGGACGTATTTTAGTTCCATTCTTAGAAAGTGTAAACTCTAGCATATTGGAGGCTTTTAACATGCAAGTGTATATTTACCCTTCTAAACAGGTTTTCCTCTAGCCTTGTTTTACAGTTTGCTGATTTCTTAAAATCCCAAGGGTACTGCTACATGCTTGTTATACAGCATAAGCGGGTGAGTTCTAGCTAGTCTCAATGCTTGGGATTAGGGTTTTTCTAAACTGTGGACAATAAAATGCATTAAACAAAAGACAGTTTCTTCTGCAGGTTAAAACCTTCAGTTGCCACAGGGGTGAACAACGTATGATGGGGATTTTTTCATGTTGTTGGTTGGGAATGATGAGCACTGAAGGTTACCCAACCATGATCTAGCTCTTGTGATTTTGTCCAGTCAGGATCCGTTGAGCCCCACCCCGAATAGGGAACATTAGGTTGGATGCCGGTGGGGGATAGCCAGTCAATTTTACAATAAAAGTGGCAGAGCAGAAAAGGGCATTCCTAAAGATGAACAGGAAACCTGCAATCTTGTATTTTGGAAACACAGTAACTGAAAAGTAAAAGCTTCTGCAATTGAGGCATTTTATAGCAATTTTAAGTATGCTTTAATATACCATAAAATCTGATGGAGTTGATTTGCTGCTTAGACTGTCCCTTTAAATAAAAAGCACAATATTGGCATTATACCATGATTATGGAACTTAAACTGTGGAAACATTAAAAAATCTTGTTAACAATGCACTAGGTTCCCAAAGAATACTAGGATGTATACCATGAGGACCAGGTGCTCTGTCAATTTTGTCCAGTCTTCCTTCTTTTTGTCTTAGCCCCATAACCAATGATGATATGGTTGTACTTATAGTCTCATTCACATCCCAAAATAAAGAGACAGTTATGTGTGATCCCCTATACCCTTGAACGTTACCTCATCATCTGGATAATGGCAGTCAAGCACCAGTGTCCGGTTGGTATCCTGTTTTGTAACTTCTACAACAAAGTTTGGAGTTGACACAAGTTCAGGCTGGGATAAAACAAAAATAAAAAATTGAAACGTGTATTTGTACTTAAAATTGTCATAACTACGTTTGAAAGAGATATGGAGAGGAGTATATATATTTGTTCCATTTATAATTAGTACTTTACATTCAGTGAGAATCAGATAAATAAAAAAAAAAAAAAAAAAAAAAAAGGGGAAGAAGATGATCACCCTACAACACTCACTCTTGAAGGAAAAGAAGAGTGGCTGGGACAAGGAGAGTAAGGTACCTTACAGTAATGGAAAAATTCAGGTCAACAGTAGTAATAATGGATGGATACAGGCAACAGTTTAATTATAAGTATTAACAATTCTTTCATAAGCATTTTGGTTACATGACATCTCATAAGGAAGCAATATTTATTTATGCATACAAAAAAAAAAAAAAAAAGGGAAATTAATCCTTTTAGTACAGCCCTCTGTTTCAGTAAACCTCAATTGTGGCCCAGGTTAATAAGTTCTATGCATCCCTAAATTATATAAAGAAATGGAATTATACTAATCATGATATTGGGGGGAGTGTCGCACACAACTACAAAAATATCAAGCCCCCCCCCCCCTTTAGATGATAGAAGTCTCCAAGGAATTGCAAATCAATGTCTCAGAAATACATCAAAGGCAGTGCTAGAACAAAATGTAAGCCATCAAGACCACAAGGTTTTCTAAGAGCAGACTCCTCATTCTATGCAGGTATGCCTAAATTGACTGCTAGTAGTAGTAGCAGCAGCAATCAGTAGTAGTAATTTCTAATGGACATACAATATAAGTGATTTTACCTCATTCTCTTCTGCCTTCTGACCTTCTTGTGGTTCCTCATCAAAAGTGGGAGGAATACTGTTGTTTGTGTTGAAGGTTACTGTAATCCTTGATTTGCAAAAATAAAATGCAGTCAGAATCTGCCATGTAATACATTTTACTATCTTAGCATAAGACTGTATAATGCATCTGCCACACCTTTTGTACTA
This sequence comes from Rhinophrynus dorsalis, assembly GCA_037306005.1. Classification (NCBI taxonomy): domain Eukaryota; kingdom Metazoa; phylum Chordata; class Amphibia; order Anura; family Rhinophrynidae; genus Rhinophrynus; species Rhinophrynus dorsalis. The sequence continues at coordinate 358,441,432 of CM074719.1, forward strand.
GTTATGAAGGGTAGTATCATGTTAACTGTGAATAAATAAGTGACAGTGATAACCTTATTAGCGAGCAGCTTTAGTGTTCTGCTAGCATTCAAGACCACTCTTCATTGGGATTTTTTTTTTTTTTTTTTTTTTTTTTTTTTTTTGAAGTAAGAGCTGAAGCAAAATACATAAACATAAGTAGCACAGCAAATAATTATCACAAGTACATAACAGTGGGTAATAAAAATCCCAGATTACATTAAATATCCCACTGTTAAGAATGTATGAATCTAAGACTATGTAAGGAGGAGACAACATTTTTTTTACAAAATTTTCAGTTCTCTTTTTATAAACATGCCTGATGAAGAGACTCAAACGGTCTTGAAAGCTTGCATGCTAAAGATTATCAGGGGAAAAAAAAAGTCACGTTCGTTATACTTTCTCCATTTTTTGAACTACTACAATAAATAGATAAAGTATAGTAAATCCAGCTATGGTCAGGAGTCTCTGCAAGCTATACCCTCTTGGATTTGTGAATCACTATAGCATTTACCAATTTTGTGGTGGTCAACTGCAATGCTTTATATAGACAAAAGACAAACCCAGCAAAGCAGATGTTATTGTGCATGACTAGAGTAAAACTGTGAAACTTACTTTTCTCCTGAAATTTTTCTAATTAGTTTAGCTTCTGTTCCATTAACCTCCAATTCCCATCCACCAGTCATTTTGGGAAGAGATTTGTGCTTCTGGATCTTCTTCTCTTCTTTGATTTCATCATTCAGGAACTCTGCAAAAGCTTTGTCTCCTAGAAAATTAACAAATACTTTGTCTTTCTGGAAGAGTGCTGTTTGTTTCTATTTCATTAAAGAAATCATGCAAAAATATCAGCTTCCCATTAATGATATTTCATGCTAGAGGATGAGTATTCAAGTCCAAAAACGTGATCAGTAAAATGGGATACAATAAGTTACGGGTTTATTGCGCGCATGGTTTGCATTATACATGGAGAGTCTAACGAATTAATGAGTCAGACGAAACTGAGGTTAATTTATTCTGTTCAAAATATGTCCAAACCCATTCATTAGACCGACAAGGTCTTTCCGGCGTTAACAAATACCACACTGATCATTAAACAATTTCACAGAAAATACGGCGTTCAACAGCACACCTTCAGCAACATTAGAAAGGTCAATTTGCTTTATACAGTGCGACTTGTGACGTTTATGAACCCTTAATAAAGATAGTGAATGACAGTTTAATATCTATTGGCTCCTCTCTATTCCGGTGTGAGAGACCACAGGTGAGCCTGTTCCATCTAGCACTTACCCTCTGTGTGTAGTCCCCCGCAGCCACAGGACACAGCAGGGAAACATCGATATGGGTACAAAAAAGTCGGCCTGAGCACTGAGCCTCCAGTACCAAACATCCATAGGGAGCGGGTGAAGGAACGGACAGGACCCAGTGAATTAAACAGAGGTGGAGGTCGTGTAACCGCAACCCTGGCTGCGGAGAGCAGTGTCCGGGAGAAAAGGGAAAGCATTTTGCAGCCGAGACCCACGTGTGTGTAATAAGAGGACACAGTGACACTTCCAACCTTTCACCCGTAATAAAGGAAGTACTATACAGGAACTACGTCAGATATACTCAAATCATAGAGTTCCGTGTAAACGCTAGTGAGAACTTTTAAAGGAACGGTAAACTTTTTATTGTTAAAAAAATAAACATGTACGCTATAGGGCTTTTACTGCTTTGTAAAACAAGAATACTCCCACTGTTGTCAGTCGCTTATTGAAACGTTATAGTTGTATATCTCCCAACGTTTCAGATGGCTAAAGGGACACACTTTTAGTTTCGGTGGTGTTTCTGGAGGCGGGGCGTTACTGGGAATTTTTAGGGTTATTGAATGACCTTACAACACCTCTTTATCTATCTGAATAAATGATTTAGAGCAAGACCAAAGTATTTACACAGTCTAATTTATGAATTGATATTAAAGCACAGACATCAATGTGATACACTTATACGCGCACACACCACACATTCTGATCTCCTAAAAAGAGGGATCCCAGGGTGTGAAACAGAGACTGAGTAGGGTGACCACATTTCCGTTCTGCTATTCCGGGACATGTGGTCACCCTAAATTTGAGTGGCATCCGGTCCCCTGCGGCTGGCTGGCACTGAGTTCCCTCCTACCCGCCCGCATCATCACGCGCCCCTGCGGGCTGTGATGACATACATACAGAGAAGAGGAAGAGGGCAGAGGCACCGGAAGAGAAGCGCTTGCTGCCAGAGTCCAGCAGCAAGCGCTTCTCTTCCGGTGCCTCTGCCCTCTTCCTCCTCTCTGTATGTATGTCATCACGGCCCGCAGGGGCGCGTGATGATGCGGGCGGGCGGCTACCTTCATTTCGGGACTCTTTATTGTCCCGGTGGGGGATGATCCGGGACGCGGGACATAGAACCCAATTAAGGGACAGTCCCGGACGTTCCGGACACGTGGTCACCCTAAGACTGAGGGATCTGCATACCTGGGAACTCTCAGGGTTTGACCCTGAGAATTAGGGTTTTGACCCAAATGTCAGGGTCTCAGGGTCAAGGGCCAAATTCTCAGGGTGAGAGAGGTCTGTGTCACCTACTATATGAATTTACCCAATTAAATGTTTCCTTAGCCTCTAAACTGGTGCCATTAGTACCAGAAAGACAGTGGGAGATGTCTTGCTTGTCTTGTTTGTGTTCAGGCAGTGAGTTGTCCAAACTGTTGCATGTTAAAGGTCCCTCGCACACGGACCGGAGCACCTCTGTGTTAGAGCAAGCAGGCACATATCGCATAAAATCTACATTATGGGAAGCTTTAAGGGTTAATATTTCAAAGATCTCAGGGTCAGCTCATCTTGAAAGTTCCCAGGTATGGGGATCTGGGTCTCAAAGAGGGAAGGTCGCTTGGGTTATATGTAGTTATTCAGACTCAAGAAGGCAGTAAAACGCTTCTTCACTTGATAAATGTTCAAGCTAATAGCGTGATTCTGGAGTTTCTACCGCATTCTGTTGATAATTCAGTGACGCCTCTCCTGTTAGTTTGCATAAGATAAGTTGAAATCTGGCCACTAAAGCACACTTAAAAAAAGTTTATACTGTAACTCTAGAAAGACTGATCGCCCAGTCGTGAAATAACTCGTTTTGCTCGGAAAGAAAAGCCCCACAATATAGGTTTTTTTTTGTAACAAAAAAAAATTTACTGCCCCTTTTATCACTTCATTGACAAGAAAGTGGAACTCCACATCCTTACTATGTATGAATTAAAGGGATAGTAATACTTGAAAATAATTTTATTTAATATTGTAGCCCTTAAAAAAACATGAAAAATGATATGTCTTATCTCCCAAACCTTTATGGTTTGGGATATATTCATATGTAAAATATAGTAAAGTTCTCTTTTCCTGGCTGTTTCAGCCAAGTCTGCCATCTAGTGGACAGATTTGGAATTCAGTCCACAGAGCAACCTGCAGCTCTTTAGCAGTGCCCAGATCACGATTTTTGAAAAGAACTACTTAATTGGAACTGTGTACAAAGTGTGCCTGGCTTGAAAGCACACTTTGTAGACCATTCCAATTAAGAAATTCTTTTTAAAGATCATGATCTCAGCACTTCTGGAGAGGCACTGCCGGTCCCGGGACCGGATTCCAAATCTGAAGGGTGGAGCAATGACGTCACTCCAGGGGAGACTTTACTTCTGAATATCTCCCAAACCTTAAAGGTTTAGGAGATAAGACTTATATCATTTTTTCATGTTTTTTTTAGGGATACAATATAAAATAAACTTATTTTTAGGTATTACTATCCCTTTAATGGATATGTTTATTTATAAAGCGCCACAAGTGTACGCAGCGCTTTGCAATTTAAGGGTTTAAACAATACATGGTTACAGGTGTTTTTTTAGAGTGAAACATTGGGTGGGAGGTCCCTGCCCTAAAGTTTACAATCTAAACTGGTAATGGGAGACACAGAGTACATAAGGGTCAAGTGCTGAATACAGTGCTACTTCCGCTGATGACAGAGGACATTAGTAAAGTAAATAATTTATAAGAGCGTTCATTGTACATCAGTGCCTTCTAGCATGTTGAGATTTTATCCATGAGGTGCGTTTTTTAAGTGAGATTTGAAGGTTATCAGAGAGGTGCAGTGGCACAGGTTGGATGGTAAAGCATTCCATAGATACAGAGCAATGAGAGAAAAAGGTTTGTTACGTGACAGGGCTGTAGACACAAATGGAGCTGAGAGAAGACAATCATTGGCCAAATGTGTGGCGGGATAGGGTATAACAGGAGATCAGAGTGGAAACGTAAGAAGCAGTAGAGGAGAGAAGTGTCTTGAAAGAGAGAAGTAAGATTTTGTAAGATATCCAGAGTTTGATAGGCAGCCATTGGAGAGTTTTGAGGAGGAGTGGGGCAGGGACAAACCTAGATGACAGAAGAGTAATTTGTGCTACAACATTCTGTATAGATTGAAGTGGATGGAGAGGGAAGCAGGAAGGCCAGACAGAAGAATGTTGCAATAGTCCATGCGGGAGAAGATGATTGCGTGTATAAGAATTTTAGCTGTGGAGGAGCAGAGTTAGAAGATGGTGATCGGATATTAAAATCCAAGCAAGCACAGCCTCTAGTAAACACAAGGTCTAGGAAGTGACCATCCTTGTGAGTACGAGCATTCGTCGACTTGGTTAGTCAAAATGCAGATGTTAAAGAGAGAAAATGGGATGCCCAGGAGATGGAGGGATCATCCACATGGTAGTTGAAGTCCCCCAGAAGAAGGGAAGGTGTGTCTGAGGAAAGGAAGAAGGAAAGCCATGACTCAAGGTCAGATAGGAAGTCTGAAGGTGTATATGTGGAGGTAGGTGGGTGATAGAGGACTGCAACTTGTAGAGAAACTGAAGCAAAGATACGGACAGCATGCGACTCAGAAGAGGAGAAGCAGAGTGAGGAGAAATTAGTTTCTAATGACAATGTTCAGAGAGCAGCAAACCCACACCTCCCCCATGTCCAGTTGAGCGTGGAGCGTGAGAGAAGGAGAGACCACCATAGGAGATTGCTGCCTCTAAAGCAGTGTCAGACTGAGAGAGCCAAGTTTCAGTAATAGCAAGTAAATTGAGGGAGCAGGAGAAAAAGAGATCATGCACAGTGTTATATTTGTTAGTAATGGAGCAAGCATTCCATAGAGCACAGGAAAAGGGAAGAAATTGAGGTTGAAGGCAGGGAATGGTGATTAGATTTGGATTGTTTCTATGCTGACTGGAGGTAGAGTGTTTGTGAATGGAGGTGGGGCCAGGGTTTGGAGAGATATCTCCAGCTGCCATTAACAGAAGAAAAGAGAGATACAGGAGATGAGAAAGTGATTTGTGTGTATTTGGTTTTTATGGGGTGGAGGAGTGCAGAAGAGTGAGGAGTTGGTGTATAGAGGTGAGTGTGGATGATAGAAGTGAAGGAGAGATATAAACATGGGTTGGAGGGTAGAAGGAACCAGCTATTTTACTGAGAACTGCAGCCATAGACAGAAGGACTTTTAGGTATTTAGGTACTGTTTGCAGAGGGCATGATGTTGAAACAACAGTCCGAAAGGGCCAAGAGCACCTTCTCATGACGGAGTTTGTTTTGTAAACAGAGTCCACAAGCTGGTGTTATACAAAGAATCTTGAAGTTTAGGAGAATTGCAGAGCTTCCATTTAGATGTTTGCTTCAAGTCCTTTGTAGCCTTACTTTGGGAGGTGTTCTTTCTGCAATGGAATCTGTTCTGTCTCCTGCTCAAGTCCTGCTTAAGTCTCCCTTCACTTAAGATGGCTCACTTGGGATGGGTAACCCCTTAAGTGTCACTTTCTAGGGCTGTCACACTATACTGAAGGTATTAGAATAGCAGTCTTATACACGAGGCTTATTCAGCTTAATTAACAATCAAAGGCCGACTGTCTGATCAGAGCTGATAAGCAAGTTAATTCACACCCACGTGAAGAGAGTGACCAAATTAGACATCAGTAAGAACACAGGATGAAGGGGTGGATTGATCAAACAGAGATGAAATCAATACCAATAGCTGAAGACAAACAGATGTGAGATGTGAAAAGTTAATATCATACCCAAAATAGTCTCAAACCGCTAAAAACATGAACAACTACATCCTCTACAGTCCAACAGTGAAGTGTTACTACTGGAGACTGTGGATTACCTTTGGTGAAGTCCTTAGTCCCTGCTGGTAGTCTGCAAGGGGAATTCCACCGCATAAATTATGTCATCGTGTACGAGTGCAAGGACATCTTTTTATGTGCCGACTTACTAGATCACCAGGAACTTTTTTTTTTTTTTTTTTTTTTTAAGGGCAGATGCAAGGCTGTGTAAGAGCCTAGATCTCAGCCCCAACTGCTCAAGATGGGCACAGGGTACCCAACAGTATAATAACTTATAAGATGTGGATAGAGTGGAGCTCTTATAGGACTCTGACCAAAGCCCATTGTGCACCTACAATTTTGGGCTTGCTGTTCTTTAAAAGGTGGAGCCTCCTCTTTCATACAAGGTTAGCCTTTAACATGTGCATTTCTGGTGGCCATATATCTCCCAGCATGAACAAAATTAGTATTGTGTGAGCACTGGGAGATTGGCACCCCAATTCCACTTTCTTGCGCTACATTTTTTTTTTTTTTTTTTAATAAAAAAAAATGTATAAGGGGTGGGTGTTTCTCTCATTTAAGGACACTCTAGATTTTTGAATGTCAGAGGGTAAGCAATTCATTTCTTTGCAATACTTTGCTTACCCCTTTGGCACGTAAAGACTTTATAATGTGCACGTGGAGTGATCTCCCAACATGCTAGAACTGTTTATGCAACATGTGGCAGACCCCAGATCTCATACGTGCACGCAACCCCCCCCCCCCAAACACACACACACACACACACACACACACACACACACTTCTTAAAGATTGCACCCATTTCATATTTGTTCCTTCAAATTTGATCTTTTCATTGACTCATCTTGACATTGTATAATAGAGGCACTAAATAATGATAATATATACGCAAAATAAAATAACATACCTAAAAAAAATATATGCAGCTCTAAACCTCTATCCCACGGAGTCCAACAAATATATATAGAATTTAGCCTTCAATTTATATATATATATATACACACAGCAATATGCAAAAGTTATAAGCAAGTGTGAAAAATGCTGTAAAGTAAGAATGTTTTCAAAAATAGATATGTTAATAGTTTAATTTTCAAATTACCAAAATGCATAGTGATTGAACAGAAGAAAAATCTAAATCAAATCAATATTTGGCATGACCACCCTTTGCCTTCAAAACCACATTCATTCTTCTACGTATACTTGCACAGAGTCAGATATTTTGTAAGCACAGATGTGGAAACAAGGCCAAGCCACTCAACTACGTACGAAAACACAGGGCCTGGGGTGGAGGAAAATGGCAGCAGGTGCTCTGGCCTGAGGAGTCAAAATTTGAAATAGTTGCCTATAGCAGAAGGCAGTTTGTTCGGCAAAGGGCTGGAAATTGGTACAAGGATGAGTGTCTACAGGCAACAGTGAAGCGTGATGGTGATCCCTTGCAAGTATAGGGCTGCATTTCTGGAAAGGGAATTGGGGATTTGGTCAGAATGAATGGTCTCCTCAAATCGGAGAAGTACAGGCAGATCCATCAAGCAATACCATCAGGGAGGCATCCGAATGGCCCCAAATGTATTCTGCAGCATGCCAACGACCCTGAACATACAGCCAGTTGTTAAGAAACATCTTCAAGGTAAAGAAGAGCAAGGAGTCCTGGAAATGATGGTTGGGCTGGCTTAGGTCCCTGATCTCAACATCATCGAGTCTGTCTGGGATTACATGACAAGAGAGAAGCAATTTAGGCTACCTAAATCCACAGAACTGTGGTTCTCCATGATGTTTGGAATAACGTACCTGCCAAGTTCCTTAAGAACTGTGTGCAAGTGTACCTAGAAGAACTGATGCCGTTTTAACGGCAAAGGGTGGTCACACCAAATACTGATTTGATTTAGATTTTTCTTCTGTTCACTCCCTTTAAATTTTGTAAATTGATACAAATAAACTATTAACATGTATTTTTGAAAGCACTCTTACTTTAAAGTGTTAGTAATGCCCCAGAAACAATATTTTGCATTTTGTAGAGCTTAAAATGTTGAATGAATGAATGAATGAATGAAAAAGAAAAAAAAAAAAAACATATCTCTCAAGCCACTATGGTTTGAGAGATATCTGTATTCAAATTTGATGTTTCCTGCTGTCAGCTGTAAAGCTGTCAGAAGGAGATCCGTGTTGACCGACACGAAGGCTCTTCAGCAGAGCCGCAATCGCGTTTTTTTTTTTTTAAAAGAATGACTGCATTGGAATGGTCTACAAAGTATGCCTGGTTTGCAGGCACACTTTGTAGGCCATTCCAATGAAGTAATTAGTTTTAAATAATGCCATTGCGGCTCTGCTGCAGAGGCTTGGTGTTGGCCAACACGGATCTCCTGCTGACAGCTTTACAGCTGACTGCAGTAAACATCAAACTTTGAATGCAGATATCTCTCAAACCATAGCGGTTTGAGAGATATTTTTTTCATTCAGTCTACCTTTTAAGCTCTACCCGATGCTAAATATTTTTTCTGGGACGATACTGTCCCTTTAACGCATTTTTTTCACACCTGCACAGTACCATATAATTTTTATTTTTTTTTCCCCCAGGCATGTTGTCTCCTGCATTTAGTTTTTTTTCCCCACTGGCCACTAGGCTGATTAATTTCATTAATTTGGCAGTGTTAGTGCAGTGCATGTGGAGGAGACACAAAAGTAGTTAGCCAAATACACCATTGTTATGCATCATATTGTTTAATATTACATGTTATCCGGCTTTTCATATCTTTACTACCATTTATTATCTCTTTCAATCCTTTCGACAACTTAGTTCCCAACTTTGAGATGGATGTGCCACTCTTTACAATTCGATGGAGACAAGGACCTAACAAATCCCGACTTCAGAAGTAACTGGTCTCATCATTTAAATTGGCTACATGTACCAATGTTGCCAGCTAGTGTACTATCAAATATACACTTTGCAGTACTATTCAGTTTTCTGTGAATGGGATCCATTTATGACAGGGTACATTATGTAAGGGACATCCATATCCAATTATCTTCAACTCTAAATGTAACAGGTTTCAGTACAGATGCAAGTTTCGGAATTATTGCCACCAAGTATTAAGACTAGTGATTAGGGTTGCACCGATACCAGCATTTGCGCGAGTACTCGTACTCACGCAAATGCGGCCGATGCCAGCACCGATACCCTGTGTCAGGGTTGGTGCTGCAGAGAGGGAGCCCGGGGAGCTGCTCACAATGCTCCCCGTTCGCCTCTCTCCCTCCTGCAGCGCCGGAGAGTTGCCTCAGGTTACCATGGCAACGCTCAGATGCTGACCTCTGCCGGGCTCGCGAGAGAACAGCTAGCACCCGGCAGAGGAGAGTAAGGTAGGCAAAGAGATGGCAAGATGGGGCATCAAGAGTGGTTGGTAAAAGAGGCAGAGAGGGGGTCAAGAGGCAAAAAGGGACTAAGGGAGGGGAGAAAAAAAAAAAAAAAGGGGGCAAAAGGAAGGAAGGATCAGGAGACAAAAGGAGGGGGGCCAAGAAGAGGCAAAAGGAGGGAGAGAGAAAGGCAAAAGGGTGGGATCAAGAGTCAAGGAGGGGGAGAAAGGGGGATCAAAAGGGAGAGAAAAAGCCAAGGCAAAAGGAGGGAGCTCAAGAGGGGGAGAAAGAGGCAAAAGGGGAGAATCAAGAGGTGGGGTGTGGAGATTATATATATATATATATATATATATATATATATATAAATAATTTCAAGTACTCACTGATACCAATTACCCATACTTTACATACTCACACTTTAGGTACTTGGAAAACTGGCAAATGACCACAAAAAAAGTATTGGTAATTGGTATCGGTGAGTACTTGAAAAAAGTATCAGTACTCGGTCTTAAAAACTGGTATTGGTGCATCTCTACTCGTTATTTAAATATTCTTTTGAGCACATATGCTGCATTATTTTACTGTTTTAGCCAAGATTCATGAATCTTAGACACCAACATGACTCGGAGGTTTCTTCACATACAGACTGCGATATAGGATTCATGATATACAAGAACATATTATTTGACACCTATTTAAATTGTGTGATCTTAAGCGTCTTAGGCTTTAACAGCCAGCTATCACACGCTTATTCATATTTTTTTTCCCTATTGTTTCATTAGTTCTCTCAATTTTTTTTTTTATTATATATGGCTTCATGTATCCCTTAGGGGGTGATCCATTTTCTTGTAGTCAACTGTCCAACTGCTGGAAAATTACATCATCAGTGCTGTGGACTATGAAACGTATGGATGCATTGAGCTTCATTTCTCTTGATAAAGGTCCCACAATGCTATGTCACATAAGACTTAATATAATGTTCCTTTAAAATATAATGTGCTGCAACTGCATAACCCTTAAGCACAAAGGAATATTAACTAACCAGCTAAATGCCAGTGGGAGAGATGCACGAAGGTGTGGTTAAGGGAAGAAACTTTCCAGTGAACTAAACCCACCAATTTCTATGTTATTCAATTCATTAAGATCTATCAAGTTGAAGAAATCTTGGTGCATAAGCTCTACAGAATAGTATAAGGATTGGAGAGTTTCTCTTATTGAGCATGTTCCATTTTACACACCTTGGTGTACATCATCTCCGGTCTCTAGTGCATTGCAAAACCATACTTTGGAAACCTCGCTAACATCCAAAGGGTAAATACAGCTTATTACAGTGTGACACAGAGGTTTCCTATGGTCGAATACCTAAAATAATGTTGTATAGCTCATTTGAGAGGTCAGAACAAAGCAGACTGTAAAGCAATTGATAAATAATCCTCTGACACATACAAATTATAGTTATACAGTGCATTCATTTGTGGCAGAAGAGTATAATAAACAAGACACGTACTTGTGATGTATTTGTCGCTGTATTTCCCTCCCTTTGTCTTTTCTTTCTTTTTTTTGTCTATTGTAATATTGAAAAACTTCAATAAATCTCAAGTTATAAAAAAAAAAAATATATATATATAATAAACAAGACACCATTCTGTAAGCACTAGGTTCACATTTCAGAAAAGAAAAGAAAAAAAAAAAAAAAAAAAAAAAAAAAAAAAAAAAAAAAAAGGATACGTTCATAATAGGAAAATAGGATATAAAAAAAAATGAAGACCACACACTTGCGGAGAGGGACAAGTTACAGGTCATTTATGCAGTTATATATGAAAGCCAGAGCTGAGCAACTAGAGGCGCTCCAGCTTTTGCAAGACTAAAAATCCCATCATTCCCTGACAGCAAATGGCTGGTGGGGAGAGATGGGAGTTGTAGTTTGGCAGCAGCTGGAGGGCCTCACATTGTCCACAACTGATGTAAATACCCTGCTTCTGTTGAAGGAACCTCACAAATCAGACACAACGGAAAACAGTATCAAAAGAAATGTTGATGGCAAGAAAAAAAGTATTTCAAATTGCAAAAGAAATATATACAAATAAAATACTTGTAAAATATATAACACATACATTTTAGATTCAAACATAACATTTAGGGAAAAGTGAATGAAGTGATGTTTCAGAAGAAAGCCATTTAACCCTTTGATTGCCAAAGGGGTATCCAATGCAATGCTTTGTAACGCGTTGGATACCCCTCTGGCACTCAAGGGGTTAAAGAAACCTGTAAACATTACATTTAAAACTGTTCTTAGCAACATTGTCCTCTCCAAATTTCAGACACTGGATACCATGTTCTTTGTACTTCTGATACTTTCCAAAGCATGCTCTTTTCCCATTAGCGCCTTGGATTCCAGAGACATCTTCAACACAGGGCTACAGACATTGTTTAGCATCCAAGGGAAGGAAAAACATCTCTAATATGAAAGAGTGAATCCTGAAGTTGCAGAACGTCAGCAGTTTAGTTAGGCGCTGGATACACTTGAGGGAGCATTCTGGAGGAAGTCAAATAGTCATTCTTAAAATTCCCATTGATTTAAATGAGACTTTTAACCCATTCTAGGGAGGTATCCAATGTGTTAGATACAGCTTTAGGATTCAAGTGATTAAAAGGCCCATTTCAAATCAACTGGATACTTTCATATTCCTCTATGGTGCAGGTTTGCTTTAGCTTCCACAATTGCTCCTTCATTAATGCAGCAGTGGTATGTTGCACCTTGAACAATCATTAAAACAAAGTTGCTGATTCACAGAAAGTGCTACTTCAGTTTTTGGCAGATTTTAATTTCCTTCTAAAATAATCTGGGGCTGTTTCAAACAACCAGTCAGCATCCACAACACATAGGTCCCTCATGTAACACTTAGAGGTGTGCAGAAGTTCATTGTATATGACACAGGCTGGCTTGCAGTGGAAGAGGACAGAAGAGGGGTGAATGGTGACTGGTTGATGGGTGCTCACAGTTGCATATGTTCCGTCTGGCTGGAGCTCCGCAGTATTCATGAACAGGCCATGAGCCAGACACTGACGGATGTTTCGTGTATCTGTTCTTGAGGATTCGAGTGGCATCGATAGCTGTACATTAGAAATACATTTCAAATGAAAAGGAGTGCAATGAATCTCTGTAAGAATTAGTGTATTTTCATTGGTACAGATTCATTTAAAGAACAGTAAACCTTATTATTCAAACAATTATACTGTATGTTAATCCTTCTAAAGAAAACAAGGTTGCATCCACCGCTGAAAGATGCTTTACTCAAAAGATATTACAGAGCAAATCTACCCTTTGGTGAGTGTTTGAGTTTCATGTGGCCTTGTTGCTATTACTGCCTGAGAAAAGCAGAATGTCAGATACATAAGCGTTCCATAGAGGGTGATAATAACAGTATCAACTGGCAGCAAAATACCAAACAATCAGAAAAATTAAAGTTATCTATGTCATAACTTTTTAAAAGAGCATGGTTCCAGCAGTGGGGTATCCTCAAAAGGAAACAACAAATATATTTTTCATAAGCAAATCCAAACATTATATTTCAGGCCAGCCAATATTAATGTGTTATACAAGTTATTCCAGGGGTTTCATAGAGAATGACTAATTATTTTTCACTTTTTATACCTTCTTTAAAGGTTCTAGAACACAAGTGACACTAGTCGTCACATTTTCTACCTTGTAGAAATGTCAGTTCCTTTTTGACTTAGCAGGGAATGCTAAAAGGTGTGTGTGTATGTGTGTGTGGGGGGGGGGTTTGCAGGGATGTGATGTAGTAATTCAGTCTCAAGTGACTCCATAGCCCAGTGGTGCGAATACAAGGCCTTCCAATTGTTGCTAAACCACAACATCTCACAGAGAATATTTTGCCAAAATTAGACTTGTATTTACAGGTAATAAATACAATTAAATAATACTATTAAAATAAGCAAAAAATTAACAATCAAAGAACAAGCAAAGAGCAGAAGAGTTAAATGATACCTTTATACAAATATCCCTGAGCTGGGAACGGACATCCATCACCAGTGCCATATTCCTGCCATTGATGAAATTCTCCCTGCACCACTCCTAGGGTTAAAGAAATCAAGGTTAAAACCACAGATTCTTCCGTTTGGATCTCTGTGAGGAAGACAAATGGAAACCATATCGAACTTGGTAGATACTTATTGTAAATGTGTACATGGTGCATTGACACTGAAGTACTGTCATTTAACAACTACTGCTTTCTGTTTTTGAAATGGAGGTTTCAAGTGAGCCAACACACACAGACATATATATTATATATATATATATATATATATATATATATATATATATATATATATATATATACACACACACATATATAGATACACACATATATAGATACACACATACACAGAGATATCCATCTTCAAAGGGGTTAATATGCATTTCATAGGGCTATGTTTGTCTCTCTGCACTGAAACAGAGAAATGTTGCAGCATTGTGTCTTGTGATAAAACATGCCACTCTTCCTTTACATAGAAGGACAGAAGGTATATTTGTCTATGCCACTGATTCCTAACCTTATCTTCTGAGACCCCTCAGTGTCTATATCATTAGGATCTCCCTGCATGAATATAGGTGTGTTAATGAGAGGCCCAGCCAAACTCACCTGTACAAGAACAAGGAAATCCTAAAAATATGATCCACTACTATGCACCCCTGAGGTTAGAATTAGGAAACAATACTTTATGAAGATAGACACAAGGGTCAGTGAAAATTGTACCACAGGCAAGATTTTGACTAGCTTTGTTGTAAAGGCCTGAGATCAGGTCCCTGATCTCCTTTTGTAAATTTGTTTCATAGCATCTCATGTGAAAAGTTCTAGTACAGTGAGGGAGAATATAATGCAGATATACATCTAAAGCATAAGAATGGACTTGTATATTAAATTTGATGGACTGACATTAAACAAATGTATGATATTCCATGCTTGTTTCCATTTTTGGTGAAAAGCATGGCAAGTGTACAAAATACAGTGGGTTATGCACAAAGACAAAAAAAAAAAAAAAAATACATCCCCAAGCACAGAATTCTAATTCCTCTGTAACTCTATAGAGCCTCTGTAGACTAGGGGCTGGATTCTATTGCAGGTGATAAATGTTAACACCTGTTTTAGCAAACATTTTCCTATTAAAGTATATGGGGACAATTGGCGATAATAGCAGAGATCCAATTAGCACCTGTAATACAATCCAGCCCTAGATTCCATAGAACAGGGGTAGCCAGACCTGGTCCTCAAGAATTACCAACAGTGCATGTTTTCTGGCTATGCCTGAATGAGCAGGGGCATAGCAATTAAAAGGACTGAATCACTAATGACAATCTGTGCTCCAGCAGGGATATCCTGAAAACACACTGTTGGTAGCTCTTGAGGACCAGGGTTGGCTACCCCTGCCATAAAACATATGATAAGAGTGATTGCTCTCACCAGCAGGACCTTCTCTCACCTTAAACTATATAGAACAGGAACTTACCTTATTTTTTCCCAGGTTTTTAAATGCCCGATAGATGTTGAGCAAGGTGATGTGGTCACCTTCACTAGAGATGAACTTCTTCCGGGCTGCCTGCACCTCATCACGTTTAGCAGGTGGGTTGTGGAGTACACTGTCCACTGAGAGCAGGGACACAATAGTCAGAATCTCTTCTGCACAGTGAAACTTAGGCGATAGGAGGATGGTCTGCAAGGAAAACATAAATGTCTCCATTTCAAACACGCATCCACAGTCAGCGATTTTAAATGACAATTACACCTATAGGAAATAAGTGTCTCTTATAGTGTTTAACAGAAGCATACAGTCCTTCATACAGTAGTTATATATATCTATATACACACACACATACCCACACGTAGATATAGTATATTGTCTGCAGTTGTCTGTATTTGCTGGGAACTATTTTATGTCTGTATTTAGAGGTCACTCCCACACAATAAGCAATAGACTATCAGTCTTAATGACATTAGCAAAAAAAGAATGCCAAATCCATGATTCTAATGACAGGGATTAAAATTTGAAGTCCTTTGCTGCTAGCCAGACCTGAAAAGTTACTCGCCACTGCAAGCCATAACATACCCACCAGGGCTAAAATTTCATTCACCATTGGCTAGTGGCGAGAGGAAATTTTGAGCCCTGCTAATGAGATAAAGAATATTCCCAAGTTTCAGACTACACAGATTTTCAAAGATAAAACGCAGTGCATAGATATACATACTGCTGTATGATGCCAAATCTTTTAATTGAAAGATGTTTTTAAATGAGAGACTCATTTTAAGTGAAAATTCTCCTTTAAAAGTTGTCCGACTATTGAGAATATGCTTATTTCTGAAATCAAATTCTAAAAAAGTTTCATGACTCAAAAATTAGCAAAAGCGCTACCTACTAGTAATTTTATTAATCCTTATTTTAGCAGTATATATATATATATATATATATATATATATATATATATATATATATATATATATTTGTCTGACTTTTTTTATTGTGTATATATCTTGCAAAAGCTATTTACTCTTATTTCCACATTACAAGATATGAGTACCCAGGGGTACCTGTATTCTGCAAAATGACTCTCTCTGGGCTCCATGTGCAAAATGAAAAGAAGTAACTCTGGAGCAAACCAATTGCTTCATAAGGTAGAAATAAAACTTGTGTAGGTGATATCTAACATGTAAGGGGTTAAAAGTCCCATATAGATCAATGAGGATTTGGGGAATTATTATTTGCCCCCTATGGTCACCTGGTTTGATCTCAAAATACTCCACAGCGTTCAGTTCTTTGGCGATGATGCTTTTCACTGACTACAGGCAGAGGATGCTAATGCCACTGAATATGAAAGAAAGCGTAAATAAAGAAAGCTAGTTCTATTGAATATGGTAGGAAGAGAACTTGCTGATTCAACTTAAATACATAGAATTTGATAACAGATAACCAATTGGCCCATATAGTCTGTTCTTTTTCCATCTAGTTAGCGCACACATTTTATTCTTAGAATAGTTAGAACTACATATAATTAACCCCTTAACGACCCTTGACGGTCATAGTATATCAAGGGTCGATTTGACTTAACGACCGATGACATACTATGACAGTCATCGAGTTCCGGGCTCCCCCCGTGGCTGCACGCTGTAAAAATTGCTCCGTGGTCATTAAGTCACGTCCAGATTCCCCGGTCTTTAAGGGGTTAAAGATAAAAATAAAGCCAGCAAATACATTGTATTAATTTACATGACTAAAGTAGGAAGCTGAAATAAAACATGACTAATATGTTTTTAAGCCAGAAGCATAACTACAGAAGGTATAGAGGGCGCAACTGTGATGGAGCCTGGCATCCAAAAGGGCTCATTAGGCCCAACAGATTGTACTCATGGGAGAATAAATTTGTGTTAGGGGCCCCTAAATATTTTTGCACCAGAGCCCTCCAATGAATAGTTACTGCACTGTGTTAAACTTACCAGAAATTGCATTTAACACTTCGAGTGCGAGGGGTATGCAATGTGTTGCACCCCCTCTGGCACTCAAACAGTTAAAGGAAGCCTAACCTCTACTAAAGTCCACTATGAAACATTTATGTGTGAGCTGGTTCTCCAAAATGATTGTTTATTTAGGAATGATATCATGGCTATGGTGGTGGACATGATACTTTTTGCAGGACTCCACACTCCTCCCAGTATTTTTTTTTTTTTTTTTTTTTTTTTAAAGAAAACCTTGAATGGAAGAAGTTTGGAATCCTGCACTGAAACAAAGAATCACACCTGCCTCTGTGGACATTATATCCAGTTTGGAGAAAGGCTCTGCCCAGATTAAGGTAAATTGAGTTTTAGATTAGGTGGCTTAGTGTCCCTTATTTTAACTTTACATATTCTGCAAGTATATAATATACACATTCAAACTGCCTATAACTTATTATTTTCATCTTTCACTGTTTTAACACTTTCCTGACTAAGTGCTCTGAATGTGTTTCCAGAGAGCTTTCTGTGAGACTGTGAAAGCAGAAGCAGATAAACAATGTAAAAAAGATGCAATGTAAAAAGGACAGTAAAACAATGTAGAAAAGCCTGCTTCTAGCATACTGAGAATTCAGTGCAGCAGGAAGACTGCAATAATGTATAAAATCTCCACTTTCACAGATCTCTGGAAACATAAATTTAGTGAGCTCAGGGAAATAAAAGTATAGACAATTGTAGAGATGCACCGATACCAATTTTTTAAGCCCGAGTAAGAGTACCGATACTTTTTTCAAGTACTCACCGATACCAATTACCGATACTTTTTGCGATGTCATTTGTTTTCCAAGTACCTAAAGTAGACATATACATACATACATATATACACACACATCACCTCTTAACTCTTGATTCTCCCCTTTTGCCTCTTTCTCCCCCTCTTGATTCCCACCTTTTGCTTCATTCTCCCTCTTGAGCCCCCTACTTTTGCCTTTTTTCTCCCTTTTGATCCCCCTTTCTCCCCTCCTTGACTCTTGATCACACTCCTTTTGCCTTTTTCTCCTCTCCCCCATTTTCCCCTCTTGATCCCCCCCTTTGCCTCTTTCTCCCCCTCCCTTATTGACTCTTGATCCCCCTTACTTTTGGCATCTGCCTCTTTCACCCGCTCTTGATGCCCCCTTGCCTCTGATCCCCCTTTGCCTTTATCCCCCTCTTGGTGATCGATCCCCTAGGCCGCTGTTACAGATTCCCCAATTCCCTTTCCCTCTCTTGCCTGTCTGCTGAGCTGACTCTGTCTCCTCTGCTCCCGCCTCCCACTCAGCGAGCTCTTTGACTGGGTCTGGGTGCACAGATGCAGACTCGCAGTGCTCTTTTTCACGCCTCTGCGTAGCCTGCACCTGAAACCTGACGCGGCCCAGCGGCTCCCAATCTATCTTCTCGCGGCCGCAACTTCACAGACTGAATTGCACTGGTATCAGCCCCATTTGAGGGAGTAAGAGTACACGCACAAATACGGGTATCGGTACCGATACCGGTATCGTTGCATCTCTAACAATTTGACTTTACATAATATGCACTTGCAGAATATCAAAAGTCAAAATAAAGAGGATCAGTCTCTAAATGTGGCAACTGGTCAAGAACTTCTGCTTCTCTGAATGGATTATTTAATTTTACCACCTTGCCCCATAGTTACCGCACACAGGAAATTATTAATTCAGTTGTTCTGATACTAATCCAAGTCCAGAGTTTAGCCTTGCAATAACACAGGAAGCAACTTATTTTCAGTAGAAACTGGGCAAATACCTTAGAGAATTTGGGCTCCAAAGGAAAAGCAGCCATCTTCTTTCCCAATGGGGTCAGTATAATCTTATCATCCTTCCTCTCCACAGCGCCCAAAAGATCCAGCTGGTCTAGAGCCGCCCGCATTGAGTCTGTTTTACGAAGCAAGCAAAGCTCACAGAATAATGTGGGAACATTCAGTATGCACAATTATTTCCTACAGAGTTACCTATTTGTTAAATGATTAGTATATCTACCAGTGTGTTCTCAGAGAAGTTGATGAACAAATAGTGTAACACTGCTACTGCTCTGCTGCCCATGTTATAAACACCACCAAAGCAGCATTTCTGTTTTATTGTTTCCCATGTGAAAGGGGACTACAGCCACCCCCCTCTCCCTGGTGCATAGCAAATCAATGCGTTGTACATCCCTATGATCCATAAGTGGTGTACAAAGCAATGTGTTGCACACCAATCTGGTCCCCAAGGGGTTCTCTTGCCATGTGTTAGAGAGGTTTCAAGCATCTAAGGGTTAATTAAATTTAAAGTGTCAGTAAGCCCTTATTTTATATATTATATATCTTCTAAATAACAAAGCGCTAGCCTGCGAAGCTCACGGTGTGCGAAACCGCAAGAAAGATGCAGTCATATACGGGCTTTTCTACTAGTATATATATATATATATATATATATATATATATATATATATATATATATATATATATATATCTCCAGGCTGTTACTACCTGTGAAGAGCACAGTGTCTCAGACACAAACTTTCCATAGATAGTAACAGCAGCAGCGCCACCTGGCAGCAAACTAACCAGAACTCAGGCTATCAGAAAAATGCAAGTTAGTAGTTAGTCCTGTAATAACTTCTGAAAGATGCATCTGCCAGCATTGGAAGCACACGTTTTACTTAATAGGGAAGCGGAATATTTATATATTACACACACATACACATTTTCACAATTAGGGTTTACTTCCTCTTTAATCAATTTATTTTCGCAAAAGCTGCATTACAACTCAGCCGTGGGAAAGAATAGATCAGTATAAGCCAGAAAACGTATTGGGAACACTGCATTTCTGGGCTTTCACAATTCTTATTTTTTTGGGAAGGGGGGGGGTGAAGGAAGGAAAGGAATAAGAAGTGTCTCTAATATCCCACAGGTGTATATTGGTGCATCAGCTGAGTCCGTCTGGTGACCAAATGTACTCCACTGACCATCCAGTGGAGCACAGGTTTATACCTCTGAGACATCACTTGGTACATTACAAGGGCACTGGGCTACTAATGTGAAGCTCAAGGACATATGTGGGACACAGTTAGACCTTGGCACCTGGTTTGAGGAACACTGCTCTAGTTCTTAAAGGCTTTATACTTGCCTTGTAACATGGCTGGTCCTTTGCTGCATTCTGCAGACTAAGGGAAAGCAGCCTCCAACTTCAGACTCTGATAGTTGAATGGTGCTATGGGACTGACATTTCAAGCCCCAGTGATTTTGGATCTAAGCAGGTGCACTGGTTCTGTGGGGTCTTGAGTTGTCAGTCCTAGCTCAAAAGCACTGTTTGCCAATCAGTGGTGGAAGCTGGAGGCTGCTTTCTTCAACCAGTCAATACCATAATTTTAAAAGTGCCAGTGAGGAGAGCTATACAGACATGGCTTATTAGTAAAATATACACACCTGGAGAAGGTTTGGACATAAAGTCAAAGGTGAGGATGTTTGGAACTTTCAGGACAAGAAGTTGCAGCACAACACTGGCCAGATTACACCTGAAGAACAAGAGGGTTTGTTTTTTGTTTATCATTACAAGGAGCAGAATTGGTTGGGACAGTTCAAAGTTAGACATTAGCATGTAAAACTGTGCTTTTCCAAATGAAGTAAGATGTCCCCAATTGTTTGAGGAAATACTGTCAGTTAATCCAGAGGCAGAGGCAAGCACCATCTATTTTCTTGGAACACCATGTGAGAACTCCAGTGAGGCATGTGATTTGGGGGTCATCAGTGCACCCAGATGATATCGTGCCATTTCCCAAGCATTAAGAGACTGATGAGGTACCAACAAGATTATTGGTATCCCTCTTGAAATCTAGGATAAAGGAGAGCGATATCCCTCAAGAGGCTGGGAAGGGCAGACAGGGAACATGCGAAGGGTGCAAGCATTCTACCCAAGGAGCATGTGGATCCAATCCAGTTACAGCAGCTCCAGTGCAAGTACTAGAGAGAGCCCCTGTTACACATCCCTGAAGAAAACAGGTCAGGAAGTAAATCCCAATGTCCTGATCCCTGTTGTTATAGTCATTGTAGGGCAAACCACGTTATTAGAAAGTTAGCTTAGATAGCTATTTGTATATGTGAGAAAAGAATATAGAAAATAAGTGGTATTGCCTCAGCTGTTATTTTGCCACAACAGTTTCCCTTTGCCACACAAATTAGGAACTAATTCAGTTCCGTTTTACACATATGGGTATTTTGGGACATTCAGCCTATTAAAACATAGCTTTTATTGCCATATTTACTTAAAAGGTGCTTTTTCACTTTAGCACTACACTGAACTTGTACATATTTTAAAAACTACTATGAACTATATTCTAGCATAGATTGGCATTAAAAACACAGATGCCAGAGTCCTTAACGGGGTGCAAATGCAGCAAACAGGCAGTGAGCAGAGATAACTGTTGATTTTACAGCAGTCTGGATTTATGTTAACACTGTAGGTGCTTCTTGACTCTGAATGCCACAGGGGCATCCAACGCATTGCATAGCAATGAGCTGGATAGCCTCTCTGGCACTCAATGGTTAACCATTTGAGTGCCAGAGGGGGTATCCAACCCACTGTGACACAATGCATTGGATACCCCTCTGGCACTCAAAAATGTAAACAACTCACTGCCTGGTGGCTTGAAAAATTCTCCACTCTGCATTAATACTGCATTTGCAGGATGACCAGGCTTCTTCAGGGGATGAATCGGCAGAGATGCCGCTTTTTATATATTCCTTTTTCCGCCCTTTGAGGGTTTGTTTACTTATTTGAATGGACCACATCAAGCATTATAGGAGTGACAGATACATTTCAAATCTGTTATTTGTACATAGAACAGTATAACCATTATTTAGTTCTCGGATTTCTTGTGCCCTAATTGGTGCTTCAAAGTCATGTAAAACTTGTAAAATAGAAAGAATGAATATTATGTAATTTAACTACCAAGATAATCTATACATAGTATTTTTATACTCAAGAGGAAAAAAAGTATTCATATGTAATCTGCATCTCTCTAATAAATAACTCACCTCTGTATTTCTGGCACAGTCATGTTCTCAAGCTTTTCAAACTCATCTTCTGTATAGAGTCGATAACATATCCCACTATCCTCTCGCCCTGCTCTTCCTGCACGTTGCCAGGCCTGGGCTTTGGATACCCTCTGCACAGCTAATACCTCAAGACCACTTTCTAGAATAACAAATGAGAGTACAATAAAACATACATGCCATATTTTGTATTTTTGTGGGTAGAAACCTCTAAAAGGTCTTTATTACTTAAATAATTGTATGTGGTAATGCAGCTTAAACATAATCCCGATTATCAAACTTGTTACAAATAAAATTATATTACTTACAACACATTTGCATAAGCAAACTGGTGCAATAAGCAAGAAAACGGTATACAAATCTACTGGAAATGTTTCTTTCAGAGTTTAGGGATACAGCACAAAAGAAATACTGTAGTTAATGAATGTTAGCTAGGAGTACATGATGATATTTAAAATTATATTATCTCCCTTCACTTTAACTATCACTCCTATACAACTTTGGCTAAAAGTTGGTAACAAAAATTGCCAAAATCCCCATTGACTTTTAAATGCTAAGTGCATGCAATAAAACTGTTTATTTGTCCCCTATGTTGCAGCTGGTTTGTCCCAGAATTGCACCAACCTCAGTGAGATTTTTTTTTGCTTAATAGAAAACAAATTCTGAAGGCCAAACCTTGAGAGTTCCCAGATACACTTATACCAATAATTTTTAAATACATGATGTTGTTCAAGGAAGTAATCAAACTATATTATTGGTCTAGAAAAGTCATTTTGTCAATGTGGTCTTTATTTAACTTCCCCACGATAAACTAAAATCTAGAAAAAATCTGGCGGAAATATGTTTTAATCAAGTGTTTAAACAATATAAATATAGCCAAATTGTTTAATAGCTCCAGACCTCATACCTGGGCTGTATTTCTTTGCTTTCACCATACCAGTGTCTACCACATATTTGATCCCTGCAATGGTGATTGAGGTTTCAGCAATGTTTGTGGAAAGAATAATCTTGCGATGATCCTGAAAAAGAAAGAGTGACCACTCAGCCCAGAGAGGGGAAAATACAAAAACAGCCAACATAGAAAGCAGAAGTGCGCAAACTTATTTCCTTTAGTTTGATTCAGAATACTCCCAGACTCCAAATAATATAACACTTTATCCCTCTGGATGCCTGGACAAGCCAAATGCAAAGGGTTAAACTAATATCAACCGTATTTAAATAATGGTTGATAATTTAAAGAAACACTAACACCTGAAAATGAAACTGGGTTATATCATTTTAAATGTCATATACTTCTTCAGCAAACTGTCTGCACTGAGTCTCCTAAGACCTTAGATGTCTAAATAATGCCAGACTTAATAAGGATTATAAAAGGATTTCAATGCATACTGCTATATAAAAATTAATTGGGTGGCATTTATATAGTACAATATAAAAAATGTGAGAGGCTTCTGAGAACGAACAAACAACACAATGGCTTGTCCTACTGCTACTCACCGCTCAGAAGCATCATGTTTTAGCTCTCTAGTGCCATTACAGAGGAGAAATTTCCATGTACATATTAGACTACTCCCGCCCAAAAGGGCAGTCCAGTTCCAAAATGACAGCCAAGTCTCCCCCACACGGGAACACCAGCTAACCCCCAAGGTACGTTTCGGCCTTGTTAGGAGGGTGCCGCTGGATTCCCTAGGCACTGAGAGCAAGGGGTCCACGTCTGGATTACCCTTCACTCTTAGGGAGACCCCTAAGAGTATTCAGATACAATATACAAAATGTGAGAGGCTACTTTAAAGTTGCGGGCCATAAAGCTAGATGACAGGATAGACACTTCATTCAGCTGTGGATCCCCTGGAGGTTCTGAGTAAGGATCATATGCAGAGCACAGACTAGGACTGGTGAAACTCTACAGGCCAAGTTGAGCCATTCAGGCAAAGAGACAGGAGTAGTCATAAACTGAATTATTGCAGGTTAGAGCCCTAAAATCTAACACAAAACTTGAACTGCATTAGAAAACAAGTGTATTCTTCATAAGACCTGTGTGTGCACACTTCAAGGTTGTAATACCATTTCTGTTTCTATATATATATATACACACACACACACACACACACACACACACACACACACACACACACACATAGAGAGAAAAAAAAATTTATATATATATATATATATATATATATATATATATATATATATATATAAATAAATAAATAAAACGCTAGTCTGTGAAGCTCCCTGTGTGCTAAACAGCACATGCGCAGTAGAGACACTGCTGGAGCTATGCAGTCATGCACAGTAGGAACTGGCTTCACAGGCTGATCCTGAGCGGGGGACGACTCACAGCCTGTCTGTGCTCCCGGCTCCGGGGCAGCAGCGGAGACCGCTGGGTGACAAACTGCTGCCCCGGAGCCAGGAGCAGAGACAGGCTTAGTAACAACCCAGCTTCTAAACGTTTCTTGGAGTCAGCGAACAGTCTTTATATTTTTGTTTTAGGTATTTTTCCCAAGTTTTCCTTGTAGAATGCTTCTAGGTCTTCTTGCATGCAAAACAGGTTTGAGATTTACCCACAGATCTTCAAAAATATTCACGTCTGGAAACTGTGAAGGCCATTCCAAACCCTTAAAATGTAGTTTCTAGAAGTTGTTCATGGTTTATTGTGAGGTATATTGTGGATCTTTTTCTTGTTGTAATATCAAACCTCTTTTGATCTTCAGTTTCTTCACTCACTGTGTGACATTAGCTCCCAGGATAAATCCATTCTTCCCTCTACCAGCACTGGATATCACACAACCCCAGAGCATATCATATCCATCCCTGTGCTTAACATTTGGCAGGGTGTTCTTTTTTTCAAATAATCCTCCTTTATTTTCCCCAAACTTACCTTTGTTGATTGTAGGCAAAGAGATTAATTTCAACTTCACCAGACTACAGAACTTGGTTCCAAAACTGGTCTGAATTATCTGTGTGTTATGTTGCACAACTCAGACGTTGACGTTTGTGATAAGATCACAGTTGAGGTTTCCTTCTGATGACTCTTCCACGCAGATAATATTTGTGCAAGCAATGTTGCACAGTGGACTGGTGCACAACTACTCCTGTGTCAGCTAAACTTTCCTTCAGGTCCTTTGCAATGATATGGGGGATTTGCTTTGCATTCCAGTCCAGTTTACAAACATTCTATCACATTTTTCTTGGTCTTCCAGATTTTAGGAGAAGAAAAAACCCTGTAAGGACCGTGGACGTACCAGGACAGTCAACCTTCAGTCAACCTTCAGTACGTTAAGGACCAGTGACAGTCCTGGCATGTTATGAATAAGGCATGCTGTGATCCTGCTGGGAGGCTGAAACTGACTGCTCCAAGACTGGATAGTCAGTTTTAGCTTCTCTCTCAGAAGGCAGGTACATGTGATTGCTCACATGTGCTGGCCCTGCAAATAAAATGGCCCTGGTCCTTCTGGGCACAAAATCCCTGGTCCTTAAGGGGTTAATTGCATTTCAGACAGTGGAAACTGCAAGCAGAAAACATTTGGATATTTTTATAGCACCCCCCTACTTTGTAAGAGTCAATTATCTTTATTTTCTGATCCTCAGAAGAGTCCATGGTTTTTGAGTGTATGCACATCACCCTGAGAGATTCTAAGAGTAAGGGAATTTATTAAGATCTGGAATTGTCAACACCTGACTAATGAGTCAATTATGTTCTGAGCCTTACAAAAAATACAAGTATATCAGCTGGAAGGGTGATCAAACCTTTGCACATCACATTTTTAGTTTTTTTTTTTCCCCATTCTGTTAAATTCAGCAAATAAACTGTGAATTACTAGTTTAAGCTCGTTTGCTGCAGAAGTTGTGTTAACTTCTTTCCACATAGAAAATAAACAATGTGTTTGGATTTTCGTGTGTGTGTGTTGTTGTCGACTGGGATTGGGGGGACAGTGAATAAAAAAATAAAAAACGGTACATGGCAGGATCTGTGACTGGGGCAGCCTGATACTTGACGGGACTTATTGTTAGAGGCCCAAGCCCTAAGAAAACATTGATTTGTAGAACTTTGGTTTGTCTGCATCACAAGCTGTGAGGAATCAGAGATTGTTAGTTGCAACCCTGAGGAACTGGTGATTTTTAAGACTTAGGCTTGTTAGAAACAAGCCCCCCAAAATTGCTTTTTGTAGGTCTCTGGTTTATATAAAGAGCAAGCACTGAGAAGAGAAAAAATGCCCTACTGGCCTAGTGTCAGCAGGTCATGTTATGGTGGCCAGTGGCCACGAGCAAATGCCCCGGTGTCATTGCGGGATTTGAAACTGCTATTCATGCTACTGTTTGTGAGTTGTTTAAGCCGCTGGATGATTAGGCAGCTCCAAAGGAATTGCATCAACAGCAGCAGTGACATGAGCAATGATGATGATCATGGTTCCATCTGCCACTACTAGCTCCAGTGATGTGCCTGAGGCAGCAGCAGCACCACAACAAGCCCCCGCCACTTCAGGTATATGTGGAGAAAAGAAGTTGGCCAATAATCCTTCTCCACCTGATTCTCCTCCAAAATCATGGGTGTGTTGGAATATACATTTTTTTTCCCTTGTGAGCAGGAAGGAACTGTGCCTCTCATCAGCAAATTCAATGTGCATAGTGTGTGTAGGAAATAGGGGAAGGACTGGGAACAAAGTGCAAATTAAACAAAATGGCACAGCTGTAACCAAACACCATGACTTTAAGTCCATAATGTGAAATCACCCCATCAGAAACCAAGCACTGCTGCTGTCACTATGCCCCGCTAAATGACACGATAATTTGAAGTCTTAATAATAGTGATGAACCCTGCCTGCCAGCAGCTTAGCATATTCTGTGGGATGGAAGCTCCTCAGATGCCGCTTGATGCCCTTGTTGCAATTATCCTCCACCACATTGCTATGTGTTGTCAACACACCACACAGTGTGCAATAGGTAGGCATGAACTGCCACATCCTGATATCTACAGAATGGCTATTAGCTGGTGGAGGAGGTAACAATGAACGAGTTAGATTGCCAGACCCTAGAGCAAGGTGGTGATGGCGAGCCAGGTGTTTAACTCAGCACTGAACTTTCATGTTTTGGCTGTGTTTCTCTATTCTTCCTCCTGCCCTCTTGTTGCCTTTGGAGAGAGGCAGGGGGTACAGCAACAGTGGTGCCCAATTTCTTTGGTGGGGGTTTGGCTTTAACATGCTTCTCATAAATATCATTGTTTCTGTATTTCATGTGTAATTAGAGCGGTTGTGCCACTGTACGTTCCATTCTTCCCCCTTTTCACCAATTTATGGCAGATCTTGCACAGTGCCCCAAGACAAAAATAGTACCACACCCAGGGCCTCAGTGGGGAAGATGGAGAAGAATGGCCTTTTTAGTCTTCTCCTCCACAATACTCTTCAGTAAAAACCAAACCAAATCTGCGCTCTTCCATATAAGCTATCCAAGTGTGAACCCTGTGTAAAGCATATTGTATACCACTTTAATAAATTTTGGGGTCTCTGTTGCATAGTTTGGCCAAAGTATGTTTAAGCCCGCCTGCCACGTCAAGGCTCCCCAATATAGGAGAGTACCTAACTTCACACAATCATCCTATCTAGGTTAAAAACATCCCTGACGAAGCATTTCTTTTGAGCTGAGATTTCTTGTACATGACGCGTTGGGCATATTTTAAAAACACTTAAAAACAACTTTATGTTAGGACTCACCTTCAGTGACCTGTAGAGCGTTTGGGCTGTTTGGCTCATTGCCTTTAAGGCAGTAATTAAACCCCATGTGACTTGTGGGAGTGGGTGGATGGGAGTTATAAAGGGGACTAATGGAGCTCCAGTCCTCTTGGCCTGCTGCTCACTCAGCCTGCTCTAGGTGGTGTTGCTAGGAGCCATTCAGCACCAAGAGGGACTGACCACGCAGGCACGCAGACGTCAACTATGGAAAGATGTCTGCGCTGTTTCCTGGCTGTCAGTCCAGGAGAAGTATAGAATTCTCAATAACCAGGTAATAATTATGGCAACTAGCACTACTGAGCAGCTAGTCGCCAGATGGGTAATTATTTGGGCCAAAGTTTAACAGGGTTGGTAGTTCCGCTTTATTGTTAGAGAAGTCACCAATGCATTGCTTTGCAGTTTGTTGGAGACCTCTCCACTATTCGAGAGTTTAAAAGCCCTAATGAAATCATACGTAATTTGGGGAGTGTTTATTCCCTATGGTGCAATTGGTTTTGAATTTGCACGTATAGGGCTTGATACTACTACTACGCTTGCTAAAACCGGCGTTACATTAAAAACTCTTTTCGGGTGATGCAGAGGCTCTTGAGGCCCAGGAGGTGGCCAGTGCACAGGTCAAGTGTGCCCTGAGGATTTTGAGGATCTCTTCCTGCTTTACTGTAGGCCAATCTGATACACTGGGTTATCCATCTTGAAATAGGAGGATTTTGAGGCTGCAGACCCTTTGTATTTTCCAAAAAAAATGAATAACAGAGAATCTGTTTTCCTGAAACTGTGTTCTGTTGAGGTAGATGGAAATGCACCAGACCAGATCTAGTTTATGTAATTTTTCCTCTTTGATTCCTTTAGGATCTGGGCAAAAAGAGGGTAGTATAATATCTTGATTAAGATGGAAGTCAGACACTACCTTTGATCTAAATGTAGGTCTAGTTCTTAAGACAAGCTTGTCTTGGTGAAAAATTGTGTACCTAGGTTTAGCTGAAAGCGCCTGAATTTCTGATACTCTTCTCGCCGAAGTCATGCTGTAAGGAACACTGCTTTTATAGTGGGCATCTTTAATGGAACTTCTTCTAGAGGTTCAAACCTAGATGATGAAGATAGCTGGTTTAGAACCAGGTTCAGGTCCCAGGGAGGAACTATACTTCTTATTCTTGGTCTGACCTTGGTTACAGCTTTTAAATATATTTTAAACAGGGCATCATCTGCATATTGGGTGGCCAACAATGCTGAAAGTTGTACCTTTAAGGACGATGGTCGCAGACCTTTCTCAAATCCCTCTTGAAGAAAACTCAGAATATGAGCGGTTTTAATAGCTAGTCATTCCATTCCTGTATTCTTGCACCAAATTTGAAAAGGTCTTCCATATTCTATAATATATTTTGGAAGTAGAGGTCTTTCGGCCTGCGATAATAGTGTTTATAAAAGATTTGGTCAAACCTTTGGATCTCAATGAGTTCCTCTCAGCGTCCAAGCCATCAGTTTAAAAAAAATGCTGGGTTTTGGTGCAGAACTAGGCCCCAAGATAGAAGATCCGGTCTGTTCGGAAGAGGCCAAGGATCATCTACTGCCAGAATGATTAACTCCAAGAACCATATCCTCCTCGGCCATTCTGGAGCAATAAGAATGATATTTGCATTTTCGTATCGGATCTTCCTGACCACTCTCGGAATCGGCGGGATCGGAGGAAAGATGTATGCAAGAGGAAAATTCCAGGGTTGGGATATGGCATCCACTCCTTGAGCCATTGGATGATTTGCCTTGGAAAAGAAGTTCTTGCACTTCTTGTTTTCCCATTTCACCATAAGGTCTATAACTGGTATCCCCCACTTTATGGGGATTTGATTGTATACGTCCCTGTTGAGCGACTATTCCACTGGATTTACTGGATTCCTGCTCAGGTAATCTGCGTGGAGGTTTAGGTTTCCTAAAATGTGGAGGGTTGGTAGTGCTTGAAGGTTCTCCGCTGCCCATCTCTGTATCCTTTCGGCTTCTCTGTTTAGGGCTTTGCTTTTTGTTCCTCCTTGATTTTTTGCATAAAGGACTGCAACCAAGCTGTCTGATATTACTTCCACTGGTTGGTTCTTGATATACTCTTTCAGTCCTTTGAGGGACTATTATATATTTTATTATATATTTATTTTATTATATATTATATATATTTTACTATTACAAATATAAAAATTTAAATAATCCTAGAAGGCATCAAGCAGAACATCCCTTGGAACAGCTTTAAATAGTCTGGGACTTGGGCGTGCGTTTCACACTGGAACGCACAGGCCCCACCAGATTCTAATAACAGGAACTGATAAAAAGGATCTGGCACGCAGCCCTTACTTTTCCCCTGGATGTAAGAGGAAGAAAAAAGTTGTTGATCTGTCCCAAGGAATCCTTCCACAGCACTGCTGTCTGCATTAGATCCCCCCAGTGTAAGCCACTCGATCCGGTACAGCATGAGTGAAGTGCACGCCAATGACGTCACACGTGCGCCAGGACACCCGCCGAATCTCAACTTGAGACAGGGAGATTCAAGGTGGTATAGAGCCGAGCAGCTATCCCTTGCCGGAACAAGATCGGAGCAAGGGCTTCTCTCCAGGACCGGGCAGCATGAAGGTGGCCATCCCACAGAATAGGCAACAAAACTGTGATCTAAGGTAGGAGCCACTGCCATGCGCTCTACCCCAGCTGAAGTAGGACCAAAATGACTGCCGCTGGGGAGCAGGGGGGCTACTCCAGTTGGGGGGCGCTGGCATATCCCATTAGTCTCTATCGCCGTGGACACAGAAGAAATTCCCAATTATTTATATGTGGCTTTTAACCTCTTGAATGTTACAGATATCTCCAACACATTGCTTCTCAATGTGTTGGAGAGCTCTCTAGAATTCCAGGGGTTGAGATATCCATTAAAATCATTGGGAGCTTATTTCTCCTGTATGGCGGTTAGATTATTTCAGAAATTCCACCTCTTTAGCTTATGACTCCACATTAGTTCCTTTTATAATACCACACCTGAAGAGATATGTTGAACTATGTGTTAATTTAGAAATGTAATTTAACCCCATGGCCTGTCATAATAACCCTTTGAGTGCCAGAGAGAGGTATGCAATGCATTGGATACCTACCTCTGGGACTCAAAGGGTTAAGAAATAAAATTGGTGAGCATGACAAACACATTGTGCTATTATTCTGACATCATCCAAAACAAGAAACACTTCGACAAAGATGCATGTACAATTTTTTACCTTCATTTCTAGGTCTCTATACTAAAATTCCTGATTTGAAAAAGTTTTATCAGGATAGAAAGTGATATCCAGTTCTCATAGCAGTTGATCATTCAGTCCGTTGAAGTGCAAAGGTCTATAAAATTAAAGCTTCACCAAAATTAGGAAAGAGTTAAAAGAAAATGAGTTTTCAATGTGCTGTAGAAAACAGAATCTGTTGAGAGCAGCTCACCTTGGGTGCACTCTGGAACACTCGGAGTTGTTGCGAGTGTGGTAGAGAGGCATAGAGAGGCATCACAGTCACCTGTGGGCAGCCATCTGGGAGGTGTTTTGCTATGTCCCTGCATGTTTTAGTCATTGCTTCAATTTCTTCCTGACCAGTGAGGAACACTAAGATGTCATGCGATGCTGGTGCTTCCTTTAGGAACAAGTGAAAACATAAAACAGTTACATAAAGACAATCATGAATTTAGAGAGGTTCACTGCTGTAACAACCCAGCCGTACACCTGCCAACTGTCCCTCATTTCCACGGTATGGGCTTTGTCTCTGTATCCTTCTGTCCCTGTTTTTGTCCTAACAAAATACAGACATTGAGAGGATTGTACTGAAACGCACACTGAGGCTTATGTACTTGAGTAGCTCTGAAGCAAACCAGCTGCATTAGAGAGGACAAATACAAGTTACCAAAATTTATACCAACTTAAGTAGGATTTTGAATTCCACAGAAGTCTCCATGAATGCGCTGGGGAGATCTCTAGCATTCAAGGGGTTAAACGCTCCAGTAAAATAATAAGAATATTAATTTGTTCAGCCTCAGAACTGCTGTACTTCTTGGTATATTAGCCTCTTTATCTGCTTAGAAATAAAATGAAAAAGAGTAAAATCCTTCAGTGCTGTTACAGATAAGAGCTGGCAGAGGAATGCACTGAATGAATGAACTGCTTCTGAAAAGCTAGCTACGGTATTCTGCCATTTTCTCAGTTTACAACAACTATTGCTTTTCACTTTAACTATGGCAACATTCTTTTAATAAATCAATGCTGTATTCAGGAAAAAATATAAAAGCAGCTCAGGAGCATATTAGTAAGAACATTTCCCTTTTCCAAAATCTGCCCTACTTGTGCGGGCTTCCATCTTGAAAAGATTGGCCTGATTATTCCTCCCCAACTTGTTCCAGCCCTCCAGGGGGAAAACAGGTAGATTTTAGCAGCCGAAGATGGTGGAGGGAGGCAATTTTCTGGACATGCTACTGTAATTATATATACTTTATCTGTCCAAGCCAGAGAGCAAAGCACTGCTCAGATCAGATTCAACAAACATCAAATCCTGGCCTGTTAGTGGGTCCTGAGGACAGGAGTTGAGACACACTGCTTTATACTGAAAGAAATAGGATTGTCCTTCTCTGAGATCTTTCCGGTCCGATGACCGAATTCCAGACCTGAGTGGAAGCTGCTTGACATATGTAGAAGGGACCATATGGGGAAACTTTATTATACAATAAAACAAAAACAGCAAAGTTATGGATTGTTATAATCTACACATTGTTATACAATTGTATTAAGAAGACTCGACCTTACTGTAATAGT
Source organism: Rhinophrynus dorsalis (assembly GCA_037306005.1). Lineage (NCBI taxonomy): Eukaryota > Metazoa > Chordata > Amphibia > Anura > Rhinophrynidae > Rhinophrynus > Rhinophrynus dorsalis. Next base: position 358,474,053 of record CM074719.1, read on the forward strand.
TAAACATTCTGTTTAAATGAGCCTTTTATCCCTCTGAATGCTAGAGGTCTGCGAAGCAATGAGCTGGAGAACTCTAGATTTTAAGGAAAATATATTATATATATATATATATATATATATATATATAAAAAAAAAAAAAAAAAAAAAAAAACGCTCTAAATCAATAGAAATTTGGGGGATGTTTATTTGTCCCCTATGATGCAGCTGGCTTGCTCAAGAACTGCTTTTCTTTAGCTTCCTAAATATGACCTCTTTAACTGCGTTTCATGTGAGAATGGAAGAGAAACACATTCTATGGTTCGGTGTTGTTAAAGTGCTCTAGATGTCTGTGTGACAGTTCTTTCTTTGCCTGCAGGTTTTAGACTTGGACATTATAAGGAAGCTGGGGACTGATCAAAACCATCAAGTTGCACAACCTTACTTTCAATCAAAGAGGGAGAAAGACTGCATAACATACCAAAACACTGGACTGACAGCCATATAAATAAAGATTTGTATTTGTGTGTGTACCTTCAGACAAAAAATTTGAACAATGTATGTACTGTACTTGTAGCTATCCATAGTTATATTAAACTTCTGATTATTTTCATCAGTAGTACTCATTTAAAAACTGGTCATTTGAAAAGTAGGAAAATACAAAAAATGATTTATTTTGTTTAAGCCCCTTGAGTATCATAGGGGTTTAATGCATAGAAGAGCAACAAGTTCTACCTGACAGAACCCTCTCCCTGTCTTGGTCAGTAAAAAGAAGCCAAGGGGGAAGAGGGACTTTAACACTTTGCATGCCAGAGGTAAGTCTAACAAATTGTGAATGCTTTGCACCACTTTATGGTACTCAAAGAGTTAACACATTCCATTACTTACCTCTTGCTGAGAGAGATACAGACAGAGCTTTGCTCTCTCACTGATTTTAAGGGCCACCTATGCCCACGTAATGTACCTTTACCCAGTGCTCATACAGCACAATTATAAAACTTCCTGAATTAATGCGAATGCGATATGTATAAAGTACCTTATGCTCTCTGTGAAAAGTACTCAAAGCATAGCACTTGTATAAACGCAACCATGTTGTACTGTACGAGTAGAAATTCAGCCCTGTTTAGTATGTTATGGATTGCAGTGGTGAGTAACTTTTCAGGTCTGGCTAGTAGCAAAGGACTTCAACTTTTAAGGTCTGTATATATATATATATATATATATATATATATATATATATATATATATATATATATTTATTGCACTCCATCTTATTCAGAAGTACTGTACAATGCAGTAAAACTGTGAAGACGATATGACCCTGACCAGAAAAGAACATTTCTTTGCCATATTAAAAGCAATTTTGGCCAACAAGCTATAACCGATTCTGTATTTGCTGTATGACTGCTTAGTCTGTCCCACTGTACCTGGTGAACCTGAAAGATGGTGACCAGGGCAGCTTGAAGATAATCACTCTGAGGCTGCTTGGTGTAGAAGATCTGGATGGGATGCTGCCTGCCTTCCAGGTAAAGGACTGGGGCCTTGTTGAAGTATTGGGAAAACAGATCCACATCCATCGTGGCAGACATGATAATAATCTGTCAGGAGTAACAAGCATTAAATAGGAATGTGCTTACGCCAGGCATGCAACCATTGTACAAAACTACTAAGGTGTAACATAGGGGCTGGCACCCTGCAGTCCTCCAGCTGTTTTGTAATACAAACCCCATTATTCCCAGCCAACCATTGGCTGGCTCTGATGGAACTTGCAGTCAACATCCAGAAGGCTACAGGTTACACATGACAGGTGTATAGACACAAAAGGTCCACATGATGCATACTTTAAATGCATAAATTAACTTATGAGCTATTCAGGTGAGAGGATCAAATTGAGTAATTACTGACATTGCAATATTTATCACTTTATTTATATTTCATCAAGTGACTGGAGCACTTTAATGCATAGCAATAAAATGAAATGAAATACTGCATTGGAACGGTCTACAAAGTGTGACTGAAAACCAGGCACACTTTGTAGACCGTTCCAATATAGTATTTCATTATACATATCATTATCTCAGTTCTGCTGAAGAACTGCTGGCCAGTCAAATGACCAGGATCTGCTTCTGTTCCATAGAGAACTGACATCTCTGAAAGGGGCGGGAGGGGGGAACTTTAGATGCTTCAATCTCTCAAACTATAAAGGTTTGAGAGACGGGAGGTAAGTTATTGTACTTCTATTTTTAATATCTACAATATTAGAATTTCTTAAAACAAACTATTACTATACCTTTAATCATAGACTCCATGTTTTGACCTCCCAAGAAAGTGTAGTTCTTCTTTTTCCTCCAGAAAGCTAAAGATGAGCACTTCTAGAGCAAAACAAAATGTGCTATAGGGGAAAATATAATTTAATCTGTTTAAATAGGACTTTTAACCCCTTGGATGCTAGAAGGTTCTCCAACACAGTGCTCTGGAGAACTTTCTAGCACCCAAAATGTTTAAAGCTCCTTTGAAGACAATGGGAATTTGAGGAATTTTGGTCTGTCCCCTACAATGTAGTTGGTTTGCCCCAGAATTGCACCTCTTTACTTAACGCAGTAATATTCTATATTAAAAATAATGCACTTACTTTGAGTGGCAACTTCCCAAGCTCTTTCCGCTTCTTTTGTGCCGATTTAACAACCCCAAAGAGTACATCAGTGTGAATGGTCCTTTCATGAGCCTCATCTAGGATAACTACACTGTATTTGCGAAGAAGAGGGTCTCCTATCGCCTCTCGGAGCAGCATGCCATCAGTCAGGAACTTAATTTTAGTCTCTTCTGATGTGACATCTTCAAATCGCACGGTGTAGCCCACCTTTCAAATGAAGCATTAGGAGTTTACTCAGGACAAGAAGCTTTACGAGACATAGAGGCAAGATGAGGGCATCCTAAATAGATTACCATAAAGTGATAATATTCTGTCTTGCTTATCACACATGACTACCTCAAATTTTAACCTGGACCAGAACTTCAGGACTTCTGCAAAAATGTGATGACAGATGCCTTAGAAGTGTAGAATGGGGCTAAAAATGGCTGGCAAAAATGAGAGGTTCAAAAGTCAATGCAAGTAAAAATATACAATCTAGAGCAGGGGTTGTTAACTGCCAAAACTCCAGCTGCTGGGAATTGCATTGCCATCACCCTCAATCAACCACTGACTGGTTGGGAGTTGATAGGAGCTGCAGTAAACAGCAGCAGGAAGTACAATAATAGACCACCCCAATGTAGAGGGATTTGACAGTCTATGTGAACTAGGAGGTAATTAGAAAGACTGCAAAAACTGGGATTGTACCAATAGTATATGGCAAGAGGAATCACACTACTCATAAAAACAGCTTTAAACCTCTTGGATGCTAGCTACATCATCCGTGCATTACAATGTATTGGAGAGGTAATTAGCATCTAAGCACGTTAAAAGGAAAGTAAGTTAGGCTCTTAATTACAGTATCCTATAACATAAAGTGACAGAATGCGTCGCTCCCTGTGAGCGTAACCGCACATGTGCAGTAGAGACTGCTGTTCCAGCAGTCTCTACTGTGTATGTGTGGTTTCGCACACAGGGAGCTTTGCTGTGAGCCGCCTGGAGCTCCCCATTAAGGATCAGCGCGTTCGGCGAGAGACTCGCAGAACACGCTGATCCGGAGCGGGGAGCTCCGGACGGCTCACCGACTTTCTCTGCTTTGGGGCAGCAGCCGGGGCCGCTGGGTGCACTTCAGCCCATGTATACGGGCTTTGATACTAGTTTTAAAATAATGTAGTGTAATTTGTAAGATCATTCTGTTAGTCATGTAGAATTACTATTGTTCATTTTTCTTTAGAAAGTGAACTCATGGAAGTATCCGTTGGGATGAGTCTACAAAAAGCCATGTTATCAGGGAGATCAGCAGAAACACTTATCTTGTAGAGGTATGTGGCGAATCATTACAGCAGTCTAGAAGTAAACAAAGTTAATTCAGCTGATCACACAATGTCCCATTCCCATTTGCTCAGAATGTCTCTTTTGAATTACTTACTGTTGATTGGAACATGGCAATACTGCTTCCACTTTTCAGTCAGCCATGACACCTATGAGAAGATTGCAGGAGCCACTTTAGGGTAGTGGGTTCATAAACACTGTTGGCAGTCACAAGGGACATCTGTCATATGTAATTATCCGATGACCACGTCTTTTGCATGTTGTAATATGCATGGCAACAATCCATTTGCCAGTGTGAACATCTTCATGGAGGCCACTGTGCAGACACTCCACACTGCAACTGCCCTGTCAAATGCAGTATGCTGTTTTGTGCTACTAAATGTGCTGCAATTATCTCCCAAGTGAACAACCTTTTAAAGGCACACAATGTAGTGCAGGAAGACTAGCTTGTGATTACATCACTGTGCTAAAATCGCCTTTCTTAAATATGTCAATGACGAGATGATAAAAGTTGCAATAAAGATTTAAAAAACACTTTACAAACATACAGTACTGTGTGAAAGTTTTAGGCAGGTGTGAAAAATGCAGTAAAGTTGAATGCTTTAAAAAAAAAAAAAATAAATAAATAAATAAATAAATATATAGACATGTTAATAGTTACATTTTTCAATGACCAAAATGCAAAGTGAGTGAACGGAAGAAAAATCTAAAGCAAATCAATATTTGGCATGACCACGCTTTGCCTTCAAAACCGCATTAATTCTTCTAGGTACACTTGCACAAAGTCAGGTATTTTGTAAGCATAGATTCATATTTAAACAATTATACCAAACAGGTGCTAATGATCATCAATTTAATATGTAGGCTGAAACACAATCATTAACAGAAACAGCCGTGTAAGAGGAATAAAACTGGATGAGGAGCAGCCAGACTCAGCTAACAAGGTGAGGTTGCTGAAGACCGTTTAATGTCAAGTCATACACCACTGCAAGACTGAGCACAGGAACAAGACACAAGGTAGTTATACTGCATCAGCAAAGTCTCTCCCAGGCAGAAATTTCAAGGCAGACAGGTGTTTCCAGATGTGCTGTCCAAGTTCTTTTGAAGAAGCACAAAGAAATTAGCAACGCTGAGGACCGTACATGCAGGTCAGCCAAGGAAACTTAGTGAAGCAGATGAGACATCACGCACACTTCCCTTTGCAATCGGAAGATGTTCAGCAGTGCCATCAGCTCAGAATTGTGAGAAAAGAGTGGGACCCTAGTACACCCATCCACTGTCCAGAGAAGTCTGGTCAGAAGTGGTCTTCATGGAAACAAGGCCAAGCAACTCAACTATGCACAAAAACACAGGAACTAGGGTGCAAGAAAATGGCAGCAGGTGCTCTGGACTGATGAGTCAAAATATTCGGCTGTAGCAGAAGGCAGTTTGTTCACTGAAAGGCGGTACAAGAATGAGTGTCTGCAGGCAACAGTGAAAAATAATGGAGGTTCTTTGCAAATTTGGGGCTGTATTTCTGCAAATGGAGTTGGTGATTTAGTAACAATTAACGGTCTCCTCAATGTGGAGAAGTATAGGCAGATATTTATCCATCATGCAATACCATCAGGTGGGCATCTGATTGGCCTCAAATTTATTCTGCAGAACGGCAACGACCCCAAACATACAGCCAAATCCATTAAGAAGCATCTTCAGCATATAGAAGAACAAGGAGCCCTGGAAGTAATGATATTGCCCCCACTGAGCCCTGATCTGATCATCGAGTCTGTCTGGGATTACATGAAGAAAGAGAAGCAACTGAGGATACCTAAATCCACAGAAGAACTATGGTTAGTTCTCCAAGATGTCTGGAGCAACCTAGCTGCAGAGTTCCTTAAAACATTGTGTGCAAGTGTACCTAGAAGAACTGATTCTGTTTTGAAGGCAAAGGATGGTCACACCAAATATTGATTTGATTTAGATTTGTCTTTTGTTCACTCACTTAGCGTTTTTTTAATTGATAAAAATAAATTATTAACATGTCTATTTTTGATATAATTCTTACTTTACAGCATTTTTTTCACACCTGTCTATAACTCTGCACAGTACTGTATATCTGTCTATAACTTGTGTAACCCATCTAATATAAATGTTTAATTGTGAGTGAAACAGCAGACTAAGAAGACGTACCAGTTTACTTAGATCTGTTTTCTTCTCTTCTGATACTCTGGTTGCAAGCGATATCGCAGCCACCCTGCGGGGCTGTGTCACACCAATGATGCCCTGGTGCCCTATCCTGGCTTCATATAGATATTGTGGAATCTGGGTTGTCTTTCCCGACCCAGTTTCACCTAAGAAAATCATAAAAAAGGGTTAGACTTCTAAGAAAAACATGCAGATTGCAGTGACTAATGTAATCTATGTTCCTGTCCTTTACATTGTACTACAAAATCCCAAACTCTGGTTTGTTTCTGGAAGGGGTTGATGTACAAAGAAGAACTGGCATAAATCAGGTGCACAACAGGTGACAAAAAATCTCCCATATTCCCACTGATTTAAATGGAAATGTAATTACTGAATGTAGAAGAGAACTGGCGAGATTCCTAACATTTAACTGGGTTGAAAGCATCAGCATTTAAATAATTGGGAATGCTCATTTGTCACCATAGGGCAGACTGTTTGCCCCAGAACTGCTCCATTTCTTTTAAGCATATCTGCCTCAGTGCCCTGCACAGGATGAAAGAATGAGCCGCTAACAGGCCATGTCTTTAGGATAGCCCAGAATGAATAAACATGAGTTAATCAGAGGCTCAGTCATTTAATTAAGTAAACTTTACCATACACAGAGCAATTTCATAATGAAACAAGCAGACTGGCCAGTTATAACCCTGTGCATGAGCCTGCTAAAACTCATCCTACAGGCTAGATCAGGCCCCTGATGACTGGATCGAGTCCTCTGGTCTGGCTGGCTGCTTTACGCTCTTCTAGACATGCAAAAATCTTATAGATGTGTCTCTGTACAGAGAAAGATTACTTCTGGCTTACTCATCAGAGTGATACATTTATAACTCTCCCAGTCTAGGAAGAGCTAGACAGCATCAAAACTGTTAGGCCAGTGCCAATCAGCCATAATACAACTTTACTGAGCATGTGCAAGAGCACAAGAAAGATGCGGCATCATGTTTTTTTCATGTCAGGTGACAGTCAACTAGGGATGGAAAAATGCTGGGCTCCTGGCCTAATTCTAAACTAACATGTGTCCTTACTGCTACTACAACCATTATATTCTGGCAGTTCAGCAGTCAGTACTTACCGAGTGGCTTAGTTAAGCCCACTCAGATTCCTGCAGGATCAGAGGAAGTCGTCTCTTTGTTGACCTTGATCAGCGAATGGTAATATGGTTTCTGAGCAGTGACAAACTTTCTGACTGCTCATACCCAATATTACTACTGTGAGTATACACAGCCAAAATCCCCAGTCCCCATAAACACAGTAGTAATATTGGGTTTGAGCAGTCAGGAAGATTATCTCTGCTCATACCCGATATTACCATTCTGGGATCAAGCCTAGGAAAAAGAAGCCTTCATCTAACCCTGCAGGAATCAGAGTGTGATTATTAGTTGAGCAACTTAAAAGATTTAGTAAAGGAGCTACCACAGCAGAATAGTAGTAGTAGTCAGAGATACACAACCCCTCTTTTTGTGTATTTATATTTCACTGTTCCTTTAATCCTCTTCCTCCCCATTACAGATCACACAACGCTATTAATAGTGGGGTAGAGGTATCAGTCAGGCATGGGTTGGCAACAAGTGCTCTATACAATAGATTTCCAGAACAATCTGCACCTTGTTCTGTTAAGAAAAGGTAAAATTTACTTACCGATATTTTGTTTTCCTCTGTGTCCTTCCACGCCATGTATAATGGGTTAACTCCACCTACCAGCTGGTAGGACCAATTAGCAAAGCACAAAGTCGTGCACTGCAGGAATGGAGGTCATTTAGACCATTGTCCAAGCTGTAATGAGAGAAACATTAGTAGTATTCAAAAATATCAGATAATATAATGATATAACCAGGAGCCAAACACTCAAAGCTACTGTACACATTGAAGACAACATACATATATATTGAATAGATATGCATACATACTTAATCATTTCTCATAGCTAGAATTCTTTGAGTAAAATCTTTGTGGGGCAGTGCCGTGGAAGGACACAGAGGAAAACAAAATATTGGTAAGTAAATTTTACCTTTTCCACTGTGTCCTCCCCACGGCATGACTACTGGGACTTTTCAAAGCAGTACCATATGAAAAGCGGAGGGATAAATAAAGGTTAGATCTTACCCTTTAACGTGGATCACAGCCTCCAACACCTTCCGACAAAACCTTGCATCTGCTGAAGCCAGAACATCCAGTCTGTAGTGCTTAATGAATGTTGAAACCGAGGCCTATGTTACAGCTTTGCAAATATCCTCAGGCGTAGCAACAGCTTTCTGAGCCCAGGAAGCTGAAACAGATCTAGTTGAAAGGGCTTTAATTCCCACTGGAGGGGACTTCTTTGTTGACACATACGCAATTTTTATGCAGTCCCTAATCCATCTAGCGACGGAAGCCTCTGCAGAACCTCTGAATTTTCCAAAGAAATGCACAAAAAGTGCTTCTGATTTCCTAAAGTCTTTATTCCTGTCCAAATATACTGAAAGACATCTTACCAAGTCCAGATTATGCAACTTCCTTTCCTTCTCATTCTGTGGATTTGCACAGAAGGACGGTAGGACAATCTCCTGACTGAGATGAAACTCATAAACTACTTTGTACCTGAATGAAGGTTTAGTTCTCAGGACTACTTTGTCCTGATGAAAAGTTAAATAGGGGGAAGAGGAAGACAATGCCTACATTTCACTAACTCCTCTGGCAGAAGTAACTGCAGTTAGAAAAACAGTCTTCCAAGTAAGATTTTTTTAAAGAGATAGATTGTAAAGGCTCAAACATATCTCCAGAAGCCAACTGATTTAGGACTAAATTAAGATCCCATGATGGCATGATCTCTCTTATTGTGGGCTTACTCTTTGTTAGCTTTAACATATCTCTTAACGAGACCGTGATCAGCATAAGGAGTAGCTAAAACTGCTGATAGCGCTGACAGTTATACCTTTAATGAAGAAAGTTTAAGGCCTTCAGAAAAACCTTTCTGAAGAAATTCTAGAATCTTATTTATAGAGATATCTAAACTATCCATAATCTTATTGACGCACCATATGCGAAATATGTGCCAGACTCTAATATATTTTTGAAGCGGAAGCTTTTCTCCCGGCAAAGATGGTATTGGTGACCTCCTCGGAAATACCCTGATCCATTAAACATCTCCGTTCAGCCTCCATGCCATCAAGTTGTAAAAGGTTGGATTTGGATGCCAAATCGGTCCTTGGGCTAGAAGATCTGGAATGCTTGGAAGCTGAAGTGAAGGTTGGATGGACATCCTCACAAGATCTGCGAACCAAATTTTCCTGGGTCAGTAGGGTGCTACGAGAATCACATTTGCCTGGTCTCTTCTGATCTTCCTGACAACTTCTGGTAGAAGAGGAATAGGAGGAAATATGTAGGCCAGGGTAAAGTCCCATTTGACTTTGAGAGCATCCTGGCTCAAGGCTTTGCTGGTCTGCCATCTTGATATGAAGAGATGACATTTTTCGTTTTGCTCTGATCGGAGATGAGCCATTACCAGAGCCAGGACCTTCATGAAGGCTCCGGGAGCTGTGGCAAGGCCAGAGGGAAAAACCCTGTACTGGAAATGATGACCGAAGATCGCAAATCTTAGGAACTTCCTGTGTGATGGCCTTATCTGGATATGATGATACACATCCTTCAGATCTATTGAAGTCAGAAAAGCTTGAGGTGGTATTGACTTGAGGACGGAAGACGGAGTTTCCATGTTGAATTTCTGATTTCTCATGAAGGAGTTCAGCCATTTGAGGTCCAGAATGAGTCTTAAACTCCCTGATGACTTCTTCACTGATAATAGAATACAGTATATTCCAGATCCTTTTGGACTTCCTCTATGACTCTGCAGGGTAGAAGGCTCTGGATCAAGTTTTTGATCTTTTAATTCAACTTTCTGTTCAAAAGCCTGGTCTTCTGGAATCTTGATCTTAATGGGACAGTTTTGAATTCCAAAGAATACCCCATCTCCACAACTTGTTGTACCCATTTGTCTGAATGAATGGTTCTCCAAGTGTGTTGAAATTCCTCCAGTTTGCCTGCCACTGGAGGGGGAAATGGGGTCATCCTGATTTCATTGGGGATTTCTGGAAAATTGTGTCTTCCTAGGGAAGTCTCTCCTAGGTCGACCTTTAACATTCCGAGTTGGCGCCTTTATTTTCTGTTCATAGGCGTGACCAGGCCTATATCTTCTTGCGTTCAGAAAGGACTGCTTCCTATACCCTGAAGATCTGGCTGGAGATGATCGGCCTCTCTTCTCCTGAGACAGGAATGTACTCTTAACACCGGACAACCTATGAAAAATTTTCTCCAGCTGATCACCAAAAGGCATCTTTCCTGAAAAAGGACGATACACTAGCCTATTTTTTGAGGAAACATCCGCATCCAAGGCCCTGATCCACAAAGCCCATCTGACTGTAATCAATAATGTTGATGACCGGGCAGGTAATTTGATAGGAGTCAAGCGAGATGTCGCAAGAAAAATTCAAGGCGTCTTTGACTGAGGCAACCTCTTTCAACAGTCTGGATCTAGATACAGATGTATCAATTTTTCCTGTAATACAGAAAGCCATATTCTGAGGGTACGAAACATACAGGCTAAAGCAGTAGATGTTTTAAGGCCCTGACCTAAGATAGCAAACTGCTTTTTGAGAGCCCTTTTCTCCACAGCGTCTCTCAAAGTCGCCCCATCTTCCAACAGAATGGTAGTTCTGGAAATCTGAGCCACTGCCGCATCAACTTTTGGCAAAACCGACCAAGCAGATCTGTCATCCTCACAAAATGGGTACATTTTCTGTATATGCCTAGAAAATATAGATCTTTTATCTCCCAGATTCCATTCTGATTTAATGGTATCCTGAATGCACTGATGGACTGGGAATACTGGCAAAGACTTTTTATGGCGCAAAAAAGCTGTGTCCATAATATCTAGGTCTGAGTCTCAGTGAGACCTTGGGATTTCCTCATGGCCTTGAGTAAGCTATCCAGCTTATCAAGGCTAAATGAGCCTGAATCCTCAATCAGTGTCAGGGTACCTCGTGCGGCGGCTACTCGAGCTGACCGCATTTGTCCTCAGCGGCTCCAGCCGCATTGTGCGCCCCACACTGTGCCTCCATTGAGGCAATATCCCCTCCTGCTTGGCGGCACAGCTGCTGGTCGTTCTGGTGCAGCTCAGCCGCCTCTGTTGCTGGGCTCCAGCAGCAGGTGACATCATTATTGGGCACACGTCCAAAAGCATGGACATGCGCTCCATTTAAAGAGACAGCCACCTGTTGGCGGCTCCTCCTCCTCTTCTTTCTTTTTCCCCTATTTAAACTGCCTGGACACAGGGCTTAGTTGTCCTTTCATTGGTGTCCAGTGCAGTTCTTGAGTTTGGGCTCTGTGTATGATCTGGCTTGTCTGACTAACCGACCTGATGCTGTCCTGTGGCTCTGTCCGATTACCTGCTCCGTGTATAACCCTTGGCTTGTCGGACATCCATTCTGGTGCAGACCTACGGCTCTGGCAGACTACCCATTCCGTGTATGACTCCTGGCTCTGGCTGGCTACACGCTCACTAAGTGACTTCTGGCTTGTCTGACTACCCATTCTGTTGTTGACCTGGGGCTCTGTCCACTGCGCCTCCAGCATATAAATTCTTCAGCAGACATCCTATCTGGTGCAAACCTGTGGCTCTGGCTGACGACCCGCTCTGTGCATAACCTCTGGCTTGTCTAACCACTCAATCTAGCGCTGACCTGTGGCTCTAACTACCTTGAGTGTGGCCTTCCGTTCAGTTAGATATCCAACCTGGTGCAGGCTTGTGGGTCTGGCAGACGCTTCCCTGGTGCAGGCACTCCCAGGTGCAGACCTGGGACTTGGGCTCTCCTCATCTCTTACTGGCTTCTCCCAGGTGCGGACCGGGGTACTAGATCCTCCTAGTTCCATTGCTGGGATCCTTTTATCAGAGAATCACACGGTAGCAGGCTTCTATTCCTGGTAGTTGTCTCTTGCTCCGTTGAGCGCTTCTCTTTAGTCTCGTATATTTGTACACTGTGTTTCCTTGCTGGGACCGCAACAATCAGTTCACCCTCTTCAGCGGAGGATATGGCCGATTCAAAACCCATCAAACTGTTGTCATCTTGTTGTCCATGTGGAACAGAAGGACCTTCGCCTGGGTCTGACATCCTTTGTTTTTTCCTGGCAGACTCCTGCATAAGTGTAAATGTCTCTTGCATAGAATCCCTCATCCAAATCAAGAAATCCTTGAATTGAGATGGGACTTCACTGACTCCAGAGTTTTTTAAACAATCCTGGCATAATTTGGAGGGGTCTGCTGGGGCTAACTTTTTGTCACATCCAGCACATATTCTGGACTTCTGGGCACTTTTTTCCTGTTTAGGTGGACCAGGATCAGAGGACTGCTTGGACTTCTCCCCCTGTGTAATCTTATATGAAGTAGACATAGTAAACTGAAGCCAACCAGGAAACTTTGCAGAGCTGAACATAAAATAACAATGAGCCATATAAAGAAAACAAAATTAAGCACTTACTGTATAAAGGGAACAGCTACTGCCTTCTTATAGACCATCCCGGACCTCACTTCCAGTTTGCGTTCCAACAGTGGAACGCATGCCACTGCTGCTCAGGATCCAATAAATAACTTACATTTCCTGGCGCCCTCTTGGCCCGCGCGTCGTACAAGATCTGCCTGGTGAAATCGGCAGGCTGAGGGGGGAGAAGCGCTGACCCATGACTGCAGACGTAAGACACTTGCTGGCCGGGTAGAATGCTGAACAGTCCCATGTGACCCTGTATAGGGTTTGTGAACCGGAATGCCCAGAACAATGGGAATGTGTCCTGCGGTTGCTGGCAGGACACATATACAAAGGTAATCCGAACCAAAAAAATATGAGAGGTAGAATTCTAAGGAGGTGAGAACACATCCGTCCTCCAGCTTGGTAGGACCAATAAAACAACTGACCTCCATTCCTGCAGTGCACGACTTTATACTTTGCTAATTGGTCCTACCAGCTGGGAGACGGAGTTAACCCATTATTCATGCCGTGGGAAGGACACAGTGGAAATTCTGTACAACTATGGCCTGTCCAGCAGGACAAAATAACTGTCCATCTCCGGTTTTAGTAGAGGATGGAAGCATATAATACATGTCTTCATAAGAAATCTGACAGTGTGCTCAGAGACAATGGAAGACAGTACAAACATTGTATTCAATAACCTTTTATCCGTGACTGGGATCATATCATGAGGGGTTAAGATACCTTAACAATAACACAGTACACTGTCAGGTCTTTTAGAAGCACAACACTTTACGGTTGAGAATGTAGAAATTTCTGGGGAGATGTATATAAGAAAATGAGCAGCAATTCTGGGTCAAAATTCTAATTCATAATATGTAACATAAAAAGCCCCACAATCAAATGTGAATTTTAACTTCACAGGTGCTAGTGAGGTCTCCAAAGCATTGTTACCCATAGCACTGGAGATTTCTAGAATCCAAGGGGTTAATTCTATAAATACTGTTTAGTAATTTTTACACCCAAAGTTGCTACACATTTGTCCCAATTAATTTCCCCCCACAGAACTCACAAACATAAATAAAACGTTTAGTAAATAGATAAACCAATACTAATAGCAGATTATTACAGACAGTAATAGCAGATTATCAAAACATATGAGTTATACTTCCCCCTAATGCAAATAGTCTGCACTATATTTTATTTTCGAAGAAATAGATATGAGTTGCTTTTAGCTTTCAGTACAAGCCTAGTTTAAAATATGGTAATGGCAACATGCAAGTAAACAGTGATACGTTCCTGAATGTTTCTCACTTTACCTTTGATACATTTCAGTGCAAGAGGATATCTAATTTGTATAAAAAATTATAAATATCAGAAATAATCCACTGCAAGTGTCGGAGGTGGCTCAAGCAATGAAAGGGTAAATATTAGCTTTTAACCCGAGTGCCAGAGGGGTAGGCAGCAATGCGCTGCGTACCCCTCTGGCACGCATAGGGTTAACCCACTGACTGATGTCTTCAACGCGTTGCACAAACACACCTAAACTGACATTTTCTGTAGGTCCTTTACAACTTTGCTTATAACATCCTAAAGTAAGCATTGAAAAGTGTACTACCTTCCTGGATTATATCGCAAACTATAACATGCAGTTACAGTAATTTCTTTTGAGCCCAGTTACTGACTAGGTGAAGTGTGTGAACTGCAGACATATGCAGTAAACCTGTTTACGCAGTGTAAACCATGCTGATAACTCACCAATGATAACCGCACTGTCCAGCTGCCTTAGCTGCCCTATCACTTGCGCACGGGCCTGATAGATAGGGAGGTTCCGGCGCTGTAGCTCTACCGGCACGGGCTGCTTTCTGGAAGCCGCCTGTACCTCCCTTTTCCGGTTCATGGGTGAGAACGGGGACCCCGGCTTGAATTTCTTGGCTGGCGGCTGATTCGAATCCTGATGCATATTAGCCACCGGATATCAGCGCTCCTCTAACGCAATGACAGTTTCTGTTACCCCTGGAGCACAAGCAACAGCCCACATAGACCATCCCGACCATCTGTACTGCCACACGTGTTTCCGGTGCGCTTAGTCGTGGCAGTACAGAGAGCAACCGCTAGGGGCTCTAAAAAACAAAAAACAAGAACACGAGTATCTCTGGGTGTACTGTCTAATGTGGTGGATCTGATTGCAGTCTGGAATTTTTAGGCCGCCCTTAATATAATATTAGACATCAATTGTCAGGGGTACAAATACAAAATATATAGTTATTTTAATAACAAAACAAATATACAAATTAAACTCACATTTTCATAGCTCCCAACATTTCAAATTGCCAAAGAGGGTCACTTGTGTTTTAAGGGGTGTTGCTGCGGGCGTGGCTGGTGGGCGGGGTATTACCAATAATTTTAGGCTATTTTATGACCTATTGATACCTCCTTGTGTAACCTAATAAATGACTTCTAACAAGACCAAAAGTTTTCTATTTATACAGACTAATTTATAAACCCATGTAATGAAGATTAATATGAGTTTTATTGCTGTGGAGCAATGTGATACACTTATATATACACCACACAGTCTGATGCCTAAAAAGAGGGACACCAGGGTGGGAAAAAGGGACAGAAGGATTTGGGTCTAAAAGAGGGACTGTCCCTCCTAAAGAGGGACACTTGGGAGGTATGCATTTTGTCAAAAGTAATTATAGACAAGAAGGGACACCCTAAGTGTGTACTTTTGAACTCTCAGGGTTTGACCCTCAGATTCAGGGTTTTGTCCCCATTCTCAGGAGTAAAGAGCAAGATTCTCAAGGGGAGCTACCTGTTATCTAGTCTTTGCCAATTAACTGTTTATTTATTTCCTAGATTGGTACCACTTGAATTTGGAAGTCCTGCTTGTCTTGTGTGCATAGCTCCCAACTGTCCAGATTTTCCTTGGACAGTCCTGATTTTGGGGCACCATGCCACTGTCCAACTGTGCACAGTTAAGGTCCCACTTCCACCCGTTTGTCTTGAGTGCCATTCCACCATTATCTTAAACTGAGGCATGAGTATCCACCACACCACCAATGGTGTAACACAAGACCCTACCCCTGATGTCGTCTGGGACAAAAAAAGAGGAGTGAAGAGAGCAGTGGGCTGGAATTACATACTCTCATGGTTTTGCTTCATTTAGTCAGTATCATAAATTGAACTGATATAATTACTAATGGCCTAAAATTCAAAAGGACCAATAAAGAATTACCAGAATATCACAGCCAGTTCTCTGACTTCAACAATGAAGGAAACTGTGTTAGCAAGGTCTCCAACACATTGCTAACTACAGTGCCTTGCAAAAGTATTCACCCCCTTTGGCATTTTTCCTATTTTGTTGCATTACAACTGGGAATTAAAATGGATTTTTGTGGGGTTTGTATCATTTGATTTACACAACATGCCTATCACTTTGAAGATGCAAAATATTTTTTATTGTGAAACAAACAAGAAATAAGACAAAAAACCCCAGAAAACTTGAGCGTGCATATCTATTCACCCCACCAAAGTCAATACTTTGTAGAGCCACCTTTTGCAGCAATTACAGCTGCAAGTCTCTTTGGGATGCGTCTCTATAAGATTGGTACATCTAGCCACTGGGATTTTTTCCCATTCTTCAAGGTAAAACTGCTCCAGTTCCTTCAAGGTGTATGGGTTCCGCTGGTGTACAGCAATCTTTAAGTCATACCACGGATTCTCAATTGGATTGAGGTCTGGGCATTGACAAGGCCATTCCAAGACATTTAAATGTTTCCCCTTAAACCACTCGAATTATGCTTTAGCAGTATGCTTAGGGTCATTGTCCTGCTGGAAGGTGAACCTCCATCTCAGTCTCAAATCTCTGGAAGACTGAAACAGGTTTCCCTCAAGAATTTCCCTGTATTTAGCTCCATCCATCATTCTTTCAGTTCTGACCAGTTTCCCACTCCCTGCCAATGAAAAACATCCCCACAGCATGATGTTGCCACCATCATGCTTCACTGTGGGGATGGTGTTCTCGGGGTGATGAGAGGTGTTGGGTTTGTGCAGACATAGCATTTTCCTTGATGGCCAAAAAGCTCAATTTTAGTCTTATCTGACCAGAGTACCTTCTTCCGTATGTTTGGGGAGTCTCCCACATGCATTTTGGCGAACAGAAAACGTGTTTGCTTATTTTTTCTTTAAGCAATGGCTTTCTTCTGGCCACTCTTCCGTGAAGCCCAGCTCTGTGGAGTGTACGGCTTAAAGTGGTCTTATGGACAGATACTCCAATCTCTGCTGTGGAGCTTTGCAGGTCCTTCAGGATTATCTTTGGTCTCTCTGTTGCCTCTTTGATTAATGCCCTGCTTGCCTGATCCATGAGTTTTCGTGGGCGTCCCTATCTTAGCAGGTTTGTTGTGGCACTATATTCTTTCATTTTTTAATAATGGATTTAATGGTGCTCCATGGGTTGTTCAAAGTTTGGAATATTTTGTTATAACTCAACCCTGATCTGTACTTCTCCATAACTTTGTCCATGACCTGTTTGGAGAGCACCTTGGTCTTCATGGTGCCGCTTGCTTGGTGGTGTTGCAGATTCTGTGGCCTTTCAGAACAGTTGTATATATACTGAAATCATGTGACAGATCATGTGACACTTAGATTGCACACAGATGGACTTTATGGTATTTAACTAATTATGTGACTTCTTAAGGTAATCGGTTGCACCGGATCTTATTTAGGGGCTTTATAGCAAAGGGGATGAATATATATGCACTCCCCACTTTTCCATTTTTTAGAATTTTTTAAAACAAGTTATTTTCTTCATTTCACTTCACCAATTTGTACTATATTGTGTATGTCCATTACATGAAATCCAAATTAAAATCCATTTTAATTCAAGGTTGTAATGCAACAAAATAGGAAAAATGCCAAGGGGGTGAATACTTTTGCAAGGCACTGTATATAGTATCTAAATTAAGCCTGTCTCTTCTGCTGCAAGGATTTGTCATATCCACAGGATTCATCATTTTGCATCTGGGGTTTCAGGGCTACTTCACACAGCCTTCAGTAGTGTTCATCCTGATACTTCGCCAGAACCTTTAACTGCAGCCTTGGCAGCAGCAAGAGCACTCCTGAGGCTTTAAAAACTCACAAGCTCTGCTGTCAAGTCCTCACTCTCAAGCTACATCTAGCAGCCTGAACCTTGGATGTGGTATTCTGCTATTATCTGTCAATAAGGAACTGCACATATTGATTGTGGCTAAAGTTCTATATGCTTGCATACATCAGCAAGACCAGGGGATTTCCAAATAATGCAGTTAAAATGTAATAACAATACCTAGGGCTGTGATAAGAAATCTTCTGGCCTAGTACAAACATAAAGCTAGGCTCCTACACTTCACACATTTGCATCACAACCTGAATGTATATGTAAAGACTAAGCCTGTAGAACTGTTCTACTATGTGGTATGTTATGAATCTGGGGACAGAGGTGCACTCCAATTCTCTGATACTCTGCATACAGAAAATACTTATAAAAATGCTCCCACATGGAAATCCTGGACCAGTGTGGTCCCCTGGGGGCACCTTTTGACACAGCCACTCCCACATCAAGGGGACTGCAAGGGATCTATGTTTGATAAGGAAGGTTGCCATCCTGCTTGGCCAGGTCCCATACATGAGTACTGCCTTTAATTCCCTGATGGCAATCCTGACAATACCTAGAAATCATTTTATGTACGTCTGCACAATTCTGTAATTCTGAGGTGAGCACAGAAAAGGCAGGTAATGCTATTAAGCTAACATATCATACAGAGACTTTATACCCAGTCTTCCTGTCCAAATTTTGCCTCCCTTTTCCTTCTACCCAGCAACCCAAAGTTGACCAACCAACTAAAAGGCCTTGCTCCCCCACCTCACCCATCACACCTGGGAAAAAAACTGTTAAACCCTTTCCAGGATACCCCACAGTCCAATGAATTCCCCAAATTTAATACATTGTGGGTAATTCCCATGAGGACTGTAGAAGCGTTCCTTTATGCACTCAAGTCAAAGCATACTAATATATTAAGACACAACAGTCAGTATTAAAGGTAGTGGTTAGGATGCAGCTATTTTATTTAACTCCAAATGATAAGTAACTGTTATTAACTTGATTCAGTCATAAAAAACATTTTATAATTTATGCTCCATTTATCCACTGCCACATGACCCAGGAGATCCCATTACCTGCCTGTTAAAACTTTCAATAAGATAGTTTTGCCATTAGGCCAAGAACCCATCAACTTAGAGTATCCTACCAACCGTTAAACTAACAAGAAATACAAATATAAGCTATAATACACAGAACCCCATACCCATATTATGAAGTAGGCCTTCCCACCAAAATAGCTGCTTTCTCAGTTGCTGCCCAAAATACATGTTGAATATTTCAATATTGATAGCTGACAAATGTTCCCAAACATTTCTATATAAGCCAGTGCCACCACCATCATTATATGAGGAAAAGCAAAACCTTTTATTTCTGGTAAAATGTTGACATTCCTCTTTTTAAATCTTCCTATTTCTCTCCATGAAGGTTAAGTACCTGTTCTGTAACCACCATAACTGGGGGCTTGCCTCAGACCACACAATAACAACTTCAGGAAACATGGACTTTATCTGGGCTAGATCCCTTTTATTTCAA
This sequence comes from Rhinophrynus dorsalis, assembly GCA_037306005.1. Lineage (NCBI taxonomy): Eukaryota > Metazoa > Chordata > Amphibia > Anura > Rhinophrynidae > Rhinophrynus > Rhinophrynus dorsalis. The sequence goes on from CM074719.1 coordinate 358,493,380, forward strand.
AGGATGAGATCAATAGTTTTTGTTACATCGCCCGTATAATTACCCCTACTTTTCCAATTGTGTGTGGAGACAACTGTTGCTCCATTAAAGACAATATAAAGTTCAGTTCTAAACCCAAATGAGAATTAAATTGTTCCTCATTTGTCTGAGACATATAAGAATACCAATCTTTCCATTCATGTACACAAGAGGCTCAAGCTGTGGTAGCCACTGAAGTTTTTAACAGACAGCCAACAGCCTCTTTCTCCAATACAGATCAAATGGTATGGACCATCCGATTCAGTATTAGTTACAAACAATCTCCACATTGAAACTTCAATCAGGAAGTCTATTTGTAATGAAGCTAAAATTATTTTAAGGGTAATATTGAGAATCATCTTCTTAGGCTATTTTAAAACTATATTTTCAGAAAAGCTCACTATGATATTAGACAATACACACTGATGCAAATTAATATATTCAAGGTACAATAAAAGAGTTTCAGGTGTTACCATGTATATCCTTTGCAACCAGTCTCAGACTCAGTGTTATGTACCATGTGAACTGTAATTGATATATAACTTCATATGACCCTAATGGGATTTTTACCGTCTATAGTATTTTCTGACCAAGGAATGATCTGCATTACTGGACATTATGAATGGGACTACTTAAAGATATTGTATATGACACTGTTGAGCTCTGCTGCAGAATCCAGAGCACTTAAACTTTATTTATTATAAACTTTATTATGGGACATATGAGTCCTGTTGGACCAGATTTTTTATGTGTATCACAAATACATCTTTCATAGAAATCTAATTTTCACTGGTCCATTATTGTCACATGACTTAATTTGTTTTCTGATAGAGAGGAGGATGAATGGTAGGGTATAGCATTACCTAGATCTGCAGCAGAGTCTATTGAACTGTTTTACCATTTTATTGTTATATATCAATGTATGCAAGGGGATCTACCTCTTCTAATTACACAACTGTAAGATAATCTAGCCATATAACACATTTTTCCATCTCCGACTATGTATGGAATTGGCTCTAACTAGCACATGATGTATATATACATAGTAACATAGTAAATTAGGTTGACAAAAGACACAAGTCTATCAAATTCATCATTTGCCTCATTATAACCCAGAACCACTTTAATTCCATCTTTAAGATGCCCAGTTTCTTCTATTTTGTTTCTTTTGATAAAGCTTGTAGGATCTACTCCCAGATGCCATCAACCTTCTTAGACTTTTTACTATGTTTCTTGCACCTGATTCCCAGATAACTATTATGTTTTCATGGGAGTATTTATATATAGACCTCACAGTAGACCACTGGTTACTCAACAGCACTAGTCACCCAGTTGTTAATACTTTTTTGTTCTTAATTTAAACAGGAACATTTTATTTCACAATTCCTAATATGTTGCAAGCTAATTTAAGTGTATATTGATATGTTATACTGTGCTTTGTATTCTTGCACCTGTTTTCTAGTGTCTATACCTGGATACATATTCCATTTCAGGAATTGGTCCCTATTGTGAACAAATTATGCATGTATATTGGAGTCTAATTGTTGGGTGATTATCCAGCTGGTCTCTCTCAAGTTTTATCTTGGGGTATCATGGAGAAGGCTTGGCGGCAATTCCTCCATTGTGGACACATGCAGGATGCTTTTTCCTTATTTAGATGCTTCCTTAAGATGTATTTAGCAAAAGACAAAACAAAAGTGGGCGCCTCATAGGATAATAACACTTGTCAACTCAAAATGTAGTATAAAATAAATATACTTACAAAGTATTATTTACACTGTGCATATGAGAAACAGTAGCTTATAGATTCTGTAGAGGATATTCAAAAGTACCCCAATGCAGATACGGTAATTTTATCAGCAGCTTTCGATATGGGCCAGGTTCACCTCAAAGGAGAAGAACACAGGCAACCACAAAAAAAAAACATGAAAAAGCACAAAATACTGGAGGAACTATATATACCTGCATTAATATCCACTAACTGTCAATATAAAATCACTCATGTTTATTCTTTGCCACCTATTGGTCCTCCACTGACCGTCTATACGATTCAGTGGAATTAGCCCGAACAGATAATATATTAAAAGTCTACTGCCAATAGTAAATTATAATTTGGATCGTGCTATAAAACTAAGGATGGCAGAGGGTGGAACATTTCACTTGAAGCCAAGATAAGGTACAAAGTGTGGGAACAGCACTTTGGATTTAAAAGAAGGCCCTGCCCATATATCTCCTCCCTCCTAGACTTTAACTTCAGCCCTCTCCTTAAATCCATCAAAACTGGCCTAACAAGATGGACTTTTCCTTTTATCTCATGGATAGTTAGAATTAACATTATCAAAATGATGCTTACCTAAGATACTATATTTATGTAATGCTTTACCTATTCGCTTCCCAAAAATTATATAGATTTCCTCACCCCCTCAATATTGTCATATATTTGGTCCCACAAAAAGCAAAGATTTAGGCTCTCCATACTTTCAGAAAGAATAGACCGAGGTGGTTTGGCATTGACAGGTTTCACCCATAGTATCTGGCTGCGACTCTAGATAAGATATTCGATTTTCATCATCACCAGCCCAGACACTGGGTGGACTCCCTTTCAGATCTGTTGGGCCTGATTGACTCAATGCAACTATGGACCACCTCCTACACCCTAACACCAAAACTCAGAAATCATCTTATCCTGGGACATATCCTAGTCCCTCATCATTCACCTCTAAAATCACTTGTGGGGAATCCTGATTTCCCTCAAGGTCTAGGTAACCCACTCTGCATGTCCTTGAAGCAACAAAAGGCAAACACTAGTCAAGTCCTTGCTTTAAACAGAAATTCTATTATTTCTGTTGTATATATGGAAACCATGGACAATGCAAATTCCCAATGGTTCCTTTCCCTTCAGGTCCAACACTGGATCAAGGAAGAGGGTAAGATAGGTTCCATCACAAGAACACTGACCAAATTCGATACCTGTTGTGCCAGCCCACCACTTTCCTTTTGTCCCCTCTCTTTCTGTTATACTATCTTACGGGACTCCTCCCCATTTAACAAACCCTACTTCATTAAAACATGGGAGAAGGATCTCTCATTCACACTTGAACCATCATAACAGAACACTATTTTTCATCTCAAATTCATAAGAGCTAAAGATACTTGCACAAGAGAAATGAACTATAAAATACTCACTGGATGGGATATGACACCCTTTCATATCGCATGGGTTTTCTACCTCTACTTTGCCTCTTTGCTGGAGATGCCAGCAATATGTAGGTTCAACTTTTCACATTTGGTGGTCATGCTCTATCATTATCAGCTATTGGAACCTGGTGATAAATTACATCAATTCCTCTCTTCACACAAATCTGCCTATAGATCCATTAGTCTGTCTTTTTGCATACCCACTCCACCTACAATCTTCACCTCCTCATAAGCAATGGAAGTGTATACCGCTATTACTGAACACAGCCAAATATTTGATTCTGCTTCATTGGAAGAAGCAAACCCATCCACCTATCTCTGAGTGGCTAGGCAAAATCCAATCTCTCTTATCACTGGAACGATGCCATGCAGAATCAACCAACTTGAACCAAGAATGTTTTAAGATATGGACCACTTGGCTTCAGACAAATCCTCTCCCGACATACCAGACACAATACCCCTTACCATGGTCTCCAACCCCTCTAAACTCTTCATATCTAGAACTTGACTTGAACTTTCACTATAAGCTAATTATAGTACTTTTTTATAAATTCCTTCTTAAAATATGCCACCTATTGGTGCCCGGGCATTCTCGTGAGGCTTCCCTTCCACACCCCCCTCCCTCCTCCCCCTTTTTTCCCCCCTACTTCCTGTTTCACCCACAGCTCTGATGCAAGACTAACTGTTTATTGTTTAGATACTCCCTTCCACATTTTATTGCCCTTCCATACATAGACACGTTGGGAAGTGTTCTCTCTCTCTGTTATTCTCTTGAACTGACAGGTTTACATCATATCCTGTTTATCTCAACATGTATCTACATGTTTACATTTTATTACATTGACATTTCTTATTCAACTAATGCTCTTCTCCTTGTCTAATTGAATTAATGTTACAGTATACGTCTGTACAATTTGTAAATGTAACACCTAAATAAAGCTTTTTAACCCCTTCAGTGCCAGAGGCTCGGGCCATTTCCTGAACCCTGCAGGCCAGACACTTTTTCAACATTTTTGCTATCCTTCCGTTTAGGCTTGATTTCCTCTGGGGATTTTTAGTTACATATGGAAAACTATATATTGTTTTTTTCAGAACGAATTGAGCTTTCTTGTGATACCTTACATGAAGAGAATTTTACATCGTGCAAAAAGCTATGATGTCATAATGACAAAAAAAAGTGAAAATTTACTCATTTTGCTAAAATCACATACTATGTATCAAAAATATTTACCTTGATTGAAAAAGTTTCAATTATTTGAAAAAGCCTCGAGTCCCCTGAGTAAAAAAATACCAAATTTGTATAGTTTTACCTACGTCCATGGCTAGCGTAGAGCCCTAATCACCAGCAGCGCAAAATGACATTTTCAACTTTATAAACTAATATGCGCATTCTAGGGTTTTTGTGGTAAAACTACCCTAAAACAGTGGAATAACTATATAAAACTATATATTTCGGAAAAGTAGACAACCTGCCGCATCTAATGAGGGGTAACTTGCCTTCTTACCCCAAGCCTGGTGTGCACAAATGCCTCCAGAAGATGGCGCTAATGAAAAAAAAGGCATTTTCTTACATTTCTGCCCCTTCAAATGTACTGAAATTTGTGAAAACCATGGCATTTCCAACTGTATTCATTAGCTAGTGCTCTTAGGAGAAAAATGACACCCCATTGGTATGAGTTTAACTACCCCAGGGGGCGTTAGAAGTGCAAAATGACACCTACTACAACCTCAAATTTTTCTAACATTTTCTCAAACATTACTTGTCAGTACACAAATGGTTATAACAACTACAGAAGTGAAGAAAGGGTACACAAACCATACCATTTTGAAAAGAAGACACCCTGCCGCATCTAATGATGGGTGACTTGCCTTGTTACCCCAAGCCTGGAGTGCACAAATGCCTCCAGAAGGTGGCACTAATGAAAAAAAAAGGCATTTTCTTACATTTCTGCCCCTTCAAATGTACTGAAATATGTGCAAACCATGGTATTTCCAACTGTATTCATTAGCTAGTGCTCTTAGGAGAAAAATGACACCCCATTGGTATGAGTTTAACTACCTCAGGGGGCGTTAGAAGTGCAAAATGACACCTACTACAACCTCAAATTTTTCTAACATTTTCTCAAACATTACTTGTCTGTACACAAATGGTTATAACAACTACAGAAGTGAAGAAAGGGTACACAAACCATACCATTTTGAAAAGAAGACACCCTGCCGCATCTAATGATGGGTGACTTGCCTTGTTACCCCAAGCCTGGAGTGCACAAATGCCTCCAGAAGGTGGCACTAATGAAAAAAAAAGGCATTTTCTTACATTTCTGCCCCTTCAAATGTACTGAAATATGTGCAAACCATGGTATTTCCAACTGTATTCATTAGCTAGTGCTCTTAGGAGAAAAATGACACCCCATTGGTATGAGTTTAACTACCTCAGGGGGCGTTAGAAGTGCAAAATGACACCTACTACAACCTCAAATTTTTCTAACATTTTCTCAAACATTACTTGTCTGTACACAAATGGTTATAACAACTACAGAAGTGAAGAAAGGGTACACAAACCATACCATTTTGAAAAGAAGACACCCTGCCGCATCTAATGATGGGTGACTTGCCTTGTTACCCCAAGCCTGGAGTGCACAAATGCCTCCAGAAGGTGGCACTAATGAAAAAAAAAGGCATTTTCTTACATTTCTGCCCCTTCAAATGTACTGAAATTTGTGCAAACCATGGCATTTCCAACTGTATTCATTAGCTAGTGCTCTTAGGAGAAAAATGACACCCCATTGGTATGAGTTTAACTACCTCAGGGGGCGCTAGAAGTGCAAAACGACACCTACTACAACCTCAAATTTTTCTAACATTTTCTCAAATATTACTTGTCTGTACACAAATGGTTATAATAACTACAGAAGTAAAGAAAGGGTACACAAACCATACCATTTTGAAAAGAAGACACCCTGATGCATCTATTGATGGGTGACTTGCTTTGTTACCCCAAGCCTGGAGTGCACAAATGCCTCCAGAAGGTGGCACTAATGAAAAAAAAAGGCATTTTCTTACATTTCTGCCCCTTCAAATGTACTGAAATTTGTGCAAACAATGGCATTTCCAACTGTATTCATTAGCTAGCGCTCTTAGGAGACAAATGACACCCCATTGGTATGAGTTCAACTACCTCAGGGGGCGCTAGAAGTGCAAAACGACACCTACTACAACCTGAAATGTTTCTAACATTTTCTCAAACATTACTTGTCTGTACCCAAATGGTTATAACAACTACAGAAGTGAAGAAAGGGTACACAAACCATACCATTTTGAAAAGAAGACACCCTGCCGCATCTATTGATGGGTGACTTGCTTTGTTACCCCAAGCCTGGAGAGCACAAATGCCTCCAGAAGGTGGCGCTAATGAAAAAAAAAGGCATTTTCTTACATTTCTGCCCCTTCAAATGTACTGAAATTTGTGCAAACCATGGCATTTCCAACTGTATTCATTAGCTAGTGCTCTTAGGAGAAAAATGACACCCCACTGGAATGAGTCGACCTACCTTAGGGGTGCCAGAAGCACATCACTACACCTACCTGTTTGCTTCTTCGAAAATGGCGGCTTGTACTAAAATGTCCATAACTGTTAGAGACATGAAGGAAAGGTATAAAAGGTATACCATTTTGGAAAGTAGACATTCTCCCGCATCAATTGAGGGGTCACTTGCCTTTCTACCCCCTGGGCTGAAGTGCACAAATATTTCCAAAAGGTGGCGCTATGGGAATAAATACATGTTTTTTTACATTTCCACCACTTCAAAGATACTAAAATCTTTGAAAACCATAACATTTCCTGCTGTATTCAGTACCTGCTACCAACATGAGAAAAATGGTAGCCTATTTGTGTGGGTTAACATAGAATATGTGGGTGCTAGGAACACGTACATAAACCTGACACTTTTGTTTTTGAAATTATCTGCTTGCACTAAAATGGTTATAACCATAATAGATATGCAGAAAAGGTAGAGAAACAGTGCCATTTTGGAAAGAAAACATCCTTCCGCATCTAATGAGGGGTCACGTGCCTTCTTACCCAAAGGCTGGTATGCACAAATGCTTCCAGGAGGTGGCGCTAGTGAAAAAAAAAGGCATTTTCTTACATTTCTGCCCCTTCAAATGTATGGAACTTTGTAAAAACCATGGAATTTTCAACTGCATTCATTAGCTAGTGCTCTTAGGAGTCAAACGACACCCCATTGATATGAGTTGACCTACCTTAGGGGGTGCTAGAAGTAGAAAACTACACCTACTACAACCTCTGATGTTTCTAACATTTTCTCAAACCTGACTTGCCTGTACGAAAATGACTATAACACCTTCAGAATTGAAGAAAAGGTAGATAAACCATACCATTTTGGAAAGAAAACAACCTGCCGCATCTAATGAGGGGTCACTTGCCTTCTTACCCCAATACTGGTGTGCATAAATGTTTCCAGAAGGAGGCGATATAGGAAAAAAATTGCATTTTTTTACATTTCTGCCCCTTCAAATGTATGGAGCGCTGTGAAAACCATGGAATTTTCAACTGCATTTGTTTGCTAGTGCTCTTAGGAGTCAAATGACACCCCATTGGTATGAGTTGAACTACCTTAGGGGGTGCTAGAAGTAGAAAACTACACCTACTACAACCTCTGATGTTTCTAACATTTTCTCAAACCTGACTTGCCTGTACGAAAATGACTATAACACCTTCAGAATTGAAGAAAAGGTAGATAAACCATACCATTTTGGAAAGAAGACAACCTGCCGCATCTAATGAGGGGTCACTTGCCTTTTTACCCCTAAGTTAGTTGGCACAACTATTTCCAGAATGTGGTGCTACAGGAAAAAATAAAATTTTGTTTTACACATCAGTCACTTCAAAGATACTAAAATGGTTCAATGGCGTGGGATTTCCTAGGAGGACTTCTTGCCAGCCTAAGAAAAATGGTACCCCACTGCTGTGGGTTGACATACCAATTTACGCTACAGGAGCGTAGCTACCAGTGAAACAGAAATGGTAAAGCAAACAGTGTATGTGTGATTTTATGGCTAACAGATGAAAGAAGCTAGGGCGTCAGCCGGTGTACGTGCGGACCTGTGACTACAAGTGTAACAAAGTATGTGGGAGGGTGAGGGATTAGGCAGTGTGTGTGGGTATGAGCAGAGGAGCAAGGATGGTGGGGCAGTGTTTGATAGTGTGTATGGGAGATCTGTGACTACCAGTGTTGATAAAAAGTCCTGTGTGTGCCACAGGAAGGGGGTCGGCATTGAACTCCCCTCCTAGTGGCACACACAGGGTTAATTTGTGTTTTAATTTTTTTTTTTTTTATTATATACCTCATTGAGGGGCATAAGGACCCCCTGATCCCTCCCCAATGAGGTCTTAGTAAAAAAATATATATATATGTCCACAAACAGGGGACCCGAAGAGTGCCACAGGGGTCTCCAGTGCATTGCAAAGCAATGCATTGGATCCTTGTGGCACTCAGAGGGTTAATTTTTTTTTTAATCATTACTTGGTAATCAGAGCTTGTTGGGGGGCCATCAGGACCAATCATGAAGGCCCCCCAACAATCTCTGATAACGAAGTAATGATAAATGCCCTGTGTGTGCGCCACAGAAGGGGGGCTGCATTGGCCCCCCTTGTGGCACACACAGGGTTAATTTTTTTTTCTTTAATTTTTTTTTATTATGGACCTCATTGGTGGGTATCAGGACCCCTCTGATTCCCCCCAACGAGGTCTTAAAAAAAAAAAAAAAAAAAGAATCAAAATAAATGTCCCTGTGAGTGCCAAAGGGGTTTCCAGCGCATTGCAAAGCAATGCATTGGACCCTTCTGGCACTCAGAGGGTTAATTTTTTTTTTTATTATTACTTTGTAATCAGAGCTTGTTGGGGGGCCATCAGGACAAATCCTGATGGCCCCCCAACAATCTCTAGTAACAAAGTAATGATAGAAGCCCTGTGTGTGCCACAGGAGGGGGGGGTGCATTTGACCCCCCCTGTGGCACACACAGGGTTAAAAAATTTTATTATTTTTTTTTTTAATAATAGACCTCATTGAGGGGCATCAGGATCCCCCCTGATCCCCCCAATGAGGTCTTTAAAAAAAAAAAAAAAACCCCCAAAGAAAAGACCCTGTGAGTGCTACAAGGGTCTCCAGAACATTGCAAAGCAATGTGCTGGGGACCACTGCGGCACTCACAGGGTTAGTTTTGTTTTGTTTTTTTTTTTATTTTTTATATATTCAGACCTCGTGGGGGACATCAGGACCCCTCCTGGTGTCCCCCAAGTAATTGATCTCCCAGCCGATAGGCTGGGAGACCAATTTGGCGACTGCAGGAGAGCAGAAGCTCTCCTGCCCTTCACTCCTACCACCGGTAGGAGTGAATGGGACCGGGGAAACTTCCCCAACGTCATCAGTGACATGTCACTGATGACGTTGGGAGGCTTCCCCCGGTCCCGCCCACTCCTACCCGGAAGTTCGGGTAGGAGAGACGGAAGAGGAGAAGCTGCGCTTCTGCTGCGCTTCTCCTCTTCCTTTATTGATCTCCCAGCGCGATCGGCTGGGAGATCAATAACAGGGGAGACATGAGGAGTGATCCTCATGTCCCCCCACGATTGCCCACCTTTTTTTTTTTTTAAAATGCGGTCACTGCATGCCGGTTATACCGGCTCATGCAGTGACCGCATTTTAGTGGGTACATTGTACGAGCTTGGCACAGCGGGTACAGCTGTCCAAACTCGTACAATGTACCCACTTGGCACTCAAAGGGTTAAAATAAAAAAAATAAGGCCCCACCTATATATCTGAATATTAACTTAGTTTTTCTTTGTTTTCTGTGGTGCTCCTGGGGACTGCATTGGGGTGCCATACCCATACATGTGAACTTTCAGAAATAATTCACCCTGACAGCTAAAAAGAAAAGCAAAAAAACCTTTGCTACTGTGTTTAACGTCATGCTTGAAGTAAATTACTGATCTAATCAGTCGGTACACAGACTGGCAAACTCAGGGAACCAAGATTTCTGTGACAATCTGTTTATCTTTAACCCCTTAACGACCAGCGGTCGCGGGACATTTCCGTCCCATAATGACCGCATAGGGGCACTTTGACACGCTGGTACACGTGACCTGTCACGTGTATCGGCGCGTCACTATGGGGCTTGAAAGAGATCACTCTGATCTTGGAGCGGTCTATTTCATGCCCTATTTTTACTTACAGCGCTCCCGGTACGTGACGTACCATGACCGTCATCGGTCCTTGAATAGTTCAAGGACCGTGATGGTCCTGGTACGTCAACGGTCCCTAAGGGGTTAAAGGAATCCACATAATGGCCTGGGATTGATATTAGAGGAGTCTTGTTGTGACCCCTAGAGTGCCAGAAAGGTATGCAAAGCATTAGAGCACTATTTTGCACACCATTCTGGAACTCAAGGGGTTAACAGCTCCTCAGACCTACCTCATCAACTTGACTGCCTGGAGCGGAGCAGCAATGTGCGTATGGTGATGACTCTGACATGTGAACGCTGCAAGTGCCACTCTTCCACTTCTAAACGTCCACTTGCAGTGGGCAGCCCAGCTCACATTGTGCCTTTTTTCTGTTCTTAATACCCCAGTGCACTGCAGGGTTCACCCGGAGATCCTGCCCAAAATCTGGAGTCTCCAGGTGAAACCCGGCAAGTTCCCCGGTATGGTCATGCCAGATGGTTCTTATATACCTTAAGGCAGGATATTGGCGCTGGACTCACCTAGGACATCATGGCCTATGAAACACTGCACTATAGATGGATGGTGGGGTTTTATGGGACTTAATAGGTTTATCAACCATAATCACTTTTTTGCCACCTTACAACTGCGTCTTTGTCTTTTTTCCAAAAAGCAGGGAGGAGATGAGATGCTGTAGTGTGGCATCTTAAGGAGTTAACTCCTTCAGCCATACTGAAAGTAAAATTGGTAATAACAAACTCATCTATAGACACTTTAACAGTCGCAAAACCCTGGTCTACCAATCTTGCCAGTCCTTGACTCATTCATTTAACCTGTGTCTTTCAGTCCTGCTTTCCTTTATTAGCGTCACCAGTTACACTGCCATCCTTCCCCCCTTATTCCCCCCTACTCAGTCCCTCCTGCTTCTCTCTCCCCTCATGACAAACTAGGCAAACTCCTCCACTACCTAGGCAACCCCTCATTGGCAACAATTTTAATATGCAAGCCTGCTTCTGCAGCTCTTGCCAGATACTCCACATCTGTTCCATTTGCCACAAGGCCCACTCCAGAGCTATAGGTTCTTAGAATACCCCACATAATAAAATACTAGTATCAGTAAATACTGTTGTCCTGCAGTCTCATGTCACCCAGATACCACCCTGACACAGTACCTAATATCAGTGTTTCAAGAAGGTTTTCATATAGGCAACATTGCTGTTCTCTCATCTTCATTCAAATGTCCCAACCAGAAATCTGATCTTGCAGAACCAGACTTAGTAGACTCCCTATTGGCTATCACACTAGAAAAGTCAACACCATCATTCTCAGAGCATTAACCCGAAACACCAAGATGGCGTATGACAAAGCTTGGGCTTTTTTCCATAATTTTCTCCATATCCCATTCCTGTCATTTTAATATTTGCATCCTTCTATCACCCCTCACTCAAACTTCCCCAGTCGACAATCAAACTCTATCTCTCAGGCTTCCAGCATCATAAATTCTTATTGAAAGGTTTAACTAAATTACCTCACGCTCCTCCCCATATACAGTACACTCTTCCATCAACTTTCTGACTTGCTATATACCTACCCCTTTGAACACCACAAAAACTAAATTCTGTCTGCAATTTACCTAGCTTTCTTTGGTTTTCTAAGACCTAGAGAATTCCCAGTTTCCTCTCAATATTCCTGTTTTTTCAAGAAATTTAAGCCTACACAGCATCGGGACACCTTCTTTCTATTCATTCCCAACTCCAAAACCTATGAAGCAGGTTTAGGCTCTCACATTCTATGCTAACTCCTTACCTATGTATTAACTGAAAAAACAGAATCTTGCCTACTTTTTCTCATGGTCTCTGGCCCAATCAAAACCAACACCTTCACTAAAATCATCAGAATTCACTTCTCCTGCTTAAGTTACAACCCTGCCTTGTACTCTAGCCATTCACTCTGCAAAGCAGCCACCTCTGAAAGTGTGTCAGAATTTATTACACTATAGTGGCGCCCCCCCTTTTTTTTTCTTTCTCTGATGGTTCGATCTATTGCTGCTGTGGGAGAGCGTGTTTCTGTGGAGGGAGCAGCCTAAATTTATCGTTCTTCAATTGGAGGTGTATACTGTGTCTGGAGGCAGTTGTAAATCCCAGCTGCCTGTTGTTGGTCCCGGCGTAAGCAGTTTCCAACCAAATCTCTTGTGAGTTTACACATTTGGGTGCATGTTGGTGGCTACGTTTCATAAAGACTGATACATACAGGGGGCGTCCCTTGCTTTTTCTCCCCTTCATTTGCAGTTAATCTCGAATACACTTTTGTGAACCTTCGGCATTAAAAAAATAATAAGGGTTGGAAACAGACAGATCTGCGGAATTTCTTTTACTGACTGAGACATGAGACCTAGTAATGACACTAAATTACTGAAGCACTCTACAATTACTTTGTTGCTTGAAAAGTGTCCAACACATGGGAGGTTATGCACTATGGCTTGATAAAGAGGTGATAACGTGGAGGTGACTTCTCCAGTGATATCACTTCTCCAAGTCCAGTTTTATTCTATATAGACTATGCACTAAGATCCCCAAATTTGGAGAAATCTTAGTCCATTGCCTCCATAGATTAACAGAATAATAATATCACTGTAAAAGTTATCTCCACTTTATCACCTCTTTATCACACCTTAGTGCATCTTTCCCCAGTTCCTCTTAGTATTCCTGCTGCCAGTTTCCAGGGATAGGGTGAATTAGGTATTCAGAGCTGTCAAAGGGATAATTTTGTTGAAAAAATAAGGTGCATCTCCTGAATAGTACAAACACAAAGGGGAGTAGTAGAAATTGAGGCTTCAGTGTAGAATTTCTGGAGAATCTTGCAGCTGATTGAACTGGGTATTATCCATCCTGGGAGCTGTCATCTGAGTCTGAGAAGAGAGAAAGTGTTTTTATTATGCATCTTATATCCAGATGGTCTTATCTGTCTTTCTCACTGCAAGCCTAAGATGGTGTTATAGGACATGGGCTCTGTCCTTCACACAATAGGGTGACACAAACAGAATGGAGCTGTGGCACATGGACTCACCCACAGACAGAACCCATGCCCCATAGCTCCCTTTTGTCTGTGTAATTGTACTGTGGGTGAGTCCATGTGCTATATCTCCATTCTGTCTGTGACACCCTACTGTGGGAAGGACAGAGCCCATGTTCTATAATACCCTCTTATCCTTGCAGAGGAAAACATGGAAAATGCAATCTATTTCTTCCACAGCAGGGGGATACCAACAGAAGAAAGGTAAGGGACACAGGCCATGTACCTCCCACAGCAGGGTGACACAGACATAAGGGAACTCTTGGACATGTGTTGTGTTTCGCCCAAGCAGGATGAAACAAGCAATAGAGAGCTATGCAACATATCAGGGTGACATACACAGTGGATAGTTTTGAGATATGGGCTCTGTACCTCCCACAGCGGGTGATACAGACATTAGGGAGCTATGGGACATGGGCACTGTCCCCTGGTGACACAGACAGTAGAGTGCTATGAAATATGGCCTCTGTCCCTCCCACAGCAGGGTAACAGACAGAAGGGAATTATGGAATATTAACTCTGTACCTCCCACAGTAGGATGACAGATACAGAAGGGAGCTATGCAATATTAACTCTGTACCTCCCACAGCAGGATGACAGATACAGAAGGGAGCTATGCAATATTAACTCTGTACCTCCCACAGCAGGATGACAGATACAGAAGGGAGCTATGCAATATTAACTCTGTACCTCCCACAGCAGGATGACAGATACAGAAGGGAGATATGGAATATTAACTCTGTACCTCCCACAGCAGGATGACAGATACAGAAGGGAGATATGGAATACTAACTCTGTACCTCCCACAGTAGGATGACAGATACAGAGGGAGCTATGCAATATTAACTCTGTACCTCCCACAGCAGGATGACAGATACAGAAGGGAGATATGGAATATTAACTCTGTACCTCCCACAGCAGGATGACAGATACAGAAGGGAGCTATGCATTATGATCTCTGGTCCTCCCACAGCAGAGTGACAAAAAATGAAGGGAGCAAAGGGATATGGTGTCTATCCTTCACTCAGCAGTGTGATACAGGTAGAAGGGAGCTATGGGACATGGACTATAAATTGTGTCACTTTGCCACATAACAAGGAAAAACCAAAAAACAACCTACCGTCATTTCTTCCCATTCGGAGGTGAGAGAAACGTCTTGAAAGCTACAGGAAAAACATAAAAGCAGAACCTTAACCCTTTGAGTGCCAGAGGGGTACGGAATGCATTGCTTTGCAATGCATTCCTTACCCCTCTGGCACTCAGAGGGTTAAGATGAGAGAAACAGTATCAAGATTGTTATTTGAATGATATTTTTAGGTCACTGAACTTATCAGACAGCAATATAATCCACAATGAGAATATGTATCAGTAAGCACTGTGGCGTGAAACTGAGACTGTTTTTATTCAACTCATTAGATGCTATAAAGGTCTCCAACAGATTGCATCTAGGATAATCACAGACAATGTAATACCACATTGAAGAGACAATAAAAATCATAACACACAATGCAGCTGGGAATGGTCTTTTTCATATTAAGAAAGCAGGAATAGAAAGATTGATGAGAGGCAGCAGAAGAGCAGGGTGATCACCTCCTTCAAGCCCTCCCTTTGTTGTTCATTATTGTTAACAGTATTTATTACTGTGCTATAGCTTTCTTGGGTTTGAATAGTGTTGTGTGTATTAATTGTAGCAACTGAATACATTATACTGTGCTTTTCTAATTAGGGTGGAGAACTTTGAGCACTCCAGCTGATTGGGACTACAACTTCCATCACCCCCACCTTAATTATAAACTGGGCTAATGAGTATACAGCAAAGACCAAGATTCCTGGACACAATTATAGTGGAGGCCTGCATTTGCTTAGAAGGTTGCTGGTGAGCCAAGGCACACAGTTTCATAAAGATCAAATGCAGATATTGTACTTATGAAGGGAGCAGGCCATGTCTGAGGTACACAACCCTCCATCAGATGCATATTAATGTGTTTGTACCCTTCATTAGATGTCCTTGACAAATGACCTATAACATTTTAGGTGTGCACTGAGAATTCTAGACTGTGTTGGGGTTTCTTTTAGCCAAAAAAAAGATTGAGAAATTATGTCCTAGTTAAATCCATATACACACATGACAATATCGCAAAAGAGCACATTAATACTACAAATTGAACAAAACATATGTTGCACTAAAGCCCCATTAAAGGGACACTAACACCAAAAAATGGGTTATATTATCTTTAATATAATGCACTTCCAGGTGGCTGTGTGCTAATTACTATTTTATGTTAGATCACTAAATCTATTCCTAAACTTGCATTTTTAATTCACATGTAGATTATCTTATATGGCCATAATTGGTTAACTATTTGAGCATAACTAATGCTGTTAATGTATTGAGATTAGTACCCACTGCCTTTTATATCCCTGTTAATGGGATGACTCAGGTGTCTCACAAGTGATAGTGATTTATTGCCTGTTAATGGGCCTATCAAGTTTGCTACTGTAATGGAAGTCCAGGATCCCTGGAAAAGGCAACAATAAGGACTTCCAGAAAATAAATGTAAGACTAGATTTTAGGTTTCAGAAAACAAATACTGGACTTTTACTGAGCATAAGGTATTTGTGTGTATAATCCCAGATCGGTTTTAGGTGTTAATGTTCCTTTAAGTCCATGAGGAGTTGCATTATTCAGTTTTTACATCCATTTTTTGACTCTGCATTTCATAGCAATATACAGTATTTCCTCAGATTTCGCATCATAGTTTATAATAACTGAAATATACTTTGTCTAAGATTTATCAGGTTTTCATTTGAGGAGCACAGTCTCGGAGTGAAACATATGTCATTTATTTTGCTGAATGATTTGTAGGATCTGGAGAAAATTACTGGCTGGTCCAAACTGATCTGGCAAGAATCTCGAAAGTGAGAGGAAAAAGAGGCACTGTTCTTGTTCTTAAGCTCAATCAGTCAGTGGTATTGCTGGAAAAACAGTACATTTGCAGGAATTGGGCTGCACAGAGCTTACAAGAGAAGCTCTGTGCACCTGCATGGTCAGAAGTTTCCGTTACCTTAAGGTAACCAACTTATGTCACCACCAACACTAGCAGTGAATGGGACAAACAGCGCAGACTCAGAGGTACATTTCCTCTAAGATGTCTGCGCTGTCTGTCCTCTGGTTCCTGCAAATAAATTGTTTTTTCCAGCAATACCACTGAATTATTGAGGTTAAGATCAAGAAGGCTTTGCATATCGCTAGGTTAAAAATATATTGAGGGACAATGTTATTAGCATGATAGTTCCGCATTAAATAATTAAGAGGATATTGCCTTCTTTCTTTGTTTCTCCACATTTTTTTCCAGTTGCTTCTTACTAGTCTCAACATTGTCTCCTGCTCCAGCTGGTGAGTGAATGATTCCTGTCTCTTCAGTACTGTTCTGGTCCTATCCTTCCTGTGTTTATGGTAGTAGTCTCCCTGGGGTTAGTAGTGTATAGTCTATTGTGAAAGAGATTATCTGGAGCAACCTTCATCTCCTCTGGAGGGGTCTATCAAGCTTTGTGGCTAACAACTTTATAAGGCTTTGGCTTCAGCATAATCTGTCTAGGAGTAGCCTGTGCATCCGAACTCCGATCCATAGCACTGTTCTCTAACACTACTGGGCTTTCCTGGAGGAGTATATGTTTTCACCTTCACCTTGAAAACACTCATTAAGGGTAGGGGGATTTAGGTGTTTCTTGGGCTACTTTGCTCCCTAGCGTCGCCCACTAGTGACTTTCTCCAGCAGCAACTGTGTATACTGACTTTCATTACATTACATTGCACACTGTGTATCCCAGTTGTCAACATGATCTCGGACTTTAAGCATGGGACCTAAGGATTTAGCTTCCTTTGTCAGTACCTAGCAAAACCCTTGCTCTTTGTCTATTAACAGTAACCTGACTTTTTATGTTGGGGAAACCTTTATTTAGTTAGTCAAGTGAGTGCCTGAGAGAGGGAGGTTGTGTGAACAGGGTTTAATATGAAAATGTTATGGATTTATGAGCGCGTGTCAAAATAGCTCAATTAAAATGCTACTTGCATCAAAATGATGTGTTTAAAATGTTGCCTCATTAAAATAACTCCTAACATTATGGCACGTTAAAAAATGTTGCCTTATTAAAAGTGTATAACATTATCCTGGCTACGAGGCTTACATTTTCAAAGTCCATTCTGACGTTAGTAAATTCAGCACATGCCTATTCCAAAACTCCAAATTCCCTAAAGCTTAATCCCTTATCCCAGCAACCCGTAATCCCCAATCTTCTATTATGTGTAAATTCTAAATTTCTTTACACAGTCACAAACCATAACCCAAAATTCCACTTACCCACAATTCTTGTTAATAAACTACAATTAAACAATATTACTAACACTTAGTCATTGCTACCAAAGACCAAATTAGAAGTCCTCATCCCTTTAAATTGATATTGATACTCATTGACATAATGTTAGATGCTGTCTTAAAAAGGCACATTTTAAACGTCATTTTGATGCATGTGACATTTTAAACGCTTCATTGTGACATTTTCTACTCAACAAAGAAATAGGATACCTGAGAACAGGAGAAATATTACCTACCTCTTCTACCTGGTCCCGTGTCTGAGCCAGCTGGAGCATCTCTTCATACCTCTGCTCATATAGATGAAGTAGGAGCAGAAGATACATACTAGGATTCAGTGTATGGTGATCCTGGGAAGAGAGTGAAAGGTTCAGTGTAAGACCTTATTGAACTCTCCTTTAAATAGAATTTTGATTCATGTATATCATCCTGAGGGTTTCATACTCCCTAAATACCATTAACCAGAAACACAGCCATGTACCCTGCATCTCAATGAAACTCAGTACTTCCTCACATTTTTGTGGACCTGCTACCACTATGAATTATGATACCCAAGTCCAGGTATGGAGCACACACACATCCACACCATTGTCACACTGTGACACCCAGCTCCAGGTCTAACATTAACGCACACTGTGATACCCATCTCCAGGTATGGCATACATACAGGGCAGAGTCATAGTGTGATACCTAACTTTAGGTATGATACACAAACATAGGGCATTATCACACTGTGATACTTAGCTCCAGGTATGGCACATAAGGCAGCGTCATGCTGTAATACCAAGCTCCAGGTATGGCATGCATACAGGGTAGTGTCACAGTGTGATACCTAACTGTAGGGGTGTGCCACAGTGTGATACCGAGCTCCAGTTATGGCATACATACAGGGCAGTGTCACAATTGACAGCTAGCTTTAGGTGTGGCACACATACAAAGGGCAGTGTCACACTGTAATACTTAGTTCCAGGTATGGAACACACACACACAGGGCAGTGTCACAGTGCCAGCTATGGCATATTTCTCAACATTTCAAAGGATCAAAGAGGGGTGCTTTTGGTTCAGGAGTGGGTGGGGCATTACCGAACATTTTTAGGCTATTTTATGACCTATTGGCACCTCTTTGTGTAGCTGAATACATTATTTAGAGCAAGACAAAACTATTTTATTTTCACATACTAATTTATAAACACAGATACTGAAGTTTAAACAAAACATTAATGTGAGCTTTATTGCTGTGGAGCAATGGGATACACTTATAAACACCACACAGTCTAATCTCCTAAAAAGAGGGTCACCAGGAAAGGAAAGAGGGACAGAGGGATTTAGGACTCAAAGAGGGACTGTCCCTCCTAAAGAGTGAGGCATGGTAGGTATGGCACACGGGGCAATGCACAGTGTAAAATTCCAGATCTGGAAACACATCTTTCACCTCAGACTCGTGATGTTTTCTATACTGTTCATTGAGGTTGAATCCCTCTATTTCTGTATCCACTTTCTGCTTGCACATTTCACATGTTCTCACTGCATCCAGCTCAGCGCCTGCAACAGAATCATATTATATATGAAAAGTAATGTATATAGGTACAATCACATACAGAACTAATATTTACACATAAAACCAAAACCTCTTCAGTGCCATCAGATTGACTTTCCCCATGCTCAAGATGCCCCATCAGAAGAATAAGCATGCTCGGTATTAAAAGCAGAACTCGAAGCAACAGCATAGCCTTGTAAACCAATCAACCTCCCTATGCATAACATAACCATGTGCCCCTGTCAGCAGTCCCACATACACACACACACACACACCCCAATCAATATGTTTAGATTACAAAACATGGGGCAACACTGGGCCTTACTCAAAAAGCTAATGTGGTATACTTCTGGGGCAAACCATCTGCATCACAGGGCTGAAAAGAAAATTCTATAAATTCTACATTGTTTTAAATTGCTCTTTTAGCCCCTTGAATGATAGTAGGTCTTCAATGCAGCTATTTGCTCCAGAATTGCACTTCATTAGCTTTATGAATAAGGCCCACTGTCCTGTATCATGAAAAGCAGTATACAATGCCCCCTCAGCAACATACCCATATCAGTTTAACTTCTCATCACTTTGTGCATACAGCATCCCCATGTCTGTCACCAATACACCAGTTCCCCCACAGATATTACCAGACCTCATTTACCATTTCCCATCAACACCATCCATATGTAAATCACCCCACCCTCTTATCAACAGTTTACCATTACTCCCAGCAGCACCAGTTCACCTAGAGATAAAATTCCACCATTAGTTGATCTTGTCCTTCTCTAATAAAGGAGTTGTCATTCTCTCTAAATGAGAGCATTCTGGCAGTCAGTAGATTATCTGTAATATAGATTATGTGTGTACATCACGCACATATGCAGGCCAGGGATAGGACTGATATACACCACAACATGTTTCGAAGCACATAGCCCATGTGGCCTTTAACACTTTGAGTGCCCTGATGTGAATAGGGTTAACCACTTGGATGCCAGATGAGCTCTCCAACTCGTTCAAAAGAAGCCTTTCTTTTTAACTACAACTTCTGCAAGTGTATAATGTGTTCTGTATGCTGTAACAGAGGAAGGCATTTCTGCTGCAGAAATAGTGTTACATTATATCATCCCTGATTTCACAATCCCAGACAGAAAGCTCTCTAGGAACTTAAATGCAGTGAGCTCCCTATTAGGGATGAGTGTAAGAAAATAAAATAATAACAATAAAAAGTATAGGTGATTTGACTTTACAAACTATGCACTTGCAGCAGACATATAAAATCAAAAAGTAGGTTGACTATCACTTTAACATCTGGAGGCCGGTCCTTGACCCCTTAAGAAACTGGTTACTGTGCACCTGGAGGACCAAGTACAAGTTCACATTTCTTGCTATGGGATCACTGCTTTATTGTTAATCTGTGCTGATGCAAATTACATTGTTTGATTTTCTGTGATTGATTGATTTACTAAGGATAAGGGGTACAAATCTGGAGCAAACAAACTAAATCACAGAGGATAAACAAAGATTGCTATTAATGTAAATGGGACATTTAACCCATTGAATGCTAGAGGTCTCCAGTGCAGTGTTATGCAGAACATTGGATACATCTTTAGTATTCAAGGGATTAAAAGCCCCATCAATGGGAAGTTTTATTTCTCCTGAGTGGTGCAGTTAGTTTGCATCACATTTTCATAGTACGTCAGCCTCTTTTCTGTTGTACCATACAGTATATCCCATTTACTTATTTACACAATATACATACATATGGGGAAAAGTTAATTATACCAGATTGCCTCTTTAGGGAAGTACCAAATTTGTGAAGGATTTCCGTGTATTTTGGCAGTTATGAGGCCCAAATTACAAGGAGTGAACCACAATGATTTGCAGGGCTTGGGCCTCAACCCTTTCAGTGCCAGTTGGTAGAGCATTTTTAGTATCCTGGAGGCCAGACACATTTTGTTGTCTGTTCAGGCATCATTCCCTTAAGTAATATATGGAAATCTGTTTTTTCCTTTTTCCAAACAAATTCAGTTTTTCCATGGTGCCTCAACTGAAGTAAATTTTGCATTGTGTGAGAAGATAAGATACAAACACGAAAATCAACATTTGTCCCATATAGTGCTTGGCTTTGCTCCAAAATTCCTTCTCATTAGTTTCCTGAGTACAGCTCTTTGTGTTGTGGGTTGGGAGGCATGATTAGTCCCATCTCAATGGGCTGTGAAACTGAAGCAAAGTATATATCCCATAACTAGTGATGTGTAGTGGCTACACTATCTGTGCTGCTATTACTATTAAGACACAATGTACACAAGCATTGTCCTGGGAGCCCAACTGGCCATAAGGTACTTTTCTATCTCCTCTCTCTCACCTGATGTGATCTTTTCAAGCAGCCATCTTTTCAAACAATTTTGGTGAACATATTTTAAGCTCCCATTGCACTGGCAAGGTGATATTAGATGGTTTTCTGTGGTGTCCCCTCTCATGAGACAGATCCGGCAGGTGTCGCCATCCTCCTCTAAGTCCTCCTGGAGCAGGCTGGATAGACAAAAGTAAATGTCAATTGCCTACTACAGTCTGGTTCATTACATGGTATTATAGCATTAACCCTTTCACAGCCAGAGGGGTAAGCAACGCATTGTTTTGCGTACCTCTCTGGCACACAAAGGATTAAAGGCTCTAGAAAATTAGCTATGATATCATGTTTTGTTCATTTTTTGTTTTGTTTTTTTCCGGTAACAGTAATCCGTTGGGGGGGGTATAGAGAGCTTATAGGAAATCTTTTAAAAAAAGAGATATACATTGTATTTGGCTTAGAGAAAGTAGGCATTTAGTCCTGTGAAACGCGTTAGCCATACAAGTTATATATTATATGTGCATATTTTTTATATTTCTTATCTGGGTTTATTATTAAACTTATTTTGTCTATCAGAGCTTTTTTTTCTTTTGGTTTATTCTATTTGATTTTTGTTGTTTGATGACCAGAGAGCTCGGGATATATACTACGCATAGAATCATCTGAAACCAGTGAATCATCTTGAACGATCGTTCTTTAAGATGACACTGAGAGGAGACGGTGTAAATCCGCCATAAGTTTTATTGTTAAGCCTTGGTATAAGCCATCAGCTAACTATAAATAAATGTGATTGTAATTTTGTGGTTCATATCATACTTGAAATAGTATTAACCCTTTGAGTGCCAGAGGGGTACGCAACGCATTGCTTTGCAGTGCGTTGCGTAATCCTCTGGCACTCAAAGGGTTATACTATTGGGCGTCCCCCTCTTTGTCCTTTTTGTTTTGCATAAATCGCATGTTCATCAGTTTCTGAGAGAACGTAGTGAGGAGAAGACACCTGGTCCACAGCCCCCTGTGTCTGGGTCAGGAATGTTCCCAGAATTGCCTACTTAGCTATCATGTGATTTTGATGACAAAATTGTTTGTGAGTACCCACCGAGTGGGACCTAGTGGGGTGTTATCTGGTGGCGGAATTATCCTGTTTCAATGAAAATATTGCACTAGGGCCCCCACTTTTTGCTCTCTTTGTGTTTTTTTCCTAGTACTTAACAATTAAATCTATACTAATAAAGAATTATACTCTGACAGTTGAGTATATTCTTTGCATTGATGGCAGATTTCCAGGAATTTTAGTGTCTTATTTAAAGGGATAGTAATACTTAATATGCACATTCTGGAAGCATCTTCCAGTAGTCTGAATACCTTTTCCAATTCACTTCTTCAGTTCCTATGTTATTCTACTCAGCCTGTGCACGAAGATCTCTTCAGCTCTGGAGATCTTAGTGCATAGGCTCTATAGAATAACATATGAACTGGAGAAGTGATATTATGAAGCTTTAGTGTGTCTCCCTTTGTGTTTTTGTGACTAGACAAAACAAAAGAAAATCTGGGCTTCAGAGGTTTTTTTTTTTTCAGAGAAATGTAGATGTTGGCAAGAAGTTCAGTAATACAATAGGAAAAGCCAACAGGATAAAAAGTAGTATAGGAAGAGGTAGGGGGAGCAAGAAAAGAGAGGTTATAATGACAATTTTAGATCACTATTCAGACCTCACCACTAGTATGGGGTACAGAATGATATCAATAAATTAGAGATCATTCAAAGATTCTGAGCTAAAATGGGTCGAGGTCTACATGATAAACTTCTGAAAGTGAAGGAAAGATCTGAAAGTGTATAGCTTGGAGGAGGTGGTGGTAGAAACGGACAACATGAAACCTTCAGATATATTAATAGACGAAATCAAGTTAATAAAAAAGGTGACATTTACTCACCGATATTTTGTTTTCCTTTGTGTCCTTCCATGGCAATAGACTGTGGGATTGACTCCACCTCCCAGCTGGTAGGATCAAATTAAAAATGATAAAAGTATCTGCTCCTCCTTCCTTGCTCAATTAGTTCCTTTAACCAAACTGTAACAGATAAAAAAGACAATTAGTATTGTCGGACAGATATATATATATATATATATATATATATACCAATTCCAATAATAAAATTGACAAGAATTACAGGAAGGTAAGAATGATACCAATACCAACTACCCCAAGATATGGGAAGGGGTGCCGTGGAAGGACACAGGAAAACAAAATATCGGTGAGTAGATATTTTCCTCTGTGTCCAATCGACGGCAATAGACTGTGGGACTTACCAGAGCAGTACCCCAGAGTAAGGGTGGGGAAACTGAAGGTTTTAGTCTGAGACAGGAATGGCTGCTTCGATCGCCTTCCTGCCAAATTTTGCATCTGTAGATGCATGACGATCCAGCTTATAATGTCTTATAAAGCTGGATAATGATGACCATGTGGCTGCCCTGCAGATTTCCTCAGGAGTTGCCACTGCCTTTTGTGCCCAGGATGTTGAGATTGCTCTTGTGGAGTGGGCCTTAATTCCTGCTGGTGGCTCCAGTTTGGCTGATAGATAGGCAAGCTTAATGACATCCCTAATCCATCTGGCAATAGATGACTTAGATGCGGCTGTACCTTTGAATTTCCCCGCAAAATGTACAAACAAAGCATTTGATTTTCGCCAAGGTTTAGTACGTTGCAGGTAGATGTTTAGGCAACAGACAAGATCCAGATTGTGTAAGTTCCTCTACTTTTCATTAGTTGGGTTCTGACAAAAGGAAGGAAGGACAATCTCCTGACTAAGATGGAATGTGGAGATAACTTTAGACCGTAAAAATGTTTTTGGTCTTAGAAAAATCTTATCATGGTGGAAAATCACATGAGGAGGAATACACAACAAAACCTGCAATTCACCTACTCTCCTAGCTGAGGTGACTGCTGTGAGCAGAACGGTTTTTAAGATAAGATGCTTTAATGATATTTCCTCCAAGGGTTCAAAGTAGTTATGA
Source organism: Rhinophrynus dorsalis (assembly GCA_037306005.1). Classification (NCBI taxonomy): domain Eukaryota; kingdom Metazoa; phylum Chordata; class Amphibia; order Anura; family Rhinophrynidae; genus Rhinophrynus; species Rhinophrynus dorsalis. The sequence continues at coordinate 358,518,169 of CM074719.1, forward strand.
GAACAAAATTGCTGTAAGACAAGATTCAGGTCCCAGGGGGGAATGACCTCTCTGTGGGTTTGATTTTTGAGACAGCCGACATATATCTCATAAATATATACTGATCAGCATTTGGGGTAGCAAGGATGGCTGATAAAGCTGATAATTGTACTTTTAATGAGGACGGCTTCAGTCCCTTCTGGAATCCTTCCTGGAGGAAGTCCAATATTTTCCCTGATGATAGATTGGATCTATCCAGGTTTTTTGCTGAGCACCACTTATAAATGGTATTCCAAACCCTAGAATAGATTTTGGTAGAGGATGGGCGACGACCAGCAAGGATGGTGTCTATCACCGATTCAGAAAGACCTGTGTATTTTAAAGAAGCCCGCTCAGCCTCCATGTCTTCAATTTCAAGAAGGCTGGGTTTGGATGGTATATTGGGTCCTGAGACAGCAGGTGGGGAATTATGGGTAGAGTGATGGGTGGTCAGATTGACATTTGTAACAGATCCGTATACCAGTCCTTCCTGGGCCAATCCGGAGCTATGAGGATGACTTGTGCTTGATCCTTCTGAATTTTCTGAATGACATCGATCAGAAGAGGAAATGGAGGAAAAATGTAGGCCAGTGTGTAATCTCACCTTATCCTGAGAGCATCCTGGCCTGCCGACTTGTGAGTCTGCCACCGGGAGAGAAAAGGGCGCATTTTGCATTTTCTGCTGACGCCATGTGATCTATGCCTGGATTTCCCAGGATTTCTGTTATCTCTTGGAATAACTGGAGATTGAAAGACCGCTCTCCTGGGTCTATCGTTCTTCTGCTTAGATAATCCACCTGTAAGTTGAGCTTCCCGGATAGGTGACTCGCCATTATTGCACATAACTGTTTTTCCGACCAGTGCAAGATTTGAACTGCCAACTTGTTGCGGGTTACACTTCTTGTCCCTCCCTGTTCATGAGGTATCTGACCGCTGTGGTGTTGTCCGAGCGTATCAGCACCGGAATATTGTGGAGGTCTGATTTTAGGAGTTTTAGTGCATTCCAGACTGCTTGCAATTCCAGTGTACTGATGTGGAGCTTGGATTGCTGGGGTGTCCAGGTTCCTTGAACAAACTTGGTGTTCCAGATTGCACCCCATCCCGCTTTGCTTGTGTCCGTGGTCAATATTTGCCACTGATGGTCTCTTAGAAGGCTTGAGAAACTTTTTGCTGTCAGGGTCTGATGCTGTTAAAAACCTGGGTATTCTTTCCAGCAGACGTAGTTGCCTGTCCTGGGACAGGTTTGCTTGTTCCAGGAGTGTGTTGAACTGGACTCCCAGAAATGTTCTGTTAGGATGACTTCAGCTGACTTTTTTCTATATTTATTACCCATCCTAGCTGATGAAGTAACTCCAGAGCTCTGGATGTGCTTTCTTCTGCTTTTTTTTGTGGGAAGTCTCCACTATTAACGTGTCATCTAGATATGGCAGTATTTGTATGTTTTGTTGTCGTAAGGCTGCCATGGCTGCTGACAGGACCTTGGTGAACACTCTGGGGGCTGACCTAAGGCCGAATGGAAGGACTCTGTATTGATAATGAGTGTGAAAAATGTGGTATTTTCGGTGTGTGACGGGTTGATTGGAATATGGTAATAGGCATCCTTGAGGTCTATTCTCAGGAGAAATGCCTGTGGCTGTACTATCCTGATTGCTGATAAGATCGTTCCCATTTTGAATTTCTTGATTCTGAGGTGAGAGTTGACCTCCTGCAGATCTAGAATAATTAGCACGTCTGCTGAAGGCTTGGGAACTGGAAGGATTGTAGAGTGGAACCTATGGTATTTCTGGTTCTGTGGAACCAGTTCTATTACACCCTCCTGGATTAAAGATTGAATGGCTTGTCTCATACCTTTTTCCGTATGCCGATTCCATATCTCTGATGTCCTGAAATTTTGTTTCATGGGGACATCTCTAAAATTTGAAGAATCCTCCTGTCTGATTGAATCTTCTCCCAGGTGTCCTTGAAAAACTCCAGCCTGCCCCCAACTGGAGTTAGCGATGAGTTGGGCCATATTTCATTGTGGGTTTTGTTGGAATCTTGGTTTCTTCTGGAATTCTTTCCGGTTTCCAGGTCTATTATCCTGTGGTTGTCCTCTTTGTTGCTGATCATATGGTCTGCCGGGTCTGTATCGCGAAAGGAGGCTGATCTTGTAGGGGAAGATCTCTGTCTATGCTGTTGAGGGAGGAAAGGGCTTTTCCCCCCTAAGGACTGGCATGTAATATCTTCCAGTTGGTTTCCAAATAATCTGTTTCCGGTAAAAAGGAAACCAGTTTATTTTTTTGATGTGGCGTCCGCCTCCCAAGCTTTAACCCACAATGCACATCTAGCAGTGATGGATAATGCAGAGGACCGTGCTAATCCTCGAATGTTGTCAAGTGAAGCATCGCATGAAAAGTTCACGGCATCTTTAATAGGCGACAAGTCTTTCAGGCGACGTGTTCATGAGACAGATGAATCCAGTCTCTCTTTGAATTCTGTGAGCCAAATTCTTAAGGTTTGAAATATACAGGCCATAGCAGTTGTTATCTTCATATTCTGTCCAATTACAGGAATTGTTTTTTCAATGCGCTTTCTGCCCTCTTGTCCATTGGATCACGTAATGTGGTCCCATCTTCCAGCAAGAGCGTAGTTCTCCTTGAAATTTGTGCTACAGCAGCATCAACTTTAGGGGGGGGGACCCAATTGTCAGTATCCTACTCTGAAAAGGGGTACATACGTTGTATGTGTTGTGACATTTGAGGGCGTTTGTCTCCCATCTTTCGTTCTGTATTCACAATCTCCTGTATTGAGCTGTGCACTGAGAAAGATGGGCTTTCTTTTTTATAACCAATGAAGGTGTTATCGATTATATTGAGATCCTTTTGAGTCTCTGTGAGCCCCAAGGTCTTCCGCATGTCATTTACTAGGCCTTGTACTTTATCCAGACTGAAACTGCCAGCATCGTCCGTGATTTCTCCTTCAGCAGAGGAAAATGCAGATTCGATATCCATAACACTACCTTCTTCCTCCTCATGTCTCTAAGAGGGGCACTCATCTGGGTCAGAGGTTCTCTGGCGTTTTTTGGAAGATTCTTGCATGGAGATAAATGTGTCTTACATAGACGTTTTCATCCAGCCCAGGAAGTCTTGAAAATGGGCTGGTACATCAGGAGAAGCTATCTTGTGCAGACAATCTATTCACAGTTTAGCTGTATCAGACTGGGCCAACTTAGCAGCACACCCAGCACATGCTTTGGTTTTTGGTATAAATTTATTATCCTTTGTCATTTTAGTAGGTTGCTTTTGTTTGTCTGATTTACTTTCTTTAGGGGTAGACATGGCAGAAATATTATGTCATCTGATAATAGACAAACCAACAGTCTTATGGCAAAGCAAGCATAAAGGAATTGCTTAATACTAGTAGACTTAATAGCAGAAAATGCAAGAGCTAGCGAGATTTTAAATATATAAATATAACGTTAAATAAGTTACAGCACCGCTCGTGTTATTCCCTCCATCGCCCTTCATATACTGGCGTCTGTAACAGAGTCTTCCTGTTCCTGCGTTCCAGCTTGGAACACGCTGCCGAACTTCCGGTTTTGGGTAGTGTAAAGAGATGCGTCATATCCGGTGCCTCTGTTTGACGGTCAGACCAGCAAAGCGGCGAGGGAAGTGGCATGGTAAGTTACTGGGCTCCTGAACTATTGCTGATGTCAGGGATTAGCCTGTGTAAATGGGACCCATGCAACCCCTATACATTAGGAGGGGTATGAGATCCACAGGTACAAATTCTTTTGGAATTCACATGTAAGTTGCGTTTATGGCACCTTGCACAGTTTGGAAAAACAATAAATAAGCAACAGCAAGCATGTTCCAACGAAAGAAAGGAGGCTATATACATTTTTTTTTTTTTTTTGTAAGAGCATCAAAGCCTCTGTTCTCCAGCTTGGTAGGACCAAAAATAACTGAGCAAGGAAGGATGAGCAGATACTTTTATAGTTTTTAATTTGGTCCTACCAGCTGGGAGGCGGAGTCAATCCCACAGTTTATTGCCGTGGATTGGACACAGAGGAAAAGAGGAATATTAGAACAAGAGGACACGATCTAAAACTGGGGTGTGTAACACTAAGAAAGAATATACCAAAATAATGATTTTTCAGAAGGATGGTAGAAAAAATGAATGACCGCTCAGTAGAAATGGTACTGGGTGAATGAATGAAGGGATTTTAAGAGCCAATAGGTTTCTGTCTGATGTCAAATGTTTGTGTTTTTTGTTTCTGGTGCATTGCTTTTCTGGTCTCATATAATACTCTATGGGTCTCAAGCAATGGTATATTGTCCCAGTGGTCTCTTGTAATGGTGCATTTTAATACAGATCTCATGTAACATTCTGCTATCTCAAGCAAAGGTATTTTTTTTGATGGGCAAATGAAATGGTAAATTTCACTTCTGGGGGGGGGGGGAGGTATGCATTAAGAGCTCCTAAAGTGGAGATGACTTCTCCAGTGATATCACTTCTCCAGTTCCTATGTTATTGTATAGAGTGTATGCACTAAGATCTCCAAAGCTGAAGAAATCTTAGTGCATTGACTCCACAGAATAACATAGGTATTGGAGAAATTATATCACTGGAGAAGTCATCTCCACTTTATTGCTCATTTATCACATTTTAGTGTATCTCTCCCCTGATTTCAGGCAATAATCTGCAAGTCTCAAGTACTGGTATATTCGTCTGCTAGTGTCATGTAATGTTGTTTGTATTACTGATGGCAAGCAATATTCTGCTGATCTCAGGTAATGGTATATTGTCATGCTGGTATATTGTAATGTATTGTCTGGCTAGTCTCATGTAATACTCTGCTAGTTCGTAGTGAAATATTTACATAGTAACATATTTGTTGAGGTTAATAAAAAGAAAGAAGTACATTAAGTTCAACCGTGGTCATAAGTGCTATCCTATATAATAATTTGCTAGGATGTTTGTCATGATGCAGTCATGAGCAGTAGAGACTGCCTGCGTTCGGGCAGTCTCTGCTGCGCATGATTGCATCGCGTGAGTGAGGCGACGCAAGACTGCATTGCGTGGAGCAGTGAGGTAGCAGCCTCTTAACCCTTTGAGTGCCAGAGGGGCACTCAAAGGGTTAACATTACCCGGACCTTGGCCCATGTACAAGGACTTTTAGACTAGTTATAAATAATGACTCCTAAAGTTTATTTCATTTACCATTATGACTTAGCGAATATTGTATTACAGCAGGGTTATCTGTGTCTCCTATGTTTACATGAACATAATCAACTATGAAATGGCTATAGCTTTATTCAGTGTAAGTCTGCAGACCTTCAAAATTGTAAGACATTAAATGAACAAATTGCTTACCTCTCCTGTAGCTTTTTGAGTCTCTCTGGGTCTGCTTTGGGTGTCTCAGCTTCTTTCCTCTGTCTTATGTCTACTCTTTGCCTATCCCTTCTACCAGGGTGTCTCTGCATGGACAAGGTGAATGAAATCAGATTCAAATTTTCAAGAAGCATCTGTATGTTAGGTGCAGAGGGAGAGGGGCTGAGCAGCAGAGAGGCAAAGGAAGGATTTGAAACAGGGTTATTAACAGCTGTAGTTTGCTCACTGCCTCCCAGAGTATTTCTTAGGCCTGTGTGAGGTAGTTCGTGATCTATGTTGGTTTCCATGTTTCTGGTATCTGCAGTTATAACGTTACTCAAAAATGAGGTCTCTGGTTCCCCTGGAGAAGTCTCCCTGCTGCTTCCTAGATGATAAGGCACCTGTTCTATATTTAAACTGGTATGATCACCCTCTTCCATTAAATGGAGAGGTGAGAGAGAGCTAGTCTGGAACATGTCAACTACTGTTGAAGCTGTAGGCATGGTTTCCTGTGATGTTTCAGGACATGTTCTGGGAGAGGTAAAATTGGGTCCTGATCTACTGCTAAGGGAAGTCACCTCTCTAGTGTTTCTGCCATTAACATCCATTTCGCTCCCTATAAAGTCAATAGCTTCTCTGTTGACCATGCTGTTCTGGGAGTGAGGGCTGAGTTGGGTCTCAATCTCATTGTCACTGCTGTTTTCTTCAGCATAATTGCAAAGGTAGGAATCAGTTTCCTGGCTTTGAGTTGTTGGCATTCTAAAAGATCTGGTTCCTCTCACTAATCCATTCTCATGGCTGTCGTTCTCTTCTACTGGGCAAGTGTTCATTTGCGCCATTCTGAAACTGTCATCCCTTTCTAGATTAAGCCGAGATACTTCAAGCATAGAAGGCAGACCCTCCATATCTATATTATCTGTATTTTCCTCCTGATCTTGATGTTCTTCATTGTCCTCTTCCAACACTATACTTGAAGTGTTTACAAGAGTAAAAGGAAACATCAAGGAGTTTGATGTAATGGGAGCAACTAGAGATCTTCCTCTGATTTCATGTGATGAAGATGGGGTTTCATTTTGGACAGAAGAGACTTTTGTAAGGTCTTGGTTCTGAAGGGTCCTCCTAGTACCCCCACAACTGGTGTAATTCTCTTGATTTAAGTGAGTGGAATGGAAAGACAACTTTCCTTTCTGTTGCCTACCTATATCTTCTTGTTCTTTATATGTTCTTGATATCCCAGCATCACCTAGAAGGTTGGCAATGGAATAACATGAGTATGTTATACTCACACTTTTACACATTCTTATAAACTCAGACAGAAGGATCAACCAGTTAAAACAGATAAACACAAACCTACAAAAAATAGGCAAACAGTCTCAAGTCTACATACGCACACACACTCAGACACACAGTATGTGTCAAACACAAAGACACATACCCTAAGGGCCTTCATTTCAAAAACTGACTGCATGGAAATTCTGATCTAAATTTAACCCTTTGAGTGCCACAAAAGTATACAAGGCTTTGTGTTGCAATGCGTTGGATACTTCTCTGGCACCCAAAGGATTAAGTCAATGCTGGTGTCATTTTTTACTAGATGGTATTAGCACTGTTTTTTCCCCTGAAAATGGAAGAAAAAAACTTTCTTTACACTGACATTTGGACCTTATGTACAATAAAACATGGATTAATTATACAGCAAACCAACTTACCATAGGAGACATATAAAAAATAGGATTTTAGTCTTACCTGTTAAATCCTTTTCACTTAGTCCATACAGGTCACTGGTACACTGGGAGGCGATCCGCCCCTTTAATAGGCAGGAACATTAATTCAAATGTATGCAGGGGGTGGAGCCTCCCCTCCTACTTAAGCTGCCTTTAGGCCAGAGCCAAGCTAGATTGATTTGAGACACTTAAACTGACCAGAGGTAAGAAGGAAAAGGAAGACTCCTGTGAGCATGCCCCGAAGGTCTCCCACTGAATGCCACAGGAGAGCATGGTCCCTTGACAGGGTGGGAGACCAGTGACCTGTATGGACTAAGTGAAAAGGATTTAACAGGTAAGACTAAAATCCTATTTTCACTGTCGTCCAATACAGGTCACTGGTACACTGGGATGTACAAACATTGAGCTGTCCCAGAGGCGGGAAGTAAGGCAAGGACCAGGCGTAAGGCCCAAGTCACTAGAACTGCTATGAACCAGTTAATCATATAGCCCAGTAACAGAAGTGTCAACGGACACCAACCAGGGGGGAAAAATATAAACCCCCGAACTAACACAGCACACTGAACTAGAGCCAAACCGGGCTCAACAGTAAGGAAGCACTAGGAATCACAGAGTAGAAGTCCTAAACAGGCAAAACTGCCTCCAGGACCTTCCTCCCAAAACTGGCATCAGCCGAGGCCAGTACATCAACACGGTAGTGCTTCGAGAAGGTGTGCACAGAGGACCAAGTGGCCGCCTTGCACAGCTGATCAGCAGATGCCTGATTCTTATAGGCCCAAGAGGCCCCAATTGATCTGGTGGAATGAGCAGTAACCCTGAAGGGAACATGCTTATTCCGCAATTTGTAGGCTTCACGGAGGGTAGATTTAATCCAAGAGGCAATAGTTACCTTGGATGCCGGTCTCCCTGCCCTAGGCCCCTCAGGAATGACGAACAAGGCGTCAGACTTCCTGATAGACTCAGTGCGATGAACATAAAATTTAAGACAACGCACAACATCCAACAAATGGAGATCTCTTTCCTTGTCAGAGGAAGGGTTAGGGCAGAAAGAGGGAACCACAATCTCCTGATTGAAGTGAAATTTGGATACAACCTTGGGTAAAAACTCCTTGGAAGTGAGAAGCACTGCCTTATCTTTGTGGAACACCAAGTAAGGAGGTAACTCTGCTACCCGGCGAACTGAGACAATAGCCAAAAGAAAGGCCATTTTCCAGGTCAAGAGACGCAAAGGAATAGAAGCCAAGGATTCAAACAGGGGTCTCTGGAGGACCCCCAGCACCAAACTGAGGTCCCACTGGGGAGCAGGACTCTTGAAGGCAGGCCGAACATGAGCCACACCTTGGAAGAAAACCTTAACATCAGGAAGAATAGCAGTCCTTTCCTGGAAAAACACAGACAGAGCTGAAGTCTGAACCTTGAGAGAACTCAGGTTCATAACCCCATCCTGTAAAAAGGCTAGGACTGTGGGAAGATGGAAATCTAGAGACAGATCCTTAGCAGTACACCATGCTACAAAGGTGGACCATATGCAATGACAGATCTTGGAAGACACAGGTTTGCGAGCTCTAAGCATCGTAGACACCACTGAAGAGGAAAACCCTTTCTTCTTTAGAATTGAGGATTCAACCTCCAAGCCATCAAATTGAGATGCTGAACATCCTCCTTCCACAGATATCCCTGAAGAAGTAGATCTGGACGTGCAGGAAGCGGGACAGGATCCGTCACAGACACGGCTAGCAGTTCCGGATACCAGGACTGACGAGGCCAATTTGGAGTGATCAGGATGACAGGACAATGCTCCACCTTCAGCTTCTGGATGACTCGGATCAACAGAGGAAGAGGAGGGAAGATGTAAGCCAGAGGAAACGTCCAAGGGATTGACAAGGCATCCACTGCCAGAGCAAGAGGGTCCCTCCACCGGGAGCAAAACACTGGCACCTTCCTGTTGTGTCTGGTTGCCATCAGATCCACTACTGGCACCCTCCACATCTGGGTGAGAAGGTGAAACACTTCTGGATGAAGCGCCCATGCTCCGCTGTCGACAGTATGACGACTGAGAAAGTCTGCCATGACGTTGTCTACGCCTGGAATGTGAACCGCAGAGATGACGGGCACATGATCTTCTGCCCAAGACAAAATGGCCTTGACCTCTAACCAGGCGGTGAGGCTTTTCGTGCCGCCTTGTCTGTTGATGTAGGCCACTGCTGTGGTGTTGTCGGACTCCACTCTGACTGGACAACCTTCCAGCTGAGATTCCCAGTGCCTCAGGGCAAGAAGTATGGCACGAAGTTCCAGAACATTGATGGAGAGAAGAGATTCTTCCAGACCCCATTTCCCCTGAGCACTGAAACGACCCAACACTGCCCCCCAACCCCGGAGGCTGGCATCCGTCGTGACTGTGGTCCAATAGGGAACCCGAAAGGATCTCCCTTTCAGGATCTGAGACAGGTCCAACCACCACTCCAGGCTCAGCTCTACATGAGGGGGCAAGGATACAGAGAGATGCTGGTGATCTGGATGAGATCTGCAAGTCTGAATCACAAACCTCTGAAGTTCCCTGGTGTGTGCCATGGCAAAAGGCACCGCCTCTATCGTGGAAATGAACTTCCCCACTAGAGAAGACAACCTTGGTACTGGAACCCTGTCCATTTCCAGGATCCTGGCCACCCGGACAGCAATCTGATGAGCCACTTCCTCCGGCAAAAACACCATGCACTGCTGAGTGTCGAACAGGAGACCCAGGAAGAGGAGCCGTTGAGATGGAACCAAGTCTGACTTGTCCAGATTCACAATCCAGCCGTGGCGATTGAGTGTCTGTATGCACAACTGCAGCTGCTGGTGAAGGATCTCCGCAGATGATGCTTTCAGGAGCAGATCGTCCATGTAAGGAGTCACCCTGACTCCATCTCGATGAAGCACAGCAATCAAAGCTCCCAATACCCTCTGAAAGACCTGAGGAGCTGAAGTCAGACCAAAGGGAAGAGCTGAAAACTGAAAGTGGCCTTTGTGACAGGCAAATCTGAGATACCGTCTGCTCTCTGGATGAATAGGGATGTGAAGGTATGCATCCTGAAGGTCCAGGGAGGCAAGGAACTCCCCTGGAGACATTGCTGCTATCACTGAACGCAGAGATTCCTGACGAAAGTGGGAACTCACAACAAAGGAATTGAGATCCTTGAGATCCAATATAGGACGAGCACCTCCGTCCTTTTTGGCCACAACAAACAGGTTGGAATAGAATCCTGAACCTGTGTCTTCTGGTGGAACCAATTCCAGGACCTTTTTGTCCAAAAGATCCTGAATAGCGTCGTCGAACAGACGTCGTTTTGTAGGCTCCTGAGAATGACGAGTAAAATGGAACCGAAAAGGAGGAAGGGAAGAGAAAGGGATCCTGTATCCCTCTGATACCACCTGAACAACCCAAGGGTCCGCCACAGACTTCTCCCAAACCCGGCGAAAGATGTGGAGACGTCCACCTACAGCCGGATGCGGACCCGGGTTCGGCGAGTCATGCCGAAGCAGTCTTGGAGGTCTTGGCCTTAGGGGCAACTTTGGGCTTCCAGGACTGTTTGGGCTTGGAGGAGGAGCGCGTGGAAGACGGACCTGTTTGGGGTGTGGAGCGTGTCTCAGTTTGGAAAGAACGAAAGGACCGATTGCGTTTGGCTGGAAACTTCTTCTTGAACACCGATGGCAGAAGAGTACTTTTGCCACCAGTGGCCTCACTAATCATCTCCTTAAGTTCAGATCCAAACAGTAAGGACCCCTGAAAGGGCAAAGAAAGCAAGGCTTTCTTAGATGCAGTGTCAGCAGACCAAATCTTCAACCAAAGAGCACGTCTAGCTACTATGGAGGAGGTAGAGGCCCTCGCCATCATGCGCACAGCATCAAAAGCAGCAATAGCAACATAATTTTGAGCTTCTAACATATTAGCAAGAAGCTGCAACTGCTCAGACACCGGAGCATCCTGGCGAACCGCCTCAGCCAATTGCTCAGTCCAGGCCGCAATGGCCCTATTAACCCACGCCACTGCAAAAATTGGACGCATGGCAGTGCCAACAGAGGGAAAAATGGATTTAAGGCAAATCTCTAACTTTTTGTCCATCCAATCTTGCAGGGCCGAAGCATCAGACACAGCTAAGGCAGTAGATTTGGATAACCTAGAAATAGGAGCATCCACTTTAGGAGGATGAACCCATTTTGCCAGTTCAGTCTCAGGAAAAGGATAAAGTTTAGCAAACTTCTTGGACACAGAAGAGGATTTTTCAGGGTTCTTCCATGCGTCTGAGACTAAACGGGCAAGGGTAGGGTTAGTAGGAAAACAAACCACAGCCTTTGATGGTTTTTGGAAAACATCAGTTGGATCAGTAGATTCCTGAGTCAGAGGAAGGTTGAGCGTAGTAAGTACAGCTCTGATCAAACCCTCAGCCGAAACTTCAGGGTCACATTCATAAGGGTCACCAATGGACCTATTAGATTCAATAACAGTGCCTTCCTCAGCATCAGAATCCTGCAAAAGTTCTTCTTCAGAAGAATCAGACACATCAGGAGCCCCCTGTGGCTTGGGCAGGGAGGTCCTGATTGAGGAGGGGGTCTGCCAGACTTGCAGAGCCCCCTGAACCTGAGAGGGAAAGAGTTGAAGAGTGTATCTGAGATCCCTAGTGGCAGCTTTAAACTCTTTTACCCAAGTTGGCTCAATAGCATGGCTGGGAAGCCCAGGGTTGCTATCCTGACTTTCTGCACATTTTGGGCATAAATGACCTGAAAATTCTCTAGGCAGCCCAGAGTGACAAGAGGAGCAAAACGCAATGGGGGAAATGGTCACCCCAGCCTCTTTGGTCTTGGGTCTAGCCCCTGACTCCAGTGGAGTAGACATGCTCACAGCGTCAGATATACACCACCTAATAAAACCACCCAGTAAAAGTGTTAAAGATTAAAGTTTCACCCCAGAAATGCCTAAAATCGGACTTATCTGGCCAGCGAAGGGTTAATCTGCTGAGAGGAGAGAAGGCTCGGTCCCTGCGTAGTATACTCGCTGAGAAAAACACCACAAAATGGCTGCTGCGACGGGAGCCAATCAGAAAACAAGCGCGAAACAGGCGCTCATGGGAAACGTAGTTTTCCTCAGAAGTACCCCTAAACAGTGCCGAAGCCCCCCCAAACCCCCAACACACTGAATCTAGTCACCGGATGATAGAGCAGGGGAAGACCAACAAAATGAGCCCTCTCTGAAGTTGCTGTGACCAGCGGTTCCAGAGAAACGTCCCACACTGTGAAATCCCATAGAGAGTAAAGGAGCAATGGCGTCTATGCGGGAAAAAGCGCGCTTAAAGGCGCGGAACACTAAATCTTAATAAAGTATACTAAAAGTAAAAAGTACACCAAACACACTTTTAACAATGGAAAACATGAGAGAATAAGGACCCAATGCTCCAAAAACCCAGGGAATACCACAAACATTGCATAATTACAAGCAATATGAATAAAAACACCCTATGAGTGCTGGAGTGCAGAAAGCAAACTCCCAAATACAAGCCCAGAGAAGGGACACTGTGGGGACAAGTGGACCTTCAGCACTCAAAGGGTGGCTCACCTTTCTGCAGGACTTCTGTCTTCAGGTAACCATGTTAAAAGGAGATTAACCAGAGGAAAATCCCCCCAGCAGGGAAGCTGCTTGACTCAAGCTGTTCCCTCTTCAGGGCATAAGGTCCACCAGAAAATCCCTGGAAGCTGCACTAGCCACTTTGGAGAGGGCAATTCACAGCCATGGTCACCCGCCTAATGGTGGTATTCCATATTTGAAAGAAAACAATAAAAAACTAAAGTTGAATGAGAGATGTTCTCCACCTGGTGTGCACAGCACACAGGAACAAATCAATCTAGCTTGGCTCTGGCCTGAAGGCAGCTTAAATAGGAGGGGAGGCTCCACCCCCTGCATACATTTGAATGAATGTTCCTGCCTATTAAAGGGGCGGATCGCCTCCCAGTGTACCAGTGACCTGTATTGGACACAGTGAAATTAACATTAACTAATTAATGGATTTAATGGAAGGATTTAACATATTACTTTTTAGCAATCTCTCTGGCATTCAAGGGGTTAAAATATAGTTAAATCGATGGAAATATGATTAATTTTTATTTCGTGCCTTGTGCTGTTGGTTTATCTCAGAATTAAAGGGATAGTAACACTTCGTTTTAACTTTATTTTATTTTGTAGGCATTAAAAAAACATGAAGAATGATATAAGTCTTATCTCTCAAACCTTTATGGTTTATGAGATATTCACAAGCAAAGTTCCCCTCCCCGCCCCTTTTTCCTAGTGTAAGCCATCTCTTCTCAGATGTGAGTCTGGTTGTATGACAGTACAGATAACAGAAGGGGACAATTTTCTTTGTATGAAAACAATGAAAGCCCTTCCCCCCTTGAAAAGTTTTTCAGCTTTTTCCATTATCTTAATTGAAGATTGTCCCTCTCTGCAGTCTACCTGGGCATCTCCCTTCTTATCTGGTTGAACAGGGGGGGGATACTTTGTTTGTGAATATCTCTTAAACCATAAAGGTTTCAGAGATAAGACTTATATCATTCTTCATGTTTTTTTTAATGCCTACAAAATAAAATAAAGTTAAAATGAAGTATTACTATCCCTTTAAACCACTTTTCTTTTGCAGGGAATTTTTTTAGTTAAAACTGGAGTTAATAACACCTTTTCTTTTAAAGCGGAACTATCATACAATTAATACTAGCACCCAATATATTTGTAACCTAGCGATTTGCAAATCCTTATTGTCTTTAAAGTGAATATGTCTTGTTATTGCCGATAAACCGCTTCTTTTCAAGGCATAGGGCTGCACAGAGCTAACAAGGGAAGCTCTGTGCGCCTGCGCATTCAGGAACTTTAGGTTACCTTAAAGGGATAGTAATACTTCATTTTAACTTTATTTTATTTTGTAGGCATTAAAAAAACATGAAGAATGATATAAGTCTTATCTCTGAAACCTTTATGGTTTAAGAGATATTCACAAACAAAGTATCCCCCCTGTTCAACCAGATCAGAAGGGAGATGCCCAGGTAGACTGCAGAGAGGGACAATCTTCAATTAAGATGGAAAAAGCTGAAAAACTTGTCAAGGGGGGAAGGGCTTTCATTGTTTTCATACAAAGAAAATTGTCCCCTTCTGTTATCTGTACTGTCATACAACCAGACTCACATCTGAGAAGAGATGGCTTACACTAGGTAAAAGGGGCGGGGAGGGGAACTTTGCTTGTGAATATCTCATAAACCATAAAGGTTTGAGAGATAAGACATATCATTCTTCATGTTTTTTTAATGCCTACAAAATAAAATAAAGTTAAAACGAAGTATTACTATCCCTTTAAGGTAACCAACTAGCGTCTCCATCAATGCTGGCAGTGAACAGGACAGACAGCACTGTCATTTCCTCTAAGATGTCTGCACTGTCTGTCCTCTGGTTCCAGCTAAAGAAGAGGTTTATCAGCAATAACGCGGACATATTGACTTTAAAGGCATAGTAATACTTCGTTTTTTCCATATTTTATTTTGTAGGCATTAAAAAAACATGAAGAACTAAATAAGTCTTATCTCTCAAACCTTTATGGTTTAAGAGATATTCACAAGCAAAGTTTCCCCCTCCCGCCCCTTTTACCTAGTGTAAGCCATCTCTTCTCAGATGTGAATCTGGTTGTAAGACCAGACAGATAACAGAAGGGGACAATCTTCTTTGTAAGAAAACAATGAAAGCCCTTCCCCCGTTGACAAGTCTTTCAGGTTTTTCCCTTATCTTAATTGAAGATTGTCCCTCTCTGCAATGTACCTGGGCACCTCCCTTCTGCTCTGGCTGAGCAGTGTTACATCAGTAAAAGGGGACAGGAGGGGGACACTTTGTCATTGAATTACTCTTGAACTTCAACTCTGACAGAATTGAAATAACACTCTCCAAGGTCCAAATACTATGATGATTAATTAGAGCTGCTTTTATTATGAAACATTACTATCCCTTTAAAGACAGTAAGGATTTGCAAATCGCTAGGTTATAAATATATTGGATGCCAGTATTATTTGTATGATAGTTCCGCTTTAGTTCCGTGGCTATCCACTTAGGGTGCCCCAAATTTTCCACAAAGAGAAAAAAATGTAAATGTTGAGTTTTATTTGTATATTTAGAGAAACATTTTATGCACAATATATTTGTTATGGTTATTCTGATTGTGAGACCTAAGAATAACTGCAGATTACTTCATGACTCCCTTGTCAGATGATACATAAAGAATCTAGATTGTCTATTACGGGTGCCCTAAACTGAAAAAGATTGAGAACAACTGTTTGAAATTTCAAAAAGTAATGATGCTTTTATTTGTTAAGAGCTTCAATGCAACATATAGACTGGGATCAATTATTTAAAGGCAAAAATACTGAGGAAAAATCATCAGAATTCAAATTTAGGTTGCAGAAATGTACCCAACAGTATATACCATCGGGGAACAAATGCAAAAGAAGTAGATCATAGCCATTGTGGTTAACTGCACATGTAAAGAAGGAAATGGCAAGGAAAAACCAAAAAAGCATTTCAACTATTTAAAGGGATAGTAATACTTCGTTTTAACTTTATTTTATTTTGTAGGAATTAAAAAAAACATGAAGAATGATATAAGTCTTATCTCTCAAACCTTTATGGTTTATGAGATATTCACAAGCAAAGTTTCCCCTTCCGCCCCTTTTACCTAGTATAAGCCATCTCTTCTCAGATGTGGAATGCAGTCCATAGACCAGACAGATAACAGCAGGGGACACTCTTATTCTTATGAAAACAATGAAATCCCTGCCCCCCTTGACAAGCTTTTCAGGTTTTTCCCTTATCTTAATTGAAGATTGTTCCTCTCTGTGCACCTCCCTTCTGCTCTGGCTGAACAGTGTGACATCAGTAAAAGGGGCGGGAGGGGGACACTTTGTCATTGAATTACTCTGGAACTACAACTCTGACAGAATTGAAATAACACTCTCCAAAGTCCAAATACTATGATGATTAATTAGAGCTGCTTTTATTATGAAACATTACTATCCCTTTAAAGGGATAGTAATACTTAAAATGTAAAAAAAAATATGTTGTAGGGTTTATCCCCCTGAGTAAAACAAGAGTACTCCCACTGCTGAGAGGTCTTTAATTCAAAAGTTATTAATTTTCAAAGTTGAATTTTTTAGGTGCAATATCACAGTGGCCTGAAATTGTACAGTGGCGCTGTTGCTACACCATCCTATGGAGATTTATGGTCAACTGACCAGAGTTGACTCAGTCTGCTGGCAGCAAGCGCTTCTCTTCCGGTGCCTCTGCCCTCTTCCTCTTCTCTGTCTGTATGTCATCACGGCCCGCAGGGGCGCGTGATGATGCGGGCGGGTAGGAGGGAACTTAGAGACAGCCAGCCACAGGTGACCGGCAGCAAGTGCAGCAGTGACAAGGAGAGCGACAGTCTAGAGGAAGAGAGGTACAAAGGGGAGAAAGAGAGGTGCAAGGGGGGAGAAAGAGACACATGGGGGAGAAAGAACATGGGGGAGAAAGAGAGGCACAAGGGGGAGAAAGTACATGGGGGAGAAAGAGAGGTGCAAGGGGGGAGAAAGAGATACATGGGGGAGAAAGATGCACAAGGGGGAGAAAGTACATGGGGTAGAAAGAGAGGCACAAGTGCGAGAAAGAAGTACAAGGGGGAGAAAGAGGCACATGGGGTAGAAAGAAGTACAAGGGAGAGAAAGAAGTACATGGGGGAGAAAGAGAGGCACAAGTGGAAGAAAGAGAGGCAGAAGGGAGAGAAAAGTACATGGGGGAGAAAGAGAGGCACAAGGGAGAGAAAGAAGTACATGGGGGAGAAAGAAGTACATGAGGGAGAAAGAGAGGCACAAGGGGGAGAAAGAAGTACAAGGGGGAGAAAGAGGCACATGGGGTAGAAAGAAGTACAAGGGGGAGAAAGTACATGGGGGAGAAAGAGAGGCACAAGTGGAAGAAAGAGAGGCACAAGGGAGAGAAAAGTACATGGGGGAGAAAGAGAGGCACAAGGGAGAGAAAGAAGTACATGGGGGAGAAAGAAGTACATGGGGGAGAAAGAGAGGCACAAGGGGGAGAAAGAAGTACAAGGGGGAGAAAGAGGCACATGGGGTAGAAAGAAGTACAAGGGGGAGAAAGTACATGGGGGAGAAAGAGAGGCACAAGTGGAAGAAAGAGAGGCACAAGGGAGAGAAAAGTACATGGGGGAGAAAGAGAGGCACAAGGGAGAGAAAGAAGTACATGGGGGAGAAAGAAGTACATGGGGAGAAAGAAGTACATGGGGGAGAAAGAGAGGCACAAGGGGGAGAAAGAAGTACAAGGGGGAGAAAGAGGCACATGGGGTAGAAAGAAGTACATGGGGGAGAAAGAGAGGCACAAGTGGAAGAAAGAGAGGCACAAGGGAGAGAAAAGTACATGGGGGAGAAAGAGAGGCTCAAGGGAGAGAAAGAAGTACATGGGGGAGAAAGAAGTACATGGGGGAGAAAGAAGTACATGGGGGAGAAAGAAGTACATGGGGGAGAAATCAATAGGAGTTTTTTGTTATACTTATCCCCAATATATAACTAATATTTGCTATGCTCCATTATGTTATTCTGAATTTGGGAGGTAAAAGTAACTACTCTTATACATATCTTCTTCATTACACACTCTTATACAACTTTTGAGAAGTTAGGGGTGCCCCGGGAATTCCGAACAGTGTGTAGGGGTGCCTTGACTGAAAAAAGGTTGAGAACCACTGCTTTAGAGCCATAAGCCACAGTCACATACTTTCAAAGACCATAGCTATAGTGAGTCACAACAAAAAGGATGACTCAAAAAAAATTGGGGGTCAATGTCATACATGTTAATCTTAGCTTCTGTGGATAGTGCAACCTTAGTACATTCCTTTTATGTGTCTTGTAACTAATTATATGGCACCCCCAAAATCCGGGCACAAGAGTATCTACTAAAATAATAAAGATAAAAAGGTATCCATTTATTAGAATATACATTATTCAAAGAGATTTAACATACAATTATGGCATTATGTTTAATGCAAACATACAACCTTCTTATTCTCTCACCCAGTCTACGAGGTGTGTATGTCTTTTCTTGCCTTGTTGGCAGTTTTCCACCTCTTCCCTGTGTTTCTCCTCCAATGTTCATGCAACTCAGGTTGGAAAGATGGCGTGAGTATAATCTTTTCTTTTGCGCAATCTGTGGCTGTATGTCTAGCAATGGCAATAAGTATATTGTACACATGAATAGGTCAATCTCTTATTATATCACTATATTGTAAGCACTGTAGGCTTTGTTTCCCATTATACCACAAAACTATAATTTCTTTGGGGCAGTGTCTTTGTGGGCAAAAGGAAGTCCTTGGGCAGAATGTCACCCAGAGGCTTCTCTTACAGGCCCCATCCTGTACTCTAGTAGAGTGGGAAGAGTAGATCATTTCCCTATTTCACCTCATGCACACCATATGTTCACTAGAAAAGCACACACTGGGGCTGACATACTAAGGAAAATGTAAAATAGGGATTAAATAATATTTCCAAACATTCCCATTGAATTCAATGGGAATGTAACCCTTCGAGTGCAGAGGAGTGTGCAATGCATTTCTTTTGCAATACATTGGACACTCCCCCTGGCACTCAAAGGGTTAAGCCCCGAATAATAGAGAGATCTTTTGCAATGCATTGGAGTCCTCTGCAGAATTCAATGAGTTACATACCCCTTTGGCACTCAAAGGCTTAAAAGACCCATTTAAATCAATGAGAATTTTTTTGTTCCCTGTAGTGCAGGTGGTTAGCCTCACAAGTACAGCAGTCCCATTGCATTCCATTTGCCTCAAACCATAACTCCCTTTAACCCTTTGCAGTGCGTTGCATACCCCTCTGGCACTCAAAGGGTTACATAAACTTGTGAATTTCTCTCCAACAATGCAGAAAATAATTTTAGTGAATCCTGCGAATGAGAGAACTGCAAGGCCAAATTATCTACATCCCTCACAATCACTAAAAACATGCTATATTTATAACACTAGAATGTTAGCTCCTTTGAACAGGGTCTGTAATTATAACGGTATAAACTGTGAGCGTTTTGTGGCAGGATTTTGAGTTATAACACTAGATTGTAAGCATCTTTGGGACAGGGTCTCTGATATACAATTAGATTGTAAACGCCTTTGGATAGGGTTACCACAAGACTGAAAACTTCTATTGCTAATCTTAACTTATATCACTAGACAGTAATCTCCTTGGAACAGGGCTGTCATTTATATTACAAGTGTGAGGTTTTTGTGGTAGGGTTTCCATTATACTACTAGTTTGTAAGATGCTTGAGACAGGGTCTTCATTACAACACAAGACTGTCAGAGACTTGGGGAAGTGCCTCGTTTTACACTACTGAATTATGGATCAAGGTCTCCATTATATCTGTAGATTGTAAGCTCTGTGGGACATGATCTCGCCTTTTAGTTATACATTATAAGCTCGTTGTGGTGGTGCCTCTCATAACATTAGGTTGAATGCTTCTTGGGGCAGTGTCTCTCATTGCACTATTGATATTTTAAAATGTCCTTGGAAAATCTTCTATTACGCCACTAGACTGGTGTAGAATCACTATTTTGCAAGCTAGAAACAAAACAGAAAAATCAAAGGGGTGCTCCTAGTGTAAAACTGTGACAGTCAACTAGGAGCCTCCACTGAAGCACCCAGGTACTCACAATCTACAAGTCTATTAGAAATGAATAGCCAGGGTAGATGAAGTATTCAGGCTGCCTCTGCATCTTGACTCGACATTGCCACTACATTTGTAAGTTCTTTGGTCAAAGTTCCGGTTATATCATCACACTGCTGGCTTCTTGGTGTAGGGTCTCTGTTATACCACTAGATTGTAAGCACTGTGGGGTAGAGTCTCCCTTTATAAAAGTAGAGTTTAAGCTCATTGGGCAAGTGGCTCTCAAAATACAAATGTAGGATCATTGGGACATATCACTAATTTGTAAGTTCCTTGAGGCAGTATCTTTCATACCACAACTTCATACCACAAAACTGAAAGCTCCTAAACATAGGAAGTCCCACTGTGGGAAATATTATTATTATTGCTATCATCATTCATTTATAAAGTGCAAACACTGTACAGTTATAAAATACTCATTACAAACAAAACACCTTTATACAAACTGATATATATATGTATGACTTGAACAATATTTTAGATTGCATGCCTCCCAAGTGTCCCTCTTTAGGAGGGACAGTCCCTCTTTGAGACCCAAATCCCTCTGTCCCTCTTTCCCACCCTGGTGTCCCTCTTTTTAGGGGGTCACACTGTGAGGTGTGTATATAAGTGTATCAAATTGTTCCACAGCAATAAAACTCCCATTTATGTTTGTATAAACTTCAGTATATTTGATTATAAATGAGTTTCTGTAAATAAAATACATTGGTCTTGTTCTAAATCATTTATTCATTTACACAAAGAGGTGTCAGTAGGTCAAAAAAAACCTAAAAATGTTTGTTAATGCCCCTGCTCACCAGCCATGCCCCCATCAACCCCACCTAAAATAAAAGTGTCCCTCTTTGGTCATTTGAAATGTTGGGAGGTACGAGGTTGTAAGCTTTCGAGCAGGGACGCTACATCCGGTGTTTCACTTTGCAAAGAACTTGAGAACTTGTATCCCTGTACTGTCTAAACCCATACATTGTAAAGTGCTGCATACATTCTGCAATGCATTGCGTACCCCTCTGGTACTCAAAGGGTTAATTTTTTCATGCATTCATATTAGTTTACCACAGTCTGTCATTAGTTGGCAGCCCTTAACTTCATTTTCATCTTGTTGCTCAAAAATATTCACTTCTATTGTAAAGCTCAGCAAGCCATTTATTCATATCCAGTAAGACCAATTACCTCTAAATGCTTTCTGTGGCCGGATCTCTGTGTTGTAGACAGCTGATGTCTTATTCCTCACAGTCTGTCTGCCCATGTTGATGTTTGGAAGCTTGGTCACAGTGTCCATAGACTTTCTTTCTTGTCCTCGTTCAGATCCTGATGCACCAATCTGTTGGAATTAATAAGAGGTGCAGTGAAATACATCTGACTTGTGTCTGCTCCTAATCTCATGATACATAGTGCTTGATTAACAAAGGAGCTCATGGAAATGCAGCTCCAGGACCAATGAAAACAGTAAGCACATTCTCATTAGTAGTGAGTGAAACACACTATTCAGCCCACAAGGAACACCACAACTTTATTGCTTAATATTGACTGAATATCCTCCTAATCATAATCCTGTAATATAATATTATAATAATAATATTAGTTATATCATAACTAATAATCCTCCATTAACTCTGTGTACTCCGAGTATTGTTAAAAATAAATATTTCTTGTGTGAAATAAAATGAAAGAGAAATTATTATTCTCCACAAACGACGACAGCTGGGATTGTGCTATTAATTATTATTATTTCATGGTGTGCGTTTTCAAGACATTCCCCAGAAGGGACCGCAGGGTACAGGAGGAGAAGCATGTCATGGGGAGAGTTGATTCATATAGGAAGTGTGTGGGATAGGGAGGAGTAAAAGGAAAGGGCTTAAAAGGGGTGGTGACAGGAAGTGTACTGTGGTTTGGAAGAAGAGAGGACAGAGGAAGCGTCCTTCTTTCTCACATTCATTCGTTTGCCTGTCCTTTCTCGGCATCTGGAGACTTCTTCCTGGTGGTGTGGGTTCTGGTCACTGCCCTGTTCCTGTGCTGCGGATGGCGTGCCTATGTGAAGGTCCTTCCTGGGGTTCTGCTGGAAGTCTAAACTGACCTTTTTGTTCCTGGATCGGCTCTCCTGACCCGGCTGTTCTCCATCTGATTCCCCTTGGTGCTCTCTCCTCCCCTGGATCTACGTAGTGTGGAGCGCTCAGCGCAGGTGTTGGCAAGGCCCGCAGCTGCTCTCCCCTCCACCCTGCCCAGGCTGTAAAGCAGGCATTGGGGGATTCTACGACGCTGGCAGTGGAGTGGGGTGAGGCAGTTGGGCCTTCCCTGGGCATCGCATGGGTCGGCTTTGCTCCCTAGGCTATGGTTACGCCACCGATTGTTCTTCCTACAGGGTGCCCTGCCGGCTACGCGTGCCAGGCCTCCTGTTTATGTGGTGTATGGTTTTTTATCCTTCTCTTGCCTCTCGTTTGTGCTCTTAGTTTTGTCTGCTTCCCCCCAAACCTTTTCTGCTTGGGCAGTTTTTCTCCTCGCTTCACTCTGTCTCTCTTTCTGACAGTCTTCTGGGGCTACTCGGTGGGTGCTTTCCTTTCATAGTGCGTTTCTTTTCAGCTCCGTTTGGTGGGATTCCCCTTTTTCTTCTCGGGTTTACTGGTGTTTTGTCCTGGCTTCTTATTCTGCCTCTACCTCTGGTTCTTTTATTTTCTCTGTTGTCTCTCGTCTTGCTTGCTGTGCTCGTTTCTTCCTCTTGCTTTGCTGTTTCTTCCTTTCCTTCCATTGTTATTGCCTGGTCCCCCTCTCTCTGTTGCTTTTCTTGCTCTCTTCTGTTTTGGTGGTGTTTTCGCTGCTGCTTTTCTTAAGGTCTGGCCGCGTGAGCTTATGGGGTTCTTTCCCCATCTGGGCTATGTATGGGTATGTGTGTGGACGTGTGTACTTGTGTGCTTATGGGCAGGTGCATATGGGTTGGCGCTTGACTTGGTGTCAATGTGAGCATGTCTTGTATGGTCCTGTGCACGTCTTGTGTAGCTGTATGGGCCTGCCTTGGGTGGTTGTGTTGGCATCTCTTGTGTGCAGGTGGTCGCATGTGTCAGCCGTTGGGTAGGGGTTAGATATGTCCGCATATTGGGTGCTCTTAAGGGAATGCATGGCTGTATCTGCTTACGGTTCTGTGTGGCTATATGTGGGTTGATGTTTGTATGTTGGGTGAGAAGGTCATTGAAAAAAAAAAAAGATAAATAAGATAAATAAACTAACAGAAATAAATACATGATATTTTAAGAGACATCTTATTGCTAGTGCAGCACGGGATGGCAGGGCTGGTATCTGACCATCTCCATCCTCTGGTGTACGTTGATGGTTGCCTCTTGGTGCTGTCGCTGGCAGTTGAGGGTGTGTCAGTCCCGACCTGGTTTTGTCTTGCGATAGGTAGCTGGTTGAGGATTGTGAGTTGACCTGTGGTGTAGGGTCAGCTCAGGTTACCCTGGGAGTAGGTCCAATGCGAAGCCCGGGCTGGGATCCAGGGCGGCTGTTGCAGCATTCATTGTACTGACTCCCTGCCAGCTGCTTGCATGGAACCGGCACGGTGGTAACTTTGCCGTGTTTTTCATGGCAGGACTCCTTAGGCTCTGGTGATGCTTTTGGTGTTCCGAACTGGATGGCTCCTGTGTCCAGGCTCGCTGGAGCTTCAGAACTCAGGTATTGGTCGTCTGAGGGGCTCTGACACCATTGCTGGTGGTTCTTCCTGATCGGTTCCGAGGTTGGTCATCTTGGTGCAGTTGGCGCATGGAAGATGGGGTGCGCTGAGCTCGTTGGATATTGTACTGAGCTGTGGGCTTTCCTTAACGAGCTGGCATCCCTCGGGGGGCCAGGCTTTTGGTGGAGTAACTCCTGGGTGGAAGCACGGCCAGTCGGAGTACTGGGCTTTCCTGGATCTGTTGGTGACATGGTGGGTGGAACACTCCCTCATGGTCTCGGGTGGAGGATCCTGGGGTTGGTGGGGTGTCCGGTTGGAGGTGCATTGGAGTTTCTCATGTGTCCCACTGCACGTGGGGGGATACGCGGCAGGTGGATATGGCAATGGGCACCGCATGCAGCCAGAAAGGCGGATCTGTTTTTCAGGTGCCTCTGGATCTTTGGGGGCTTGCAGATGGTGGCTGTTCCTCAGTGCCATGTGATTCTGGTGCTGGGAGGTAAGTATCTGTGCGGGTTGTGGCAGTGTGGTGCGCGTGTGGTGCTGAGGCTTTGTATGCTGGGCTATGCCGGGGTGTGTGTATCTCTGGGGAATTTAGTGTGGGCCTTTGGTGTATGGCTCGCTGGTGGTTGTCATTTATATTATTCATGGCTGCTACAGTGTGTTGGCAGCTGAGCATTGGTGTGTGAGTGTGTTTGTGCTCTGACGTATGTTTGCTGTGTGAGTTGTTCTGGGTATGTCTATTGGTCTGTTGGTTTGGTCTGTATGGCCATGTTTCCATATTTTTGCTGTGTGTCTTTCCAGATATAGGGGTGGCTGTTTGGATGCATGTAGATAGATGTATATGGTATCTGCGTAGTTTCGTGTGGGACAGATGTCTGTCTGTGGATTTATTGGAATTTTTGTCTGGTGGGCTTGGGTGTCCATGTCTATGGTGGATGTTTGCTGTATATTTGTGTGTGGATGGTCCCTTTGTACGTTAGGTTCAGTTCAGTCTTTAGTTTATCAAGTTCAACCCTTGTCTCCCACCTCAATGTCTGGTGGGTTGTGTAGCTGTGCTGCTGTCGGTTGGCTTGGTCTTTAGCTGTCCTTGCCGTGTTTTCCAGCTAATGTAGGACCTTGTGCCCCCCCCTTTTGTCGTGCATGTGTGTTTGCAGGGCTGGGGGTGTGTGGTAGGTGGGGTGGGGGAATGAATTTCTCTGTGTGGGTGCTTGTGTCTGGTCTATCTGTGTTTCGAGGTATGGATGCGATTTTCAGTTTATATCTGGGCGGTATGGGTTGGGCCTGGCCCATCTGTTTTGTTCATTGTGGTTTTGGGTTTGTCTGCTTTGTGGATCTGGGTGTGTGCAGGGTGTTTTCCGCTTGGGGGCCGGGGCACTCCCTTGCTGGGGGCCTGGGTACTAGCACAAGTACTACAATAATAACGAAAATTCAATTCCTGTGACAACTGTGATGGGTTTTTCTGTGGTGGTGCTTTGTGGTGTCTCCGATGCTTTATGTGGTGCAGTGAGCATGTTGTGTTTTGTGGGGTACCTGCTGTACCCTTTGTATGCTGTCTGGTACACCTGTCGGTTGCTGGGTTTGGGTCATGGAGTAGCCCCCCATTCCCTCCCCCCCGTGTATATCTGGTTTGATGTGGGTTTGGGGGCAATGGGGTGGGGGCGGGTGTTTTGGTGCGATTGGGCTTTGCTGGACCGGCTGTTTGTTGTGGTTCAGTGCATGTTGCTTGGTTGATTGTTATCTCTGGTTGCTGGTGGTTTGGTGTGGAGTACCATGTGGGGTGTGTGGTTTACTTGTATGATGCTGTGAGTGTCTGGGGAGTACAGACCATAGCTTTTTGTGGGTGTGGGGGGCCGACTGGTTACGGTATTGACAATCGGGCCTGGTGGCAGGGGGCCCAACTGGTCAAGGTATTGACAGTCGGGCCCTGTGGCAGATAGTCCTTGCATGGTTTTCAGAGATCGATAACTGATGTGGTAAAGTTAAGGGATTTTGTCCTCGGGCAGAAGCCCTTTGGGAGTTTCCCTGAACTTAGTTTGCAGGAGTTGATATTACCCATTGAAGCTAAAGTGGATGGCCAATGAGGTAATTCACTGGGAGTCAGCTGGAAGTGCTGACAAATATTGGGATCACATGTAGTGCAGAAGAAGGTGGGGCTTAGCATGACCCCATACAATTTGGCCATGCTTGGGTTTTTTTAAGGGAAAGCAGATTGTCAAGGACTGTCTGTTAATGATTGGTTAATGATTTAATGATTGTTGTGTTTGAATAAGAACAATAAATATTTAATGGGTGTGAAAATAGTTGAATAAAGCTGTGGTCTGTTATCCCCAAAATAGATGTGTCTGTACTTATTTATGAATCGTACCCTCTCCCTATGACAAGTACTGTACCACCACCACTCACTAAACAGTAGTGTCCACTTACCTGTTACATTTAATGCTGTAGTAAAATAATAAAATATAACAAAAGAAACAGAAAAAACACCCTTTATTTGTTAGACAGATACACAAAGATTACAGAGATCCTCTCAGTTCACAAGCTCCAGTGGTCTTCTTAGCTCACAGGCTCTTCCAGTGCCCTTGGATGAGAAGTACAGACAGCCCCTTTTGATGTCAGTGTCCTTCTTCACTTGATGTTTTCCACAGATAACGTCACTCAACGACAGTGAAAACTCTAGCAGCCCAAGCCGCCACTTCTCATCCATTTAAAGGGATAGTAATGTTTCACAATAAAAGCAGTACCAATTAATCTTCATAGTATTTGGGCTATGGAGAGTATTGTTTCAATATTGTCAGAGTTGTAGTTCAAGAGTAATTGAATGATAAAATATCCCCCTCCCACCCCTTTTACTGATATAACACTGTTCACCTCAGAGCAGCAACACTGTCCAGATGGATCACAGAGAGGGACAATCTTCAGTGAGCATAAAGGAAAACCTGAAAAACCTTCAAGGGGGGCAGGGTTTTCTTTATACTCATAGCCAGAAGATTGTCCCTTGCTGTGAGCTGTCTGGTCAAGTGACCAGATTCCACATCTGAGAGGAGGTGGCTTACAGTAGCTAAAAGGGGCAGGAGGGGGATACTTTATCATTCAGTTACTCTTGAACTACAACTTTGACAGGACTGAAATAACACTATCAATGGCCAAAATACTATGAATATTAATTGGAGCTGCTGCTTTTGTGAAACATTACTATCCCTTTAACTATTGTATGGAAGCAGAGGTATTCTATAGCTAGGGCAGGGAAATACGAATAAAAAGACAATAAAATAAACTGACATTCAATAAAAATACATTGTCTACAATAGGAGACAATGAGAACTTTTGTTTTAGGTGGTGTTGCTGGGAGGGGCATTATCGAGACTATTTAAGATATTTCATCACCTAGTGACACCTCTTTGTGTAACTGAATAAATAATGTAGAGCAGGACTACAGTATTCTATTTACACAGCCTAATGTATAAACAAATGTATTAAAGTTTAAACAAACATTGATGTGAGTTTTATTGCTGTGCAGTGTGATACACTTATATACAAACCAGTCTCTTAAAAAGAGGGACACCGGGGTGGGAAGGGGGGACAGAAGGATTTGGGTCTCAAAGAATGACTGTCCCTACTAAAAAGGGACACTTGTGCAATGTGTCTTGGATTGGGAAATTCGATTTGTCCCTATGGTGCAGCTGGTTTACTGCAGAACTGCAGCTCTTCAGACTACTGAATAGCTCCTTATAGGTGCAATTCCATAAGCTCAAGAGGAGCAATTTGGAAAGAAATACACTACCCCATGAGGGAGAAATTAAAATTCCCAATTATTTAAATGGGACTATGAACCCAATGAATGCTAGAAAGGTCGCCAGTGCATTGGAAGGCCCCATTTGAATTGCTTGGGATTGGTGAAATGTTTATTTGTCCCCTTTGGGCAGTAGGATTGCTCCAGAATTGCACCTCTTTAGGTGACTGAAATGCATCTTATATTACTAGATCCCATGCAAAGGTTACAGACACAAATAAAAACTCTATTTTTCATAATACTTTCCCTTTAACGGAGGATATTAAAAATAAGCGACAGAGAGAGATCAGTTCAGTTGGAAGATGTAAATAATGTGTTGTTTGGGAGTAGTAGACAATGATAATGCAGTCACTTACCTTTGTAGTCATCCCTGCCTGCCACGGCTTCTTGTAATTGCGATTGGAATATTTTGAGGCAAGAGAATGGCAAGTACGCTGGGACACCGCCTGCTTCACTCTCACATGCTCAGCTTGCTCCCTCTCCTGCTCCTGTCTGCGTAAATAAGCCTGGAAGGCAGGTGAGAATTTCAGGGTGTCATTATGATATAATAATCAGAGACCGTGATACAGAAGGAATTCAAAACTAGTCCATCATGCAACAATTTTTGCATTCCACCATACTGCTCTCCTTCCCCCCATATTACCCATCATGGAAAGGTTTCCATGGTAGATCCCTGGGGCTCAATTCAATTGGAAAGGGTAAAACAAGCGTTAGTGCTAAAATGAGTTCCAACTATTACACGCATAATTGTACCGTAGGTATTCTATTACTTGTCCTGAATCCACCATAACGAACAATGGTCACTTGAATTCATGTGGATAATGTGCATTGCAGGTTTTTTGACAACTAAACAGTGTTGGCATCAAGTGGTAAACCCCGGGAGAACAATGAAAATTCAAAGGAAAACAGGTAACGTGCATTGTTTCATGACAGGGGACAATGTCTCCAGAACACAAATCCAGCCAATCAAAAGCTATCAAAGTTGCAACCAAAATGTAAAAGGCTACATTTAAACAACAATACAAATGACATACCTTGCTTGTGTTTGGACGTTCACTGAGCTAGAGCAGAAGGCCCCAGGACCAGATGAAAGATAGAGAGTGACAGAGAGAGGATCATACACAGGTAGAGTGGTAGTGGGTAAAGGAGCAGAGCAATTTACACTAAAATAACACTACTACACTTTTGCACATATCGCACAATCAACATCCATACACAAACACACACACACCTTTTGTTTTTCAGCACCATACATACTTTATCTTTATTTTCATACAGTGGGATTGAGTGAATGGAAGGAGGTGACAGCTTGAGTATGGAAAAGTGACTGTGCGAGCGACTATGTATGAGTGGATAAGTGAGGGACGGCGGTAGAAAATAGACATCAAGATGTCAGGGAGAGGAGTGAAGGCCAGAGTAATGGGGAGAAGCGCTGGAGAGGGAGAAGATTTGGAGGCTGGAGGGTTACCCAGCCAAGTACAGAGAGAGACCAAGATGGCAGTTGGTTGCCTAGAGGATGTGGAGGAGACACATGTTGGGAACTGTAATTCCCATGACCCACCACCAGCCAACAGCAGTTTGGGGCTCATGCAGTGGTTCGGGTGTGTATCACCCCTATCTCCTGCAGGAAAACCTGAAAATTATGTGAATTAAACTGTGGTCCATTGTCCTTCACTAGCTGCTTAGGGAGTCCAAATGTTATTCTATTTCTGTGTATTTTCAATAAAACTGCATTTTACCTAAACCTTCTGTGTCTGAGTGTCCATAAAACCGTTACAGGTAGAGAGAGATAATGTGTGTCTGTGAACTTGGCAACTGTGAGTCCTGTTCGTCATAGTTTCTGCTTCTACTATTAATTCATCTTTGCTGAACTTATTTTTGTCCCTTGACTTTTGTCTCCGAAATTTTCCTTTGGCACTGTGCTGGCCTTTTGATTCCCTGGCTCCTGTCCTTCTGGCTTGTCTTTGCATCTTGAGCTTACCTTCTCCTTTGGTACCATTCCAGTGGATTTTATGTTGCTGACGCTGCCTGTCTGAATTTGCCCCTTCCACTAAGCTGCATAAGGCAGCCTCTTGGCTATTTCTCAGTACCTTTCCACCCCGGAAGCTCAATGACTTGCTCTCCCTGTCGTCTGAGGTGATCTTCCTTGCAAGAAACCATTCTGATCCTCCATCGCCTTCAGGAAGAAGTTGAGGCTGCCTTCAGCTTGTCAGCATCTTTCCTTCCAGCCGTGAGTACCTCAATTAGTTTTATTAGCCACTTGTTCTAGTGGTTACTTTGTTTTTTGACTGCATGTCTTCTGTCCCTCGCTGACTGCTTCAAAGAGCTCCTCTACCTGCTGGTGGTCATTTACAATCTTCTAGATTTCTGTGGTTGGATTCCTTCTTCCTCTTCACCTGTTGGCTTTCTTATTCAGCCTTGCAGGCTGTTCTCTGAATCCTCCTTTAGGTTTCCCTTTATTTTATGTGATTTTTGGGAATTTATTTCATCCAGTTATTTATTTATTTATTTTTTTGCCTGGATGTCCTGTAGTTTGTTCTTTTCCTCCAGTCAGGCCTATATCTCCTTCTGTGGGCATCAGCCATCCTCCCAGGGTCCATAGTCTGAAGGAGTGTTTATCCTGTTTCACTTTCTGGCTCAAACGGAATCAGACATCTGGCTTCATGACCAGCATCTTTAATTACAGCTTTGGCTGCAACAAAAACATTCTGGAAGGCTATGACTTTCCCTAGTTTCACTTCCAAACAAGCGTTCACAGGCATCTTCCCTGGATGGTACTGGTTCCTTGCTGCTCCTTGTTGACAGTCCTATGAGAGAGGTGAGGATAATGTGTGTCTCCGTTTCGTATGAGGGCAGTAAGAAAAATGTATGGCTGTGTCCTATGGGAGAGGTGAGAATAATGTGTGCCTGTATTTTCTATGACTGTAGGGATAACGAGTGCCTGTGTTTCCTATAAGGGCAGTGAGGATAATGAGTGGCTGTGTTTCATATAAGGACAATGAGGATTATTTGTGACTGTGTCCCATCAGCCGAGCAACTGTGTGTACATACAGTTTAAATGACTTTTGATTCAGAATTGAGCACAAATAAATCCCAGGTATAGTAATTAGTCTATTGTAAACTTAAAATGCAATTTCTGTTTTTCTATTTGTGTTTTCAGTAACCCCATCTACAATCCTGGGCTTGTCCCTATATGGGAACTGTGTAATGTCCATTTTTATTTTTACTATCATTACTGCAAAAATTGCTCGCACCTAATTTTGTTTAACGAACACTTTCTTTGACCTGTAATATTTTAATGATTTGATGTTTTTATTTTATAAAATAATTACTGAGCTGGTAAATTTACTGACAGTTTGCAACTCTGTAAGAGGAAGTCTCAGTAAAATCTATTTACCTGGTACTCTGAGTCCATTCGATGCTGTACATCTCTCATGTGATTGCGATCGACAATTGATTTCCGTTTGTGCCATTCTTCCCCCATCTGAAAATGCAACAGGGAGAGCTTAAGTTTCTGGTATGGTTCTGATTCAAATTATCATGCTTCTATATAAATGTACTAGCAATAGAAGCACGGTGTTGCCCATGTGAGACTTATTCAGGAGGGAAGGGAGGGAGAGAAGAGCCCAATATCTGGAGGGTGAAAGAGGAGAGCAGGAGGAGCGGTTAAGGGATAGGGCAACAGGAATCGTGAAAGGGAGGGCAGGAGAGAAGAGGAGGAGCTGCAAAAATGAGAGTGGGAGAGTAGAGCAGGAGCTGTGAAAGATAAGGGAATGTATAGTTATAGTGCAGGAGCTGCAAAAGGGAGAGTGGGAGAGGAGAGCAGGAGCGGTGAAAGGAAGAGAAAGTGAGGAAAGAGCTGGAGAGGTGAAAGAGGATGGGTGAGGAAAGCAGGAGTAGCAAAAAGGAGGGTGGCAGGGTGTGAATGAGAGCAGAAGAGTTTGAGTGGAAAAGGCAGCAAGGACAGGAGAACAGCAGGAGTGGAGAAAGTGGAGGTTTAAGAGAGGAGAGCAGAATATCCTGGATGGCAAAACAGAGGGTGGGAAGGAGAGAAGAAGAGTTGGAGCAGTGAAAGGAAGTGTGAGAGGGAGAGAAGATGAGTGTTCCTGTGGTGATTTGGACAGAATTAAGCAGGGGGGCTTAGCCTCCTAGGCCAAAACCTGTCCAATTAATCACTGCAGGGGCATGTTCCTGCAGTGATTTGGCCAGAAATGGGCAGGGAAGCAGATGGTCTTCTGTACCTGTTTAGGGCTCTTCAACTGCGGATAACTAACTGATTGGCACTAATTTTACTGGTTTTTCAGTTGTTTTGCTGGAAATTTTTCAATAAATATCTACAATCCATTTTATATGAAAATGTAGCATTTAATGCCTTACGTCATTGGTTCGCAATCTTTTCCTGCTTATGGCATCCCTAACATGCACACTAAAATTTTCAGGGCACCCCTAACATTTTATAGGCCCTTTCGTAATGACTTACTGATGTATACAAGATATAAATGTACAGTTATTCTTAAATTTCAAAGTCAAAATGACATTAAAGAGCATATTTTGGGTAATAATTCCTATAAATATACATTAGGAAGTAAACTTAAAATTTTGTTTCAATTAATGCATTGAACAAATGGGGCAATCTAAACTGGTGTCCATGGCACACCAACATGCCACTGCACCCTGGTTAAGATGTTATTGATACAACTGTAATCAGTATTGCTTCATATGTAGTGACACTTTATCAGACTGTTTGTAATAAAATCCGCTAGATGGTTATATTTTGCCCTCCGTGTTTTCTAAAGAATTAAAACCATATGTTTGAGCAGAGAAAGACTGATATATTAACCCCCATGTCTATTTAACCCCTTGGATGCTAGAGACATCGCCAATGCATTGCTTTGCAATGCGCTGGGGATATCTCTATCATTCAAGGGGTTGAATGTAGTATTTATGATCTGAATACACAAGGAAATAATATAGTATAGTACACTACTGAATTATGCCATTTTGTCCTATGTTAGGCAATGCATATGAGAATTCTACAAATGCTAAGTCCAGATTTAGCTTATTTCTAGGGTAATTTGAGAAAAACTGGCAGTAAAATAAACTTGCTCATTGATAAATGCTTGGTGGTGCTTGATAATCATATGTGAGCAGTGACAGATACACAGCTTTTCAGGCACTTAGGTAAATAGATCCCATAGGGTGAGGTACCAACCAGCAAAATCCACCCACATCAAGTTACTTAGAACAAGTAAACTAGAGGATTCTGCCATCTCCCTGTATGTCTTATATAATCCCAAAATATATATACTAGCAGCTAGTAGAAGATAAAGCTGTAGTTTGATTTTGTCCCCCCAAAAAATGCAGCTAGTATATATTCATAGTAATCAAGCCCCAAGTTAAGGCTGAAGGGAAGTATATTTCAACAATAGTCAGAGAGCCACAGGTTGCCCACCCCTGGCATTCAAAGCCAACAATGAATTGTTACAAATTAGTATAATTTCACAAAAATAGGCTGACCAGACCTCACCTTTAACCTGGGACATATAGGAAAAATGCATACTGCAGGACTGCTTTGATTTCAGTGAAGAACTGAAATATGCCTATTTCCTATGTGTCCCAGGTTAAAGATAAGGTCTGGTCAGCCTATACAAAAATACATTTTCATAAAGTTTAGATCTTTTAAAAAAACAAAATTGCATAGAAATTCCAATGTCTAATCTGCAGTTTATCTTATGCTTTATTTCTCCACGAATGGGATATAAACTCCCAAACCTCCAGCTCACCCCAGCTAGTAAGTTTGGTCCTCAGTTCTGGATCTTGAGTCCGAGAGGTGTCTAGAGGTGAGAGATAAATGAGGTTGCTGTAGCCTGCAGAGTGAAGCGTCCTTATGTCTCCATGGTAACAGGAGGGGGAGCTATAGAAGAATGGAAAGGAGGCTGGGCTGGTCAGCATGTGTATTTATAGCAACAGGGCCTAGTCTGAAACAATCACAGTAATAACCATTAAAAGGTATAACCTTTATACCACTCTTGTGAGTTTTTTGCTACACTGAATCCTATCTAGTAATAACCTTTATTAGAGTGATTGTTTTGGTGTTTCTGTAATCATTAGAGAAAAGAAAATATGCACATTTTAATTACAGTCTTACATACCACATTACACAAAGCGTTAAAAACACATACAAGCACTGTAACTTATTCAGAGTCTCCTGTGTCTATATGCATACGTATGGTAGGGTGACCACGGGTCCCGGAACGTCCGGAACTGTCCCTTATTTCAGGGCTATGTCCCGCGTCCCCTTCAACCGGGACAATGAAGTGTCCCGGAATGAAGCCAAGCCGCCCTGGATGTCAGCCTGCAAGCGGTGTGTCACATCATGGACGCCGCTCGCGGCGTCCATGATATGACACACCGCTTGCAGGCTGACATCCAGGGCGGCAATGCAGCTTACCTGGAGGCAAGCGCTCTAGTAATACAGAGCGCTGGGAGATGACATCATCTCCCAGCGCTCTGCATTACTGGCCATACCGCGCGGGAGCTTCAGCTCTGTGCCGGAGGAGGCACAGAGCACATTCCATGCCGCTAGACCACCAGGGACTTAAGGTGTGACGGGGCAACTAGGGTGACCACGTCCCGGAATGGCAGAAGGGAAATGTGGTCACCCTAACGTATGGACTCACACACACATGCATGTATGCTTCACTAGTCGTCAATATTGCTGTGTAACACCAACAGAAACAGACATGGAGCTGAATTTGTACAGAACAGACATTACCAACAGCAGAATAGTATATGAAATCACACAAATGAGCACATGTTGGGAAATTAGTAGCCTATTTTTTTTTTTTTTTTTTAACAGAACATGGGATTAAAATTCAACTTTAACCCCTTAAGGACCAGAGGGGTGGCCAATCTCTCTGGTCCTTAAGGGGTTAAAAGCAGCGACAGCAAAACCCGGGCACAGGGAGCCCAAACCAGAGACTGTCTCTAAAGCATTGCAAAGAAAGGATCATGGAATCTATCTCGCATTTAGGTGGGTTAAAAGTCCAGTATAAATCCATAAGAATGTTTATTTCCCCAATAGTGCAACTGGTTTGCTCCAGAATTGCTCTACTTAAACATAAGGCCCAGAGTGATTAAGAGAGGATTTTGAATGCTTTCATTAGTAATGATTTAAACATGATATAGCAGGGTACAGTCAACTAAGAAAATAATTCCCTGGAGGCAAACTGAAAGGAAGCATGTTGGGGCTAGGAGCCAGATGGTATGGCTGAGTTTACCATTGGCTGAAGGGGAAGGTGGGATTTGCAAGGCCCTTTAGGTAGTGAGTGTGGGCACTATATTGAGCATATTGATTGACAGCTGAGTGGCATCCCTGAGTTCTGGCAGCCTTCCTACCACATGGCACAATGTCCATCATCAAAGAACTCCTGGAAGAGGTGCAGCATTTTGCAGAAGCTGGAGATGAATCCTGGTTAAGGGAGCAATTTGCAAGATGGGCAGCAGTATCCTCAGAGGGAGTGGGTCTTCCGACTGAAAGGCCAGTGCACAGGATGAGAGCTCTGGGTTTCCTGAATGCCTTAGTTCCATTGGCAGGTCAACCACATGCAGGAGTTGGAGCCCTGGAGTCACATGATCCAGTTCAAAGGGCTGAAGGAGAGCAGCACCACCAATGGAAGGGAGTCTCAGATTGATGCCTGAATCTCCCACATTTGGGGGATGCAGCTAGGCAGTTGAGGTATCATATTTTAATTGGGGCTGGCTGGTGGTCTACTGGGAACTGCATTGTCTGGAAGTTTTAAGGCCTTCATTATTGTGCACCTAGTGGTTTCCCACACACAGTGAGATTATAGGTCAAGAAGGGGATTCAGCTTTTGAGTTCTTCATAGGGCATTTGTGGAATCTTCAGGTATCAGAAGGGTGGTGTCTGGGGGGTGGTCATCATTGGTGTCACTGTCTGGATTAGCTGTCATGTTCTTTTTTTCCTGAAGGTTATACTGAGGCAAATGGAGCAGTATCAGTTTCTATACCAGGATTACCTGCAAGACTGGATCTTGGATCATCATCTGCCATGCAGTCAGTATCCTCACTGCAGATCTCACTGCCACTGGGTACAGGATAGTAAATGGGGAGTTCTTTCAGATCTATGGGGTAATATGAGGTTCCTGTTGGGTCTGTGGCAAGATAGGGGTCTGGGGTTTTAATCTCTGGAGCAAAGGGCTTAAGGCTCCTGGGGGTGGTGGTTATTGTATAGGGTGGGGGTCAACTATTGTTTCTGTTAGGGGGTCAGGTAACATTGTGGATCCCTCTGTAGCTGCTTTGCTGGTGCAAGGGAGCCTGGTACTGTGACCGTAATTTCCTGGGGTGTGATTGAAAGGTCTGACTTCAGGTCACCTCAGGGTTTGTTGGTGACCACAGTCCCATATGTTTAAAGTTTGAAGCAGTTGACCTGTGGTGTTTTGGTCCTTGCTTATGTTTAAACATTGTTAATAATTGCCTGATTTACTTCTTAAGCTAAGTGGTTAGGCCAGCCTAGAAAAAAGCCGGCAAACTAGTGTTGCACCTATATATTTGTACCCATTGAGCTGCAGGGACCAGATAAGGGGGTACAGGGGTTATGGGCTAAATGTTATGGGTGTGTATGAGCATAGACTCAGAGGTAGGGTAGGTCATGTTTGATCCTACCAGGGGCTTATATATTTACAAAGGCTTAAAGTATATATACGCAATGGGTAGTTATAATTGTGTTTAATTATAACAAATAAAGAATGTGGCTTCACTCATTCATGTAATCAATGTGTATATATTGGCAACCAGTACGCTAATGCAGCAAGACAAGAATTCTTTAGAGGTGGCGCATCATGGAGGGGAATCATATCAGGGCAGGGGCTAAGAGCAGGATGTATGGAAGAGTTTACTATTGGCTGAGGGGGTGGATTGGCAGGCAGGAGTTGCAAGGCTATTTGGGGACTGAGTGGGGTGCCATATTAAAGGGATAGTAATACTTAAAATGTAAAAAAAAATATGTTGTAGAGTGTATCCCCCTTGAGTAAAACAAGGGCACTCCCACTGCTGAAAGGTGTTTCATTCAAAAGTTATTAATTTTCAAAGTTTAATTTTTTAGGTGCAATATCACAGTGGCCTGAAATTGTACAGTGGCGCTGTTGCTACACCATCCTATAGAGATTTATGGTCAACTGACCAGAGCTGTCCATAGGATTGTGTAGCAACAGCACCACTGTACAATTTCAGGCCACTGTGATATTGCACCTAAAAAATTCAACTTTGAAAATTAATAACTTTTGAATGAAACACCTTTCAGCAGTGGGAGTTCTCTTGTTTTACTCAGGGGGATAAACCCTACAACATATTTTTTTTTACATTTTAAGTATTACTATCCCTTTAAGTAAATTGACACCTGAGCAGAATCCCTCCCTGTTATTGTGTTTATGGGGCTGTGATGTAGTTTGTTTACAATGCCAGGTCATAAAAGCAACTGTGAGCGGGATTTTGTTCTACTGTCGCAGTTTGTCAGTGCTTTTGGTCCTTGCCAATGTTTAAAGGTTGTTAATAATTGCTTGATTTACTTGTTAAGCTATGTGGTTAGGCCAGTAGCCTAGGAAAAGAGGGAGAGGACTAATGTTGAAGGTATATCATCATACCCATTGAGCTGCAGAAACCAGTTAATGGGGTACAGGGGATTATGAATTAAAAATTATTAGTGGGTCTGTGCATAGACTCAGGGGTGAGGTAGGTCATGCTTGGTCCTACTAGGGGATTATTTATATTGACAAAGGCTAAAAGTAATTAATCATGGGATTCTTATAATTGTGTTTAATTATGGCCTGCTTTCACCCATTCTAGTAGGCAATGTGCATTTACTGGCAACCAATACCCTAATTCAGCAAGACATGATAAGCCTCACTTTTATTCAATAAGACTATTGGACAGGGTTTGTCTTCTAAGTTATCTAAAAAGTGGACTGTCATTTGCATATTAGAGTTTATATATAGTCAAAAATAAAAAAAATCTGAGAATAGCGCTAAGGAAAATCTTCACAGTATGTTCACTAATGTTCATAGTTTAGGGAATAAACTTCCTAACGGATTCCAATTCTTACTAGGGATGAATAAAACTTGGTGGCTATGGCAGAGTCTTAATGCAATAAAACCCATGCCATACATCCCAAGAGACAGTCCCTCTTTGAGACACAAATCCCTCAGCCACTTTTTCCTAACCTGGTGTCTCTCTTCTTTAACAGATCAGAATATGTACTGTGTATATATATATATCACATTGCTTCACAGCAATAAAGCTAACATTAATGTTTGATTAAACATAATGTGTGTTCAGAAATTAGTCTGTGTACATAAAATAATCTGGTCTTGTTTTAAACGTATTCAATTATAAAAAAAAAGCTGTCAATAGGTTATGATGTAACAATGTTTTCTGTAGTGTCCATCTTTGGCCATTTGAAATGTTGGGATATATGAATGACTGGGACACGAGTCAGTATTCAGAAAGCATAAGATAAGCAATATTGGAAAAAACAATTGCACCATAATGGACACATAAAAAGGTATTTAAATGGGGAGTTTAACCTGGGAATGCATTCCTTATTTTTGTTTCAAACTAGTTTATGAAACATAAATCAGTTTACTGTTTCAGAATGGGATCCTAGGGGACTGATGGGGTGTGATGGGGAAATTGCTTTAGGCACGCAGAGGGTTAAGATCTTGTGAAATAAAAATAGTTTTTTGGTTACAGAGAGTTATTGGTATACAAAAGGCAAAGAAT
Source organism: Rhinophrynus dorsalis (assembly GCA_037306005.1). Lineage (NCBI taxonomy): Eukaryota > Metazoa > Chordata > Amphibia > Anura > Rhinophrynidae > Rhinophrynus > Rhinophrynus dorsalis. The sequence goes on from CM074719.1 coordinate 358,556,277, forward strand.
GTCCTGAGGTAAGCACAGTTTTGTGGTGGAGTGTGGATGTAGTGTGAGGTCAGTATTTTTAGGAATGTGAAACTTTAGGGAAGGTAAGAGATTTTTTTCCACAGAGACATCTTATTTTATAGTACAAAATATAACCCAGGTAATTTGCGCGTACGTTCACTGTTACTTTATATGTACTTTTCTTTGTCTCATGAAAGTTTGTTTCTGTGTCTATAAAAAGTCATACTGCGCCACACCTATTTCAGAATGGTGATCTGATCTAGTGGTGCTGATCATTGATTCACTGCATGCTTAATGAATCCTTATAATTATTAGCCCTTACATATCCAGTGTGGACATTAACACATTTTTATATAGACCTTTAAAAAAAATTCCACAACATTACAGAATTATGAATGCATCACATTGATTAACAATTCAGATGACAATATTGTATGGGTGTAGAGATAATTAACAACATGACATCATCTGAGTAAGGGGGAATATAATGAAAGAGGGGGCAGCAGGGAAGCAGTGGGATGGGTGGTGCAGGTCCCATACGTATCAACCTTGTCAGTTGTATCAGCTTGGAGATTCTCAGAGTACATGCAAGCATTAAAGGAACACTAAAAAAACATAATCTAGCTATACTCCATGCTAGCCTCTGTAAAAATTATCTATTTGTTTTCTAAAATCTAATGTATGCTCAGTGGGGCTCTATTTCTGCTTTTTCCAGGGCTTCCATTACAATAGCAATTTTGATAGGTGTTCCAGAAGTTATAGTGTTTTATTGTCTGTTAATGGGCCTGATATATCAGCCTTTCTGAATAGGAGTGGGTACTAATCACAGCATACAAATAAACTCAACACATTAATAGCATTAGCACTGCACAGTTAACTAAATTGTGTCTGTATAGCACAGGTAGCCAACCCTGGTCCTCAAAAGCTACCAACAGTGCATGTTTTAATGAACAAGCACAGCTAGACTGAGTAACTGAGATATTAATTTGCATACTTGGGAACTTATTCTCTTTGAGCCCCCGGAGAGGGCTCACGTGCTGCCAGACAGGGGATGTCAATGACACAATTTGCATCACAAAAGGGGTGGGGCTTAATTGTCTGTTTGTCTTAAAGTGGGCAGGGAGGAACAGGGTGGGAAGAAGAGGAAGCTCACCACTGCTGGTGAATCCACCTGTGTCTCCGGAGACCTGGTAATTCAGTCTGAAAACAAGAGTCTCCAGGGCAGATCCAGAGAGTTTCCAGATATGCTAATTTGCTCACCTGTGCTGATGCTGTTATATCCTGAAATAATGCACTGTTAGTAGCTCTTGAGGCCCAGGGTGGGGCTACACTGCTATATAGGATAGTCTACATTAGTATTAAAATCCTAATTTAAGATTAGATTTTAGGGATCTAAACATAAAAAACAACATTTTATAGATGCTAGCTGTAAGTATTTGATATTTAAAATGTATACCCTAATGTTTTGCTTGGTATTAGTTTCTGATGGAGGATCTTTAGATTTACGTCATGCAGGCACTTCATTAGATGAATTTCCTGGAGGTCCTTTTCTTCTTGTATCAAATTTTCACCATCTTGCTTGTCACTTTGTGGAAAAACCTGTGGTTCAGTATTTTATAAAGTGTTGTAGACCTCTCTAGCTTTCAAGACATTAAAACTGCAGTGGAAATTTTACATTTGTTTCCTATGGTGCAGTTGCTTTGCTTTTCCATGTAAAAATATGTACAGACTCCCTGTGCTTATGAATTTACCTAGAGCCTTCTCTGACTCTCCTACATTATGCTTGTCATTCAGAACACTTAAAGCACCGAAGAGTGAGTGCCACATAGGTCTTGCATCCACAAGTAATTCAAAGATGTCACAAGGAACAAAGTAATTTTTCGGTAGATAATCAATCCCTCCCTGATCGTACAATAAAATCAAATACATTTTGAGCAGTTCATTGTCTCCATTAGTCCTTTGCATGCCAGAGGGGTATCCAACCCACTATGAAACACTGGGCTGGGTACCCCTCTGGCACTCAAAGGGTTAATACACCACAGACCTCCATTAAACAGGAAATAACCAAAGCTGAAAAAAGCAATACAAACTTCTGAAAATAAATATATGGTATTTCCTTCACACCTAACACACACCAGTCTGGTTACAAGCTCAGAATTAAAAAAAGAAAAAAAATGAACATTATATTGTATCTAAAGGATGTTTGAATTAGGGGACAAAAACGGTAAACTCCTAGCATTCCTCTCTACTAATGTTGCTGGACTTGGATCATCTTCTGTAGAAATATTTTCCCGTTAACCAAGGATTTTTAACCGATCAACTCAATTCTCACTACTCTTCTTTGAGGAAGCTTCCATATCAAATTGCCACAAAAGACCTCCTTAGGCTGGAGGTCTTTCACTCCCTAAGACATCCATCAATTACCTAGCCTCACATATAATGTGGCATGGTAAACCCAGTTAAACACATATAATCCATCATCTATTACAGAGGTAGCCTTACTGGGATCCTTTGAATCACTAGCCAATTTTTTCATAAAAAGACAAATATCGTGTAATATAGAAAAACATATATTGCAGGGTTTGTCTTGCTAGTTAAAATGTGTACTTCTTCCGATAAGGTGTTTTATTGGAAAAAAAACTTAAATTGTTGGGGTGTAGTACCTCCATGGAGCAAAGTTTTATGGTTGCAGTCTGTGGAAGGTTATTGTCACTGACAGTCACTTACAGACTGCTATAGCAAGATGCAAGCATAAAATTTCAGACCATGGAGGTACCGCACAGAGAAAATGCAAGTTTGAGCTGTTATGAATTTTGAATAAAACATCTCTCTGCAACAGGTGTACCACTGGATACATTGGGAGAGAGCCTCTGTGGGAAGCTACAGACTTGTGGATTTAGGAGAGAATGAAAAAGTACTGCCAGGCACTGTGATCTATATAGACTGAGGCTGAATCACCATAAAACCCTTTGTGAGGAGGAGTTACTGTGTGGAATGCATGAGAACTGTAATTATTGAAAAGGATATTATGCTATTAGATCTGGGTCACTTTATTGGTTTTTTATTTTTGTGTATTAGGTGTGAAATGAGGCATTCTAAAGAGGCATCAATCTGGACTGTCATTTTGGATAATACACACACACACACATTTTTTTTTACTCTGGATCTATCTATCTATATTCAGCTAGCAATGTCGGACGGTGTTGCACATCTCTGTTGTTTTTTTGTTGTTGTTTTTTTTTTTTTAGCGCTGCTTAACCCTTTGAGTGGCAGTGGGTTATGCAACGCATTCCAATGCATTGCATACCCCTCTGGCACTCAAAGGGTTAATGTAAGGCTCTGTGAGACAGGATTGTATATAATGTATATTAATGTCCTATCTCAGTAATGCTCACATTAATCCTCTGAGTGCCAGAGGGGTATACAATACTTTGGAATGCGTTGAATACCCCTCTGGCACTCAAAGGGTTAAGCATTGTTTAAAAAAATAACCAAAGAGATGGGAAGTCATTAGTGTAGGCAAATTTACATATTTACGACTCAGTGATGTGAAAGCAGACAAACTGGGCTCAATAATGACATTGAATTTATAGAAACATATTTTTAGCTCCACATCCATGTTTACAAAATGTGAATTACAACCACATTTTTAGGAACACATTTCTGTCAGCCGTATAATACAGCTATTTACTGTACAAGTGAAAGCCTGCTGAAACAATGTAAATGTTTACTTTGCAGTGCATGCCACTACTTTAAAGTAAATATGGTAATTGAAATATATAGCTCTTTGCCTTTTATAGGTATTTTACTGACATCTCTTTTTTCACCCCTCCAATGGTATTATATTACTGACAGGATATGTTGGCAACTGTGCTCACATCATCATTTAACATTAAACTTGACGAATAGGAAAATTGTCCTATTATTTCCCCACATATAGTTTAACCCTTTAAGGACCACTGGGTTGCATACTACTATACGTAATACGTTTATTGTGACAGGAACAACTCAGATACTCTATGAAGGTTGTTGCAAAAAACAACTGTTTGTACAGGTGACATGTCTCCACCTTCAGAGCACGACAAAGTCACTGTGTTTTCTGAGGGCTTGTTAACCCTTTGAGTGGCAGAGGGTTATGCAACGCATTGTAGAGCAATGTGCTGCGTACAGCTCTGGCACTCAATGGTTTAACCCCTCCCACTGATGCTGTCTCCAATGTTGATATTGGCTATAATTTCAAGCACGGTTGCTTACTCAGTGAGTCTGTGGTTGGGTAGGAGCAGACAGGATGTGAGGAGTTTGACAGAAGCCATGAATCCATTCCTACCAGCGATCCCTTTACTGGTCTTACAGAGAAAGTATGGTGCCTCTCCTCTGTGTTTTGGGGCAAATGTTGAAATAGATTAAATAATACAATATTTACAGGCTTCCTTAACCCCTTGAGTGCCCCTGTGAGTGAGTGTGTCAACCATGAATTTTTGTTTTTGGTGAGACAGAAGCTCAGGGAGGGCTAACTTCTTGCAGAGATTTTGACAGGAGTGGTCCCCCAGAAGTCTTTATTATATATATATTATTAGATTTAAGCATATCAGGTCATGTGTATTTGTGTAATGAGAGAGGGTGTGGCCTAAGGAGATGAACACCCTGTGTCAAGGTGTGCATAATTATTAGGCAGCTTCATTTCCTCAGGCAAAATGGGCAGGAAAAATAGATATAACTGACTCTGAAAAGTCAAAAATTGAAAAAAGTATTTCAGAGGGATGCAGCACTCTTGAAATCGCTAAGATATTGGGGCGTGATCACAGAACCATCAAACAGTTTGTTGCAAATAGTCAACAGGGTCCCAAGAAACGTGTTGAGGAAAAAAAGACAAGTTAACTGCCAGAGATTTGAGAAGAATCAAACATGAAGCTACCAGGAACCCATTATCCTCCAGTGCTGTCATGGCCACTAGAAGGAAGGCTGAAGCCCGACCACCACTGAACAAGACACGTAGGTTGAAACATCAAGACTGGGCCAAGAAATATCTGAAGACAAATTTTTCAAAGGTTTTATGGACTGATGAGTTGAGAATGACTCTTGATGGTCCAGATGGATGGGCCCATGGCTGGATCAGTAACAGGCACAGAGCTCCACTTCAACTCAGATGCCAGCAAGGTGGAGGAGGGGTACTGGTATGGGCTGGTATCATCAAAGATGAGCTAGTTGGATCTTTTTGGTTTGAAGATGGACTCAAACTCAACTCCCAAACCTACTGCCAGTTTTTAGAAGATACTTTCTTCAAGCAGTCGTACAGCAAAAAGTCCAAGAAGACCATGATTTTTATGCAGAACAACGCTCCATCACATGCATCGAAGTACTCCACTGAGTGGCTAGCCAGTAAAGGCTTTAAAGATGATAAAACAATGACATGGCCCCCTTTCTCACCTGACCTAAACCCTATTGAGAACTTCTGGGCCCTTCTTAAATGGCATATTTACGCTGAAGGAAAAAACAGTGTCTGGGAGGCTGTGGTTGCTGCTGCACAAAAAGTTGATGGTCAACAGATCAAGAAGCTGACAGACTCCATGAATGGAAGGCTTATGACCTTTATTGAAAGGAAAGGTGGCTATACTGGTAACTGATTTTTTTTTGGAAATGTCACAAATGTTTATTTGTAAATTTTGACTTGTTTGTTTAGTATTCTCACTTTAATAGATGAAAATAAACATGTAAGATGGGAAAATTATCATTAATTGCATAATAATTCTGCACACTAATAGTTGCCCAGTAATTATACACACACATAGATATTCTCCTAAGAAAGCCAAAACCTCACTTTTACTTTCTTAAATATTCAGGTTTAAGGTTTCTTAACATTTTGGATTGACGGAGAGCACTGTAGTTGTTGAATAATAAAATTAATCCTCAAAAATTATCACGGTGCCCATGCTATACAGGCGACATTTTGACACGTTACTTCCTGATACCTTTTATTGGCTACTATGTTTTGCTCCTCCCAGTGACAGCCTTTAAATACTCAGTGCTGTCACTTCTGCGCTGCCCTTTTGTGGTGTTTCCGTTGCCTAGCGCTTGTTCCGTTATTTTCGTATATCAGTGTATGACCCGGACTGCCTGACTATTCTGCCTGTTTACGTTCCTGCTCCGTGTACCGACTCGGCTTGGCTGACGTTCCTGCTCCGTGTACTGACACGGCTTGACTAACGTCCCTGCTCTGTGTACCGACCCGGATTGGCTAATGTTCCTGCTCCATGTACCGACCTGGATTGGCTGACGTTCCTGCTCTATTTACCGACCCGACTTGGCTGAAGTTCCTGCTCGGCGTACGTCCTGCTCTTGCTGTGCGGCCCGAGTTGCACACACCCTCTCTCTCTTGGTCTGTACAAGACCACCGGTTACCTCGGTTACTGTGCAGATAGACCTATCTGTGACCCGTTCTCTCCATAGTGCCTATTCGCTCTCACTCCGGTAGAGCGTTCCAGTTGCACCACAGTACGCTTGGTCTGTTTACTGCTTCCCCTGAGGTTGGGTTACTCTTGGGCGCCTCAGGCTGTCTTTACCTCTAGCAGTTGCCAAAGACCGGAGCGTTTGTTAACCCCTTGTGGGACGGAACTGTGCACTTGGGTCAATATCCACGGCAGTCTCAGTTTGGCGTTACGTTGCACCTTACAGTGCTGTGCACTTGGGTCATTATCCATTGCTGTCTCAGTTTGGTGTTACGCTGCACCATCTGGTGCTGTGCACTTGGGTCACAAAATATTACAGTCCCAGTTTGGCGTTCACTATACCGCTGGTTGCTGCCTTCCTCTGGTGCCCAGTAGCCAGTCGCATATCCTGGCTTCACTTGCTCCTCTGTGGCTACAGTCGCTATTGTCACTCTCTGCGTAGAGAGTATACTGTGGGCCTTCCACTATTAGGGCCTATCCGCTGTTCCTGGCCTAATAGTATCATTCTGCCATATTCTCACTGTATCATACGAACTGTACCCGACCTGTGTCAGTATTGTATATTGTTCTTTACATACTGGACCTGTGTGGGTTAATCATATATTTGTAACCTGTCCTGTGTCAGTTTTATATTTATTTGTATGCTGGGCCCGCGAGGGCTACTGTTATTCTGTGTGTGCTAATAAAACTGTGTTTTACCAAAACCTTCCGCTTCTGAGTGTACATAAAACCGTAACAAAAATACAACTTGCCTAATAATTGTGGACACAGTGTGTGTGTGTCTGTGTGTGTATATATATATATATATATATATATATATATATATATATATTTATATTAGCCGTGTTAGGCCAGTGGTGTAGAGGCCAAATGTATGGTAGTATGTAATAATACCTTTTTTATTGGAGTAACACTCAATTATAAAGACAAGCTTTCTAGAACCATGCTCCTCTTTTCAAGTCTTAAGCATACTTATAAAGCATGCTTTAGACTTGAAAAAGGGACCATCGCTTTATAATTTAATGTTAGTCCAATAAAAAAAAAATACTACATACTTCAATATTCATTCTTTAGGCATGCATATAATATAAATAAAATACACATACATTCTTTATAAAAATAGATGTTTGTAATCAATTAGATTTGATTTAGTGGAGGATCTATTTTCGCACCATATGCTAGAACAGGAAATTATATATTAAGAAAAAAAAGAAAGAGAAAGAAAGAAAGAAAATTATATATTTATTGGCACATTTATTGGAAATAGTTCATGGGTATGGTCCCACTGCTAAGAAATTTGCCTTCAAAAGATCCACTGGTGCTGCCCACTTCTTTTCAAGTTGTACATTACCTCCTTGGTACTCTGCAGGGCAAAGAAGGAAAAGAGGAGAAAAAAAGAGCCCCAATAGTGCGTTATCCCAATATAGTAATTGTTAATAAATGATGTACAGAGATCCACTCACATTAACAATAGGTTGGCTCAAAGACATATGTCAGTGATCAACATTACACACTTGCAGGGTACTTTACCCGTCCCCGCTTGGGTTTCACAATCTCCAGTCCAATGATCCAAATAAGGAAGGGAAAAAAACATGTCTTCAACCAGTCCTATATAAAATAACAAACTTGTAGCCGGATTCTTAAATAAAATTCTTTTTATTTAAAAACAAAATAGATGCCTGATTTGGCAAAGAAAAAGGCTCTAGGGAACGCGTTTCACAGCACCCTCGGCTGCTTTATCAACCAATCTGGCCTCAACTCTGCACCCAGGCAATTTAACACTACAGAGTGATTCACCCCCCATATTTTATATAAATATATATAATATAATATGGAGCTTCGTAAGAGACAGCACACACGAATCATAAAGTGAAGAAAAAAATTGTTCATTTATTGCATACATGCCAAACGTTTTCAGTCCTCAGGGCAAATGAGGGTGCACGCAAACATTAAATAATAGAAAAATACCCATCATACCTCATTTTCGTGCCACCTAGGTGCCAAAATGTGGTGTCCCCACTAGCTCGGCAGAATGATGTCATGGGGGATAACACTACTGGTTGTTAAGCAACGAGTAAACAAAAAACACAGTATATCCTAATCTAGTTACATGTTAAGAAACATAACCTGGGTAAATCACAGTGGTCCGATAGGCTGCAATGTGTCAGACTTGACATGGTAATAAACAAAAAGAAACAAAATAGCACTCCAGCGCATTGCTGCACTTCTGTAAATGCAGTCACACATCTGTGAGAACCAGTAAGCAAGTCAATAATAATAAAGATACTTACAGGTCTCCATCACATTGCAGCTCTCCAGCAGAGATTCCCTTCTGCAGTTCTCCGTCGCATTGCAGCAATCTCTTCATCAAAGCACTTATTGTTGTAAAGTGGCAAATAGTTCATTTATTAGACAGATCATAATAATCCAACGTTTCCTGAACACGTGTGGCATTAAGCACAGTCAAGTGCTGTATTGTAGTATCCTGATGAGGAGATTTCTGATGTGTTGCTACCATCCTTAATCACAGCTATCATGCAAAGAAAAGTAGTTCACAGGTGATATCGCAATACACAACAATTAAGCAACCCCTCTTATATAGCAACCTCATTGCTGCTGAGCATGTAGTACATACACAGGTAAAGTATGCAGCCGCACAGGGAGCCCTGAATTCCATGATGTACCAGGACCGTCAGTGGTCCTTAAGTGCCGGACAGCCGTGATGGTCCGGGCACGTCATTGGATGCGAAGGGGATAATAGTTTATTTTTATCTATTAGCAAAATGCATAGTGAATGAACAGAAGAAAAATCTAAATCAAATCAATATTTGGTGTGACCACCCTTTGCCTTCAAAACAGCATTAATTTTTCTAGGTACACTTACACACAGTTTGTTAAGGAACTTGGCAGGTAGGTTGTTCCAAACATCTTGGAGAACTAACCACAGTTCTTCTGTGGATTTAAGCAGCCTCAGTTGCTTCTCTCTCTTTGTGTAATCCCAGTGATGTTGAGATCAGGGCTTTGTGGGGGCCATACCATCACTTCCAGGACTTCTTTATGCTGAAGATAGTTCTTAATGACTTTGGCTGTATGTTTGGTGTAGTTGTCATGCTGCAGAATAAATTTGGGGCCAATCAGATGCCTCCCCGATGGTATTGTATGATGGATAAGTATCTACCTGTACTTTTCAGCACTGAGTAGACCATTAATTCTGACCAAGTCTCCAACTCCATTTGCAGAAATGCAGTCTCAGACTTGCAAGGAACCTCCACCATGCTTCACTGTTGCCTGTAGACTCTCATTCTTGTACAGCTCTCCAGCCCTTCGGCGAACAAACTGCCTTCTGATACAGCCAAATATTCCAAATTTTGACTCATCAGTCCAGAGCCGCTGCTGCAATTTTATGCACCCCAGTTGCTGTTTTCTTGCATAGTTGAGTCACTGGGCCTTGTTACCACTTCAGAGGTATGGCTTTTCGGCCACAAGTCTTCCATGAAGACCACTTCTGACCAGATTTCTCAAGACAGTAGATGGGTGTACCAGGATCCCACTGTTTTCTGCCAATTCTAAGCTGATGGCACTGCTAGAGATCTTCTGATTGAAAATGGAAGGAAGAATGATGTGTCTTACATCTGCTGCACTAAGTATCCTTGGCCGACCACTGTGTCTACAGTCTTCAACTTTGCCTGTTTTTTTTGTGCTTTTTCAAAAGAGCTTGGACAGCACATCTGGAAACCCCTGTCTGCCTTGAATTTCTGCCTGGGAGAGACCTTGCTGATGCATTATAACTACCTTGTGTCTTGTTGCTGTGCTCAGTCTTGCCATGCTGTATGACTTTTGATATTAAACTTTCTTCAGCAACCCTCACCGTGTTAGCTTAGTACGGCTGTTTCACACCCAATTGTATTCCTCCTACACAGCTGTTTCTGTTTCAGTTAATAATTGTGTTTCAACATACATATTAAATTGATGATCATTAGCAGTATCATTTTACATACACCTGACTATATGCCTACAAACTCCTAAACACCGGGACCTTATCTCAAGATCTATGGCCTGTAAATATGAGGGACTGCAGAGACAAGGTATTCCAAGAGAACGAAGTTTCACCTTCACATGCCCAAAGATAACAACATTCATGTGAGGTTGTTATAGTGGATTCAATGTGAGGAGTAGGTGGAAGATGAGCTGAACTGAACATCTAACTTTGTCATAAACTGGTAAATTAATTATTAAGATAATCCAAGTGAATGTGTCTCTATAATGCAGGGTTAAAGGAAATAATTACTCCAATTCTCTAAGTGTATCACTCTATATCTGACTACAATGTACCTCAGTCCCCGCTTCCATAAAGTGCCCCAATTTTATCTCCAAGGCATCCATAAAGGTTTATGACCAAAATTATATGGGTCCATAAAGATATCACAAAAAACACAGCTGTTAATGTATAACAGGAACTGTAATGACAGCTTAATTAGGAGATTGTAAATAGCAGCACTGTGATTCCTGAGCACGTAACAAAATGTTTGGCGGTATGATGATCACACCCCCACTTTCTAATACATTAATAGTGGAAGATTTATGGAAATAATTATCCAATCCCTTTGTGTCTCAGTCAGTATCATGAAAGTCAAGGTCTGAAGGGAATGATAGAGGTTCAAAAGGAGACTTCTGAAGCACTACCAATACTAAAATCATGTGTCACGGATGAGCGGGATACACAATGGGAGCACATCCAAAAATAAGACAATATACAGCAAGAGCAAATAGGTACTATCCTGCATAAAAAGGGGTATAGGTGCGTGGGATGGGAAAATAATTCTAAATCCGGTTAAATCCTTGGTAAGTCCTCATCTGGAATATAAGGGAGATCAGCGAGGGTTACTGTTATTAAGATTAATAGGGTTTCATAGGTCCCTTTATCCCATTGCTCCTCATGCCCGATTGATCTTCATAGAGGAAACTCTATGTGCATCGTGTTCTATTGCCACAACACAATCTCTGGGGCCCTCATCTATTGAACAGAGGGGCCTGCATGGGTTAAATCCATATATCCAAGCTCTTTGTGTGGGCTGCTGTAAGGAATAAAGGCTCTGGGTGCGTGTGTGTGGGCTCATGAAGTATGCTTAGGAGTAACCTGAGGCTATTAGGTACTCTTGCCCCAGTGGCATGACTGATAACCTTCTCTAGCTCTGGGACCAAAAAAAAAAAAAACTGTTTGCCTGTGAACTGAAGGAACACCAAGGACATCTTGAAAGACTGGTCTTTCAACCAGATCTTTAGCCACAGACTACAACGCATTGCCACCAGACAAAGCTGAGGCCTTCCCTATATCTAGTGGCATTGAAGGCCACATATAGTATATATACACATTAGCCTTGAGCATCTTAGAGATAGACGCCATTAGATCCTCCTTAGGCACTTCTGCTTGCATAACTTCTGAATGCTGGATACTTTGTCTCAAAGGTTCCTGTTTCCAAACTAGACAAAAGAAAAATGTAATTTAGGTGATACTGGTATGTTTATTTCATTTAGCGCATTTAATTGGTATAAATTATTTAATGGTGTTTTTCGGTTGGACTAGTGCTAGACAGGAGGTCATCTTGTGTCGGACATAAAATCTTTTTAAGTTCATGCATGTGCCGTGTCTATTTTGTAGGCGGCTTCCCTTTCTAACATTTGCTGTGAATGCGCTACAGCCATACTGAAGGTGTCTTTTCTCTTTTTACGTTATAGTATAAATTCTTACAGATTATGCTTTATATAATTTGTATACAATGCTCATTGAGTTGGCAATTCTCTATTATGCCACCACCGTTCATTTAGGAGAATCAGTTTGATTTCTTAATTAAGCAGCATATTAGTGGCAGACATACTGCAGGAAATTTTCATTTTCAATATGTGCATGTGTGATCAGCAACAATTTTAACTCTCATAATTTTTAACGCTCATCTCTAGCCTATACTACTTGATTCAGTAACCACTCTATGGCCTTTGATAGCACCTAGTCACACATTTGAGGTTTGTGACAAACAGGATATTCTTTGTTTTATATATATATATATATATATATATATATATATATATATATATATATATATATATATATATATATATATATATATATATACACACACACACACTATAGTTAATATTATATATCCTATTTGTACATTGTATAATCATTAGTCACCTTAATATTTAGGGGTACAAGTATTAACATTTTTTCCTGCTCAATTTTTATCTGTATTTAGTTTAATATCCTCACATTTATGAAGCCTAATATGAGTATTTCAGATATTTTACCTCTACATCATAATCCAGACAACCCAGAATGTCATGATTCTTCCTCTGATCCCATGTATCAATTTCCATAAGAACACATCCAATCTTTAATGGATGCTTCTGTAAATAGAACTGTCGCTATGGCAATTTGTTACTGCATGGAGAAAAAAAGAATCTCACTTTGTCTAAGTCTATTTCTCTAGCATTATCCAATGTTTCTAATTCCAAAGACATTGAAAATAACTAGGGTTCACAATTTGAATATTGTGGATTTAATCCAATTTCTGAACCTAATCATAATTATCCAGAAGTGGATAACAACCCGAGAGGTAAGAGGTCAGAAAGCATACCCTCGGGTCTGATTAGAATAATCTAGGGGAAAGAGAAGTATGTCCAAATTTCTGAAAGACACATAGCTTTTACTAAAGCAAAAATGAAACGTGACCTAAACTATGATAATTGTGGATCAACCCTGCATATAAGACCCTTTGCTGAGGCTGAAAAAAGCTTACGCTTAGAGGGGGAAAAAAAAAAATCCTCATTTTGCTAATCTTCCAGTGAGGAGATTTCTATTAGTGATTCTGATGACTATCAGGAAGTGGATTGGAAAAAGGATTCTGGTCCTTTGATACTCCCAGGGGTGGCAATTGTGACTGACAAAACCACTTAAATAAGAATAGTAACTCCATAGCTATTGTAGATGAACAGGGTACCTCTCTTTTGACCCAGACAATATAAGACACCCTCGGGTCTCCAGAATCAGTTTCTATGGACCATGTTTCCATTCAAAACACTAGATCAGGCTGACTTTAGATAAAATGGCCAGGAATAAATTAAGGGCAAAAAACGCCCAAGACCCTCTGTCAGTAATAAGGTAAGTGATAAAATGAATTTGGATCCCAGGATTGTTACAATATTTGCGTAAGTATGGAAAGGACCCTATGATAAAATGTTAGATGTGCTGGGACCACTGGCTGCACACTTTAGTAACTTCAATTCTTTTAATGAACACTTTATAAAAAATATATAATAAATAAAAATTCCTAATGTATTATACATATACTGTATTACACTAAGGTGAGTTATCACTGTAAGCGGTTGACTTTTTCTGTCTCTACCCATCTCCTTTAGGTTATTTTAGCAGCTCCTCACTCTCACCAATATCACACAACAATGTTTCATTGCACCAATTTCTTTTTTTTTTTTTTTTCCATATTCTAGGCCTTTAAGAGGTTAACTTATGCTCAGTCTGTTTTAACCTGATTATTCCTCATGAGTCCTGCAGGGGCAGTTACAGGTTAGTTTCAGTTCTTTTGTATGGGTGTCCACTCAATGCAGGCACACAAGTCCAACTTCACACTTTTTTAAAATATTGTTTGTTACAATGTTTTTAATTGCATACATGGGGACCTCCACGAATTTAACAAGAAAGTATATAAAAGGGCCCCCTTACTACGTAATACTATAACAACTCCTCAGAGGTAATTTTTAATTTCATTTTTTTAGATAGGGACTTAACTGTTTAGAGTAGGTACTTGCCACACTTGAGGAACCTTGGTGCAGCTGGCAAGCTTATACTGCTCTTTTTTTTTGCCAAAAATGTAGGCACTACTGCCTCAAATTTATACACAGTGTTATTAAACATGCCAAATACAGGGCACACTATTCACAATTAGACTGGAGGAGCACAGGTTTGATGGAAAGGATCCTATGATAAAATGTTTAATGTGCTGGGACCACTGGCAAAAAAAAAATTATCGGGGTGAGTGAGCAGTGATTACTAATCCATCATCCAAACTAACCGGTTTCTTTTCTAGCAAGCCCAAAGCCTGAAAGGAATCTATTTGGTCTTCCATACAGGGTCAGAAAAATATGCCACAGCATCATCTTCCATGAGAAGCTCCCCCCCCGAGACCGTTTGGAAGGATACAAAATCAAAGAAGACATTTCTTAGGCAAATCCTTATCGCACCCTTTTATAACAGCAGGTGGCAGACTGCCTACAGTGCCCCAGGACAGCTAGGTCCTCCTAGACCAGCCTAATTCTGACCTTAACTTGCTCCCTTAAGTTGTGGGATTCAGGCTCTCATGCCAAATTTTTAACACACCCGTTTCCAGGTTTACCCTCATCCTAGCTAACCCATTTCCCCCAGGCTATGACACTAGGTATTTCTGACACTAAGCTCCCGTCTGTCCCCTTAGAGGAGGTGACTGCCTTGATGGTAAGGAACTAGCTTCACTCTCTTCTTTGGCTGACAAATCTTCTCTTCCTAACACTGAACTCTAAAGATACCTCCAGATTACTCACTTTAATTGCTTTAACTTACCTGACCACTCTCTCCCTGACCTGGTTTCAAATAATGTGTACGAGTTGCATGACTGCTCCTGGTCTCATTGCACATGTTTATTCTGTTTTGTCCATAGATCCAGAAAACAAAACTAAGCAAATGCTGGCCTGGGAAGGTGACAGTGGGGTAGAACATCCCTTGGAATCATGGTCCAAAATCTTGGTTGCAGCTGCTCGCAGCTCCCTCTGTACCATACACAAGTAAAGGACCTATAGCCCTTTGAGTGTGAAGCAATGGGTTGCATACCCCATCTGCTGCACAGATGGGATCTGACACCAGCTAGATTACACAGAATATACACAAATGTATCCCTGCTATGGTTCAGCGAATGCCAGGAGTATGTTGACTTGTGCCATATCTGGTGGCACAAGATTTCTAGACCATGGTAGAATCCCTGGTAATTACAGTGACACATACACAGGTGGTCAGAGACCTCTATTTGGAGAAAAGAAAAGAATCCCCTCCCTGCTAGGTACACCCTAATCCAGGGTGTGTGGCAAATACACACTATGGAAAATATTAACTTCCCTTCTCCTAGACTCGCAGGCTAAGTTTGTTTGAGCCTGGGAGCAGTGGCTAGACTTCAAATTCCTGCGTGAAGTAGGCATATGTCAGTTTTTCACGTACTGTATCTTCCTAGTATCAGTGCATATTTAGCCTTCCCATTCATCTATATTGTTTACATTGTTGGCAAGAAATGGAAGAACATAAATTACGAGTAATGTGGTGAAGTTAGACTATTGATCTTAGCCGCCACCCGTGTTCTGTTCCACCTAAGAACATTTTTAGAGCCTTCCTTCCCTACTTAGTTGGTCACCAGCTAATCCCCAACCAGTTCGATGGAAATGCTAACTATAGACTAGGTAGCAAGAAGGAAAAAGAAGACTGCTGGGAGCATGAACCCAAAGGAACTCCCACGTTCAGTCACAGGAGAACCAAGCATGGTCTCTTGCGAGGCTGGGTGACCTGTAAACTATATGGACTAAGAGAAAAGGATTTAACAGGTAAGGCTAAAATCCTCTTTTCTCGGTCATCCAATATAGCTTACAACTTTACCTCCAACCAGGCTGCGAGAATTCTTGTTCCGCTTGGCTTATTGATGTAAGCCACGGCCGTGGCGTTATCGGACTAGACACAAACTGGACAGCCTTCGAGATACTAGGACCAGTATCGGAGAGCATGGAAGAGCACATGAAGTTCCAGGACATTGCTAGGTAGGAGAAAGGGTCTGCCCTTTGGAGAGATCTCGCCACCAGGAAAGACTGAGCTCCACCTGTAAGGGGAGAGAAACCGTTAGCTTCAGGAGATCTGGTTTTCCCCCTGCATAACTGGATGATGAACCTCTGAAGTTCACTCTCGTGAGCCATCGCGAACGGTACTGCCTCTTATGGTGAATATCAACTTCCCCACTAGAGAGGTTAATTTCCTGGTCAGAATGGGATCGTAAGCCAAAACAGACGACACCTTGTGGATGATCTGGTGAATCACTTTGTCTGTAAGAAATATTGTGCCTTTCAGGGTGTCGATCAGAAGACCTAGGAAGACCAGTCTCTGAGATGGAACCAAGTCTGACTTTTCCATGTTCAGGATCCACCCGTGAACTGTTGTTGAAGTAATTCCAGACAGGGGGCCTTCAAGAACAAGTCATCCATGTATGGAGTGACTCTGATGCCATCTTGTGCAACATGGAAATCAGCGCATCCAGGACCCGAGTGAATACCTGAGGTGCCGTAGTCAGACCAAAGGGAAGAGAAGAAAACTAGAAGTGTCTTCTGTTGCAAGCGAGCCTGGAGGTACTGACGGCTGTCCGGATGGATGGCTATGTCCACAATCAGGTTAGAATATAAACCGGATCCAATGACCGGGTCAGGAATCGGATCCAGAGCCTCTTTGCACCTGAAAAGGAGGAAGAGAGGTGAAGGGAATCCTGTACCCCTCTGAAATCACCTGTAAAATTACAGATCCACCACGGTGTCTATCCAGACATTTAGAAAATGGCTCAGTTGGCCACCTACTGGAGCATGGGATCCACAGTTCAGAGAGTCATGCTGATGGAAGTTTGGTGGTGGACTGTTTGGGCTTGAAGGAAGAACGCGTATTTTGGGGAACCAGTAGGGCTGAGGGATGTGCCTCAGTCTGGAAGCGGGGACTGTCGGACTTGAGGTTTCTTCTTAGGAACCAAGGGCAACAGTGAGCTCTTGCCCCCATTAGCCTCACTGATGAGGCTCTTCAGCTTCAGCCCAAATAAGGAAGTGCCCAAGAAGGGCAGAGAAAACAAGGATTTCTTAGAAATAGCATCCGCAGACCAGATCTTAAGCCAGAGAGCATGTATGGCCGCGATGGATATAGTGGAAACCCTAGCTTCCAATCTAACAGCGTCAAAGATAGCATCTGAAATGTAATTTTGAGCTTCTGAAATGTTAGCCAATAGCTGCAGCACGTCAGCTGTGGGAGCACCTTCATGAACAGCATCAGCAAGTTATTCTATCCATACAGAAATGGCCCTATTTACCAAGGCAGCAGCAAGGGAGGGTCGCAGAGACGTGACAATAGTAGCAAAAAATAGCTGTCAGAAAGGTCTGACGTTATCCATCAGTCGAGTCCTTGAAAGCAGAAGCATCTGCCACTGGCATGTCCATGTTTCTAGAAAGTCTGGACACTGTGGTATCCACCTTAGAGTGGGTGGGGGGGTAAGCCCACAAAGCTAGTAATGCCTCTGAGAAGGGGTACAGCTTGGCAAACCTTTAGGCAAAGTCAGGCATTTGTCAGGGGTTTTCCACTCTAAGACAACGTGGTCAAGAGCAAGATTAGCTGGAAAAACAGTTCGTTGCATCTTAGGTCTCTGAAAGACCTCAATAGCATCCTTTAGGCTCTTCAGGGGAAATGCTCAGGGTATTGAGGACTGCCCTGATGATACCCTCAGCAGAGGGTTCAGGGTCAGCCACAAAGGGGTTCCCAAAGAATTGGGAGCCAAAAGCCACAGAGCATTCACTCTCATCCGCATCCACTAACAATTCCTACTCAGAGGAGTCTGACACGTCAGGTACACCCTGTGGTTTGGGCACAGAAGACCTGAATAATGTGGTGGGTTTCCAAGCTTGGATGACCCTCTGTAAGTGCAATGGAAGTAGTTGCAAAGTAGTATTGAACTCTTGCATCCAAGGTGGCTCTAAAACAAGGCTGGAGGGTCCTGGTGGAGAGGCAGGGGCCACAGCACATGAAGGGCAGAAATGACCTGTGTTTCCACAAAGAAGCCCTGAATGACATGAGGAGCAATTCGGAATGGGGGTCACAGACATCCCAGTATCCTTAGTCTTCGGTCTAGCCCCAACTGCCAATGGGTCTGACATCCTACATCCTAACAAGGTATTAAGTGTCTGATAGTATGAGGAAAAACCCAAATACTTTGTGTAAGATTAAATTTTCACCACAGAAATAGCAAAAATGGGCTTAACTGGCAGGTGAAGGGTTAATCTGCTGCAGAGAGAGGAAGAGTCCAAGCCCTGCGTAGGATACTCGTGAAGGGAAAGCCAGAAAATGGCAATAGCCAATCAGAAAAGAGCCCAGGAAACGCACACTCATGGGAAATATAGTTTCCCTTCAAGTACCCTAAAACAGTGCCTGAAGTCCCCCCCCAAAACACTCAGAACATAAACCAGATGACAGAACAAGGGTAGACAAACAGAATGCGCTGTTTCTGAAGTTGATACGCTGAGCAGTTGCAGATATATGTCCCAGGAAGTAAAAGTCGCATAGAGGTGAATGGAGTATGGTGTCTACGCGGCAAAGGAACTCAAATAACGGAACCAAAGTAAAGTGAATCCAAAAGATGGAAAACACACAAAAATCACCAGCTTGATAATAATAATAATAAAAAAAAACAAAAAACACTAAGCCCAAGGGGAAAAGTGTAATAATACTTAAAAAGAGCCCGATATGGCCAACGAGGAGTTAATTTACCACAGAAACCCAAGTGCTCCAGAAAACCCAACAGACAAACATGTAAACCCAATGAGTGCAGGAGTATGTAGTAGGAACTCCAAAGGAGACCCCCTGTGCAGAGGGGAAGCGTGGGACAAGTGGACCTCAGCTTACCTTTTTAGCAGGTCTTCCGATTACCATTGGCACCTGGTAACTGAGCATTCCACCACTGGGACATCCGTAATGGTAATCCGCCTAATGGTGGATGTTCTATATCTAACAGAAAACAATAAATATAACTAAAAACTAAGCAGAGCTGTTCCCTTGCCTTTCCTTTCAAGGAACAAATTTTAACTTGTTGGGGATTGGCTGGTGACCAGCTAAGGGAGTGAAGGAAGGCTCCACCCTGCACTTCTTTGCAAGAAATGTTCCAGTCTACTTAAAGGGGCAGTCACCTTCTCAGTTACCTGTAAGCTATACTGAACAGAGAAAGCATAATATTCACATTCATGTATTTTATAAACTCCTGTAAACTAGAAAAGTCCTTGACTTACCCTTACCTGTGAGCCTAGGTATACATTGCTATGCTGTAATTTCTTAAGGACAAAAGGGGTGCAACAAAAACTTAACATCAAAGGGCTTAAAAGACCAGTTTATACTCTTTTTGATTTTCTAAATTCCCTAATGGAGCAGTTACTTTGCCCAAAACTGCATCCGCTTTATTTTGTGCATAAAATGAACCCACTGGATTCTGCAGAGGCCTCAAAATCATTGAAAAGCAATTCCCTGGGTATCGCTGTAGCATTAACAGGTATAAAAGACACAATTAACCCCTTATGGACCAGCAGGGCAGATGGCAGTTAAGGACCATGGGGCATTTTTATTTAAAGGATTCAGGGCTCATCAAACGGCATGCAGCCATGCGGGGAACCCTGAATACCATGACATGCCAGGATCATCATGGGTCCTTATGGCAAGTTCACCAATGATGGTCCTGGCACATCACGGGGTCCGTAAGGGGTTCAAGTAAGGGAAAATACGATTTTAGTCTTACCAGTTAAATCCTTTTCACTTAGTCCATACAGGTCACTGGTACAATGGGAGGCGATCCGCCCCTTTAAGTAGGCAGGAACATTCATTCAAATGTATGCAGGGGGTGGAGCCTCCCCTCCCTCTTAAGCTGCCTTCAGGCCAGAGACAAGCTAGATTGATTTGAGACACTAAACTGACCACAGGTAAGAAGGAAAAGGAAGACTCCTGTGAGCATGCCCCGAAGGTCTCCCACTGAATGCCACAGGAGAGCCAAGCATGATCCCTTGACAGGGTGGGAGACCAGTGACCTGTATGGACTAAGTGAAAAGGATTTAACAGGTACGACTAAAATCCTATTTTCACTGTCGTCCAATACAGGTCACTGGTACAATGGGATGTACAAACATTGAGCTTTCCCAGAGGCGGGAAGTAAGGCAAGGACCAGGCGCAAGGCCCAAAGTCACCAGAACTGCTATGAACCAATTAATCATAGAGCCCAACAACAGAAGTGTCAACGGACACCAACCAGGGGGATAAAACAAACCCCCGAACTATCACAGCACACTGAACTAGAGCCAACAGGGCTCAACAGCAAAGAAGCACTAAGAACCACAGAGTAGAAGGTCCTAAACAGGCAAGACTGCCTCCAGGACCTTCCTCCCAAAGCTGGCATCAGCCGAGGCCAGTACATCAACACGATAGTGCTTAGAGAAAGTGTGCACAGAGGACCAAGTGGCCGCTCTGCACAGTTGATCAGCAGACGCCTGATTCTTGTAGGCCCAAGAGGCCCCAATTGATCTGGTGGAATGAGCAGTAACCCTGAAGGGAACGTGGCTATTCCGCAGTTTGTAGGCTTCACGAATGGTAGATTTTATCCAAGATGCAATAGTCACCTTTGAAGCCGGTCTCCCTGCCCTAGGCCCCTCAGGAATGACGAACAGGGCGTCAGACTTCCTGATAGACTCAGTGCGATGAACATAAAGTTTAAGACAACGCACAACATTCAACAAATGGAGATCTCTTTCCTTGTCAGAGGAAGGGTTAGGGCAGAAAGAGGGAACCACAATCTCCTGATTGATGTGAAATTCGGAGACAACCTTGGGTAAAAACTCCTTGGAAGTGCGAAGCACTGCCTTATCCTTGTGGAACACCAAGTAAGGAGGTTTACAAGACAGAGCTTGTAACTCTGCTACCCGGCGAACTGAGACAATAGCCAAAAGAAAGGCCATTTTCCAGGTCAAGAGACGTAAAGGAATAGAAGCCAAGGATTCAAACGGGGGTCTCTAAAGAACCCCCAGCACCAAATTGAAGTCCCACTGGGAAGTAGGACTCTTGAAGGCAGGCCGAACATGAGCCACACCTTGGAAGAAAACCTTAACATTAGGAAGAATAGCAATCCGTTCCTGGAAAAACACAGACAGAGCTGAAGTCTGAACCTTGAGAGAACTCAGGCTGAGTCCCTTCTCAACCCCATCCTGTAAAAAGGCTAGGACTGTGGGAAGATGGAAATCTAGAGACAGATCCTTAGCAGTACACCATGCTACAAAGGTGGACCATATGCGATGATAGATCTTGGAAGACACAGGTTTGCGAGCTCTAAGCATCATGGACACCACTGAAGAGGAAAACCCTTTCTTCTTTAAAATTGAGGATTCAACCTCCAAGCCATCAAATGGAGATGCTGAACATCCTCCTTCCACAGATATCCCTGAAGAAGTAGATCTGGACGGGCAGGAAGCGGAAAGGGATCCGCCACAGACATGGCTAGCAGTTCCGGATACCAGGACTGACGAGGCCAATTTGGAGTGATTAGGATGACAGGACAACGCTCCATCTTCAGCTTCTGGATGACTCTGATCAACAGAGGGAGAGGAGGGAAGATGTACGCCAGAGGGAACTCCCAAGGGATTGAGAAGGCATCCACTGCTAGAGCAAGAGGGTCCCTCCACCGAGAGCAAAACACTGGCACCTTCCTGTTGTGTCTGGTAGCCATCAGATCCACTGCAGGTACCCCCCACATCTGGGTTAGAAGGTGAGACACCTCTGGATGAAGCACCCATTCTCCGCTGTCGACTGTGTGACGACTGAGAAAGTCTGCCATGACGTTGTCTACGCCTGGAATGTGTACTGCTGAGATGACGGGCACATGAGCTTCTGCCCAAGATAAGATGGCCTTGACCTCTAACCAAGCGGTGAGACTTTTTGTGCCGCCTTGTCTGTTGATGTAAGCCACTGAGGTGGCGTTGTCGGACTCCACTCTGACTGGACAACCTTCCAGCTGAGATTCCCAGTGCCTCAGGGCAAGAAAGATGGCACGAAGTTCCAGAACATTGATGGAGAGAAGAGATTCCTCCAGTCCCCATTTCCCCTGAGCACTGAAACCACCCAACACTGCCCCCCATCCCCGGAGGCTGGCATCCGTCGTAACCGTGGTCCAATAGGGAACCCGAAAGGATCTCCCTTTCAGGAGATGAGACAGGTCCAACCACCATTCCAGGCTCAACTCGACATGAGGAGGCAGAGAGACTGACAGATGCTGATGATCTGGATGATTCTTGCACGTCTGGATCACAAACCTCTGAAGTTCCCTGGTGTGTGCCATAGCAAATGGCACTGCCTCTATCGTGGAAATGAACTTCCCCACCAGAGAAGTCAACTTCGGCACTGGAACTCTGTCGAGCTCCAGCATCTTGGATACTCTGATAGCAATCTGATGAGCTACTTCCTCCGGTAAAAACACCATGTACTGCTGAGTGTCGAACAGGAGACCCAAGAAGAGGAGCTGTTGAGATGGGACCAAGTCTGACTTGTCCAGATTCACAATGCAGCCGTGACGATTGAGTGTCTGTATGCACAGCTGCATCTGCTGGTGGAGAATCTCTGCAGATGAAGCCTTCAGGAGCAGATCGTACATGTAGGGAGTCACCCTGACACCCTCTCGATGAAGCACAGCTATCAAAGATCCCAATACCCTCTGAAATACCTGAGGGGCTGAAGTCAGTGCAAAGGAAAGAGCTGAAAACTGAAAGTGGCCTTTGTGACAGGCAAACCTGAGATACCGTCTGCTCTCTGGATGAATAGGGATGTGAAGATATGCATCCTGAAGATCCAGGGAGGCAAGGAACTCCCCTGGAGACATTGCGGCTATCACAGAACGCAGGGATTCCTGACGAAAGTGGGAACTCACAACAAAGGAATTGAGATCTTTGAGATCCAAGATAGGACGAGCACCTCCGTCCTTTTTAGCCAAAACGAACAGGTTGGAATAGAATCCTGAACCTGTGTCCTCTGATGGAACCAATTCCAGGACCTCTTTGTCCAAAAGATCCTGAATAGCGTAGTTGAACAGACGTCTTTTTGTAGGCTCCTGAGAAGGACGAGTAAAATGGAACCGGAAGGGAAGAGAAAGGGATCCTGTATCCCTCTGATACCACCTGAATAACCCATGGGTCCATCACTGACTCCTCCCAAGTCCGGCGAAAGATGTGGAGACGTCCACCTACAGCCGGATGCAGACCCCGGGTTCGGTGAGTCATGCCGAAGCAGTCTTGGAGGTTTTGGCCTTAGGGGCAACTTTGGGCTTCCAGGACTGTTTGGGCTTGGAGGAGGAGCGTGTGGAGGACGGACCTGCTTGGGACGTGGAGCATGTCTCAGTTTGGAAGGAACGAAAGGACCGATTGCGTTTGGCTGGAAACTTCTTCTTGAAGACTGATGGTAGAAGAGTACTTTTACTACCAGTAGCATCACTAATCATCTCCTTAAGTTCAGATCCAAACAGTGAGGTCCCTTGAAAAGGTAAAGAAAGCAAAGCTTTCTTAGAAGCAGTGTCAGCAGACCAAATTTTCAGCCAAAGAGCACGTCTAGCCACCACAGAGGAAATGGAGGCCCTCGCCATCATGCGCACAGCATCAAAAGCAGTGTCAGAAACACAATTTTGAGCTTCTGATATATTAGCAAGAAGCTGTAGCTGCTCAGACACTGGCGCATCCTGGCGAACCGCCTCAGTAAGCTGTTCAGTCCAGGCTGCAATAGCCCGGTTAACCCACGCCACTGCAAAGGTTGGACGCATGGCAGTGCCAATAGAGGCAAAAATGGATTTAAGACAAATTTTCAACTTTTTGTCCGTCCAATCCTGCAGGGCAGAGGCATCAGAGACAGCTAATGCAGTAGATTTGGATAACCTGGAGATAGGAGCATCCACTTTAGGGGGATGAACCCATTTTGCCAGTTCAGCCTCAGGAAAAGGATAAAGTTTAGCAAACTTTTTGGACACAGAAGAGGATTTTTCAGGATGCCTCCATGCATCAGAGACTAAACGAGCAAGAGTAGGGTTATTAGGAAAACAAACCACAGCCTTAGACGGTTTTTGGAAAACGTCAGTTGGATCATGAGTAGATTCCTGAGTCAGAGGAAGGTTGAGCATGGTTAGCACAGCTCTGATCAAACCCTCAGCCGAAACTTCGGGGTCACATTCATAAGGGTCACCAATGGACCTAGCAGACTCAATAACTGTGCCTTCCTCAGCATCAGAATCCTGTAAAAATTCTTCCTCAGAAGAATCAGACAGGTCAGGAGCCCCCTGTGGCTTAGGCAGGGAGGTCCTGATCGTGGAGGGGGTCTGCCAAACCTGAAGAGCCCCCTGGACCTGAGAGGGAAAGAGTTGGAGAGTGGATCTGAGATCCCTAGTGGCAGCTTTAAACTCTTTCACCCAAGTTGGCTCAATAGCATGGCTGGAAAGCCCAGGGTTGCTGTCATGACTTTCTGCACATTTTGGGCATAAATGACCTGAAAATTCTCTAGGCAGCCCAGAGTGACAAGAGGAGCAAAACGCAATGGGGGAAATAGACACCCCAGCCTCTTTAGTCTTGGGTCTAGCCCCTGACTCCAGTGGAGTAGACATGCTCACAGCGTCAGATATACTCCACCAAGAAGAATCACCCAATAGATGTGTGATAGATTAAAGTTTCACCCCAGAAATGTCTAAAATCGAACTTATCTGGCCAGCGAAGGGTTAATCTGCTGAGGAGAGAGAAGGCTCGGTCCCTGCGTAGTATACTCGCTGAGAATAACACTACAAAATGGCTGCCGCGACGGTAGCCAATCAGAAAACGAGCACGAAATAGGCGTTCATGGGAAACGTAGTTTTTCTCAGAAGTACCCCAAAACAGTGCCCGAAGCCCCCCCCCAGACTCCCAACACACCGAATCTAGCTACCGGATAATAGAGCAGGGGAAGACCAACAAAATGAGCCCTCTCTGAAGTCGCTGTGACAAGCGGTTCCAGAGATACGTCCCACACTGTGTAAACCCACAGAGAGTAAAGGAGCAATGGCGTCTATGCGGGTAAAAGCGCGCTTAAAGGTGAGGAACATTAATTATTAATAAATTATTCCTGAGAGAAAAGTTTATCAAACATACCCCAAACACATGTAAAACATGAGAAAACAATAACCCAAAGCTCCAAAACCCAGGGAATACCACAGACATTGCATAAATACAGGCAATATAAAGAAAAAAACACCCTATGAGTGCTGGAGTGCATAATGAGAACTCCCAAATACAAGCCCAAAGAAGGGACACTGTGGGACAAGTGGACCTTCAGCACTCAAAGGGTGGCTCACCTTTCTGCAGGACTTCTGTCTTCAGGTAACCATGTTAAAAGGAGATTAACCAGAGGAAAATCCCCCAGCAGGGAAGCTACTTGACTCAAGCTGTTCCCTCTTCAGGGCATAAGGTCCACCAAAAAATACCTGGAAGCTGCACTAGCCACTTTGGAGAGGACAATTCACAGCCATGGTCACCCGCCTAATGGTGGTATTCCATATTTGAATAAAAACAATAAAAAACTAACGTTGAATGAGAGAAGTTCTCCACCTGGTGTGCACAGCACACAGGAACAAATCAATCTAGCTTGTCTCTGGCCTGAAGGCAGCTTAAGAGGGAGGGGAGGCTCCACCCCCTGCATACATTTGAATGAATGTTCCTGCCTACTTAAAGGGGCGGATCGCCTCCCATTGTACCAGTGACCTGTATTGGACGACAGTGAAATTTATATTTCTTGCTGCTATAATTTCCCAGAACATCTTTAGCACTCAGCACTTAGATCAAAGATAAGTGGAAAAATAATGGGTCAAAACAAAAATATAAGAAACCCTGCACCATTGATTTTAAAATATTATATATCCTATATTATAATTCGCTAAGGATGTTTGTGAGAAGCCGTCATGCGCAGTAGAGATGGCTACACACGCTGCACTCACCACAGTACAGACTGCCCGCGCCTGATACGGAGAGGGCCGCTCCAAATTCAGACCGGAGTCCTCTCTGTGCGTGTTCTGGCAGTCAGTACTGCGCATGACTGCAGCGCCGCCAGTGTTGGCCCGTGTACACGGGCCTTAAAAAAAAAACCTAGTATTTATATACACACACATCTCTCTCTCTATTTTATATTATATATACACACACACACACACACACACACACACACACACACACACACACACACACACACACACACACACACACACACACACACACACACGCAGGCATGTACATGCAGTCGCGCGCACAGGCAGTAGCGCAGGCAGGCAGGCACACACACGCACGCAGGCAGGCAGACACACAGACACGCAGGCAGGCAGGCAGGCAGACACACGCAGGCAGACACACACAGGCAGGCAGACAGACACACACACTAGTGTAAGATTTTTTTTTTCCTTCTTCGTTTTGACCCAAAATTCTCCACTTCTCTTATTAACATGGGGCCCTAAGTGTAGGAATTATCCAGCAGCAGGTCTACTTTCACTTGTATCACAGCATGGAAAAACGGTATATTCATATAATTTTTCATATTAATACAACAATCTAAAACGTGAACTACAAAATGACAAATACCAGGCTGATGTGTTGAATTTTGTCTTTTAAATACGGCCATATCTCATCTTCTGTATCAAAGAACTTAATAAAAATACACACAACACCTTTAAAAACCATTAGACAAGTAAGCATGGTCTTGTTGAATGAAGTCAGTTTCCAGTTTCTTGGCTCCATAAAGTACCAATGCAAACAAAAACTCAGGTGGGAGGCACTGGTGGGAAATTGAAATGTCTCCTTCAATCAGTCAATGAATCATAAAGTGCTTCCTCTGTCTTGCAGACCTGGAAAGTTGTCTTGAGCAACAGGGGAAAATGTGCATCCAGAAGGTAACTGAACAGAGTTCTCCTCCTAGCTGCAGTCTTTTATTGGCACTACTGCTGTTAACCGCCAAGCTGTTGTCCTTCACCCCAGGCAAACCCTCCTGGGCGATCCTCTGGCAGCGGGTTGTAGTTTGGGTCATCATCTTGTGTGTCAAAAACGGCTTTCCTGAACAAGACAATGGGTATAAACTGCATAAATTGTCACCAACCTAGTAAATTGTAAACCTAAGTGGTTAAATAACACATTAGGGAATATAATGCACACACAGGAAACTCACAAATGACATAAGTGGAGGAAGCTAACTATACAGTTTCCAAAAACACATTATGAATTTTTATTTTTGGCAAAAAATAAATAAAAATAATTTTTAACTGTACTAAAACGCATGCTTAGAATTGTAGGAAACCCAACCTCACATAAATTCAAACAGAAAAAAGTAGCAGGTGTAAAACATGGTTAAAGCCTTTTTAAAGGGCCTTTTCCGGAAAGCAAAAGATTAGCAATTCTTGAGCAAACAAACTGTACCATGGGGCAGATACCATTAAAATTGGGCTTTCAGTCCCTTTAATGTTATAGCTGCATGGCAAAAGTATACGCTGATGAACTCCCTAGCATTGGGGTTAAAAGCCCAGTTTAAATAAAAAAATTGGCCAAATAATTTGTCCTCCATAGTGCCGTCAGTTTACTCCAGAATTGATCGTTATATATTTAATATTTTTCTTCTTGATGGCCCTATAGAATATAATATTGGCATATAATGTGTACTCTTACACTATACTTTAACCCCTTGGATGCTTTAAACCCCCCCCCCCCCAGCAAACCTGGCAGTGCCCATGGATGAAATATTTCTTGTATGTGTTAACGTGGATTGTTCGGTGTAGGTTTTGATTATGGGGGATGTCTTTTTTTTCTCTCTGTGTGTGATTGTGTTATTGAAAGCTTGGTGGGGGTGGGGGGGGAGACTGGCATGGAGCAGGAAACAGAGAAACTGAAATATACATGATATGTAGCTAGGTAAAATGAAATGGGTGTGCGTCTCCATGCTGTTCATATAAGAATTTGGGGAATGCAATTTATTTCGTTTCCAAGGTGCCTTTAGTCAGATTGTGCTTTTAACAGAACACACAAACAGCAGAGATGACCAAGTAAATATAAACCATGTGACATAAGATTACTGCATTATTGGCTCCTCTGCTTTCAGGATGCAGTGAGAGCACACACACAACAATCTGGAATCCGAAGTAATCAATTTGATGGACAAGAAAATATTTCAGCATAATAGGGACTATTGCTTTATGGGAGGGTTTACATGAAGCTACACAATTCACAGCTGCGCTGTAATAACCTACAGAGAGAGAGAGGTCTTCAGCCAATTCATATTCAACTATATTGGAGGAGCAGGACAAAGTTAACCTTTGAGGGGCTCAGGATGCCATACATTGCGACTTCAAGGATTTTTTTTTCCATATTAAGGGCTGTAAGGATGTGGTATACCTTGTCTCAAGCGGTATGGTAGCAGATTATGTATATACTTTCAAAACAGTATTGGATACCAGTATAGATAATTTTGCAAACAAGGTGTAGCAGCCAATGCCAAAAGCAGTGAATGTAGTATATCTAGATTTTACAAAGGCATTTGGATGCAGTGTCAAATAGGAGGCTGGTGTATAAAATATGTAAATTGGGCCCAGGAGATAACATTTGCAACAGGGTAGAAAATTGGATGAAGGATAGAGAACGGTGTTATAGGTGGAAAATCCTTCAATACAGTTAAAGTGAAGGGGATTACCTCAGGGTTCAGTACTTGGTCCATTACTCCTTAATCCTTTGAGTGCTAGAGTGGTATGCAATGCATTGCATACCACTCTGGAACTCAAAGGGTTAACTTGTTTGTAAATTACACGGACATAGGTATATAAAGCAACATTTCTATATCTGCACATGACACTAAACTATGCAGAGGAGTAAATTCAGAGCAGGGCATTTGTTCTCTACAGATTTACTAAAATGACAGATTTGGTAAACAAATGGAATATGAAATTTACTGTAGGAAAGTATAAAGTTATGCATTTGGGACAAGCAAATTGTAATGCTTGTATGTATTTTATGTAATCAGGAGCCCCTGAAAACCTGAAAGCAAGCAAAGTACTGTCTTGCATAAAACAGGATTTTAGTCTTACCTGTTAAATCTTTTTTCTCTTACTCCATATAGGTTACTAGTAACTATGGGTAGGCGACCACCCCTTTAAGTCGGCAGGAACAATTCTTGAAGAGAATGCTAGGTGGAGCCTACCTCCTCTCCTTAGCTGCATCTAGCCACTCCCCTCCAGTAAGATTTGAGACACTATCTAGTGACTAGGTATTAAGAAAGGAAAAGAAGACTCCCCAAAGCATGAACCCAAAAAGACTCCCACGTTCAAAGGAGAGCAAAGCATGGTCCCTCGACAGGGTGGGAGACCAGTAACCTATATGGACTAAGAGAAAAAGGATTTAACAGGTAAGACTAAAATCCTATTTTCTCTGTTGTCCAGTATAGGTTACTGGTAACTCTGGGATGTCCAACCACTGAGTTTTCCAGAGGTGGGAAGTAAGGCAAGGACCAAGCGCAGGCCCCCAAAGTCACCAGAGCATACATGAACCATCAGATCATAAGAAGCCCAACAATAACAACAAAGTGGCAATGGACACAAAACTGGGGTATAATCACACCAGGAACACAGCACACTGAACTGGAGCCAACTGGGCTCAAAAGTTTAAAGGGATAGTAACACTTCGTTTTAACTTTATTTTATTTTGTAGGCATTAAAAAAACATGAAGAATGATATAAGTCTTATCTCTCAAACCTTTATGGTTTATGAGATATTCACAAGCAAAGTTCCCCTCCCCGCCCCTTTTACCTAGTGTAAGCCATCTCTTCTCAGATGTGAGTCTGGTTGTATGACAGTACAGATAACAGAAGGGGACAATCTTCTTTGTATGAAAACAATGAAAGCCCTTCCCCCCTTGACAAGTTTATCAGCTTTTTCTATTATCTTAATTGAAGATTGTCCCTCTCTGCAGTCTACCTGGGCATCTCCCTTCTGATATGGTTGAACAGGGGGGGGATACTTTGTTTGTGAATATCTCTTAAACCATAAAGGTTTCAGAGATAAGACTTATATCATTCTTCATGTTTTTTTAATGCCTACAAAATAAAATAAAGTTAAAATGAAGTATTACTATCCCTTTAAGGAGTACTGAAGAGACGAAAAAGATCCTAGACAGGCAAGACTGCCTCTAGGATCTTCCTCCCAAAGCTAGCATCAGCCGATGTCAGCACATCAACACGGTAGTGTTTGGAGAAGGTGTGCACTGACAACCAAGTACCTGCCTTGCACAACTGATCAGCTGAAGCCTGATTCTTGTAAGCACAAGATGCCCCAGTGGATCTTGTGGAATGAGTCGAGACCCGAAATGGAACATGCTTCTTCCACAATTCGTAAGACTTACGTATAGTAGACTTACGAATAGTAGACTTAATCCAAGACGCTATGGTCACCACCTTGGATGCCAGTCTCCCTGCCCTGGGACCTTCAGTAATGATGAAAAGGGCATCAGACTGGCGAATAGACTCAGTGCAGTGCACATGGAACTTAAGGCATCGCACCACATCCAACAAGTGAAGATCCCTTTCCTTGTCAGAGGTAGGGTCAGGACATAAAGAGGGCACCACTATCTCCTGATTAACATGGAACTCAGAGACTACCTTGGGGAGAAATTCCTGAGGTGTTTAGAACCGCGTTGTCTTTGTGAAACACCAAAAAGAGTGGTTAACAAGACAAGGCATATAACTCCGCGACTTGGCGAACAGACACAATCACCAGGAGAAAGGCCATTTTCCAAGTCAGCATATGCAGAGGAATAGTGGCCAATGACTCAAAAGGAGGATGCTGAAGGATGCCCAAAACAGAGTTAAGATCCCACGGAGGAGCAGGATTCTTAAAAGCAGGGTGAGTATGAGCGACGCCCTGAAAGAACACCTTGACATCTGGAAGGATAGCGATGCATCTCTGAAAGAAAACCGAGAGAGCAGAAGTCTGAACCTTAAGGGAACTCAAGCTTAGACCCTTACCCAAACCATCCTGTAGGAAGGACAGGACCGTTGGCAGATCAAACTACTGGGAAAGAGTCTTATCAGCGCACCATGAGATGAAGGAAGACCAGACTCTATGGTACGCTTTAGAGGAAACAGGTTTGTGGGCACTAAGCATAGTGGCCACCACCCCAGAAGAAAAACCTCTTCTTCTTCAGTACTGAGGATTCAACTTCCATGCCGTCACACCCACACAATGTACATTCTCCTTCCACAGGTTCCCCTGTAGAAGTAGTTATGGATGGCAGGGAAGCGGAAAGGGCTCCTCCACTGAGAGATCCAGAAGCTCCGAAAACCAAGCCTGCCGAGGCCAGTAAGGAGCGATCAGAATGATTGGAGAGCGCTCAAGACGTAGCTTCCGCAGCACGCTGTGTAACATGGGAATGGGAGGAAAGATGCAAGTCAGAGAGAAGTACCACAGAATTGACATGGCATCCACTGCTAGAACTAGAGGGTTCCTCCAGCAGGAGCAGAAAGGGACCTTCCGATTGTGCCTTGTCGCCATCAGGTTGATGCAAGGAAGTCCCCACTTCCGCAGAATGAGGTTGAACACCTCTTGATGTAGCTCCCACTCTCCGCTGTCCACTGTGTGTCGACTTAGGAAGTTCGCTACAACATCGTCTACGCCGGGAATATGAATTGCGGATATGGCAGGAACAGGTTCTTCTGCCCAGGCTAAAATAGCTTTGACCACCAACCAAGCTGCGAGACTTCTTGTACTGCCTTGCTTGTTGATATAAGCCACGGGCGTGGTGTTGTCGGATTGGACTCTGACTTGGCATCCCTCCAGCTGGTGTGTCCCACAGCGAAGAGCATGAAATAGGTAAAGTGCCAAAAAAAAAAAGTGCCCAAAACAGCAAACAAAAGGTTACATTACCACAGAAACCCATTCGCTCCAAACCCCAAAAAACATACAGATAAACCCAATGAGTGCAGGAGTATGTATTAGGAACTCCAGAGAAGACCCCTGTGTGGAGGGGATGCATGGGACAAGTGGATCTCAGCACTCAAAGGGTTGCTCACCTTTTTAGCAGGTCTTCTGTCTTCAGATTATTTGTCATGAAGAAGCCTCAGTAAGCCACTAATAGGGAAAGAACTTGCTAAACAAGATTTTCCCCTCAGGGCTGACAGGTCCACCACAGCATCTGAAAACCGAGCTATCCACTAAGGAATGTCAGTAATGGTAATCCGCCTAATGGTGGCATTCCATAGCTAACAGAAAACAAAAAATAAGCTAAAACTATAGCAGAACTGTTCTCGTGCCTTGTCTTCATCAAGGAACAAATCTTACTGGAGGAGAGTGGCTAGATGCAGCTAAGGAGAGGAGGTAGGCTCCACCCAGCATTCTCTTCAAGAATTGTTCCTGCCTACTTAAAGGGGAGGTCGCCTATCCAAAGTTACCAGTAACCTATTTTAGACGACAGAAAAAAAAAAAAGGGTATTGAAGCAAGAGTCGATAATTTTGCCAGTGTATAAATCTTTGGCAAGACTTCACCTCAAATTTGCAGTGCAGTTTTGGGCACCAGTTCTGAAAAATAGGATTTTAGTCTTACCTGTTAACTCCTTTTCTCTTAGTCCATATGGAACACAGGTACCATGGGATTGAGATCCTCTTTGAAGGGCAGAACACATACGCAAGATAGTCTTGTGGGTGGAGACTCCCAACTTCTCCTCCAGCTCAACCCATGCCCGCCTCCAGTTTTGATGTGATCAAACCACACCAACATGAACAGCAAGAGAAGAAGGAAGCTGCTTTGAGAATAAAGACCCTAAGCAAGGACTCCCACGTCCAGACAGGCTGGGTGGAGACCTGTGTTCCATATGGACTAAGAAAAAGGATTTAACAGGAAAGACTAAAATCCTATTTTCGATATCATCCATTATGGAGCAGAAGAAAGGCTCTCACTCCTGCCTCCACGATACTGGAGCTCCCTAGGACTATCTAGAACCAGAAACAGCCCAAACCAAACAAAGTGTCAACATACACTAAAACTTGCACAGCACACAAGAACAAGAGCCAAAGGGGATCAAAAGAACAGCTGTAAAACAGTAAGGCTCAAGAAAAAAAAAAAAAAAAAAAAAAAAAAGACAAGTCCCAAGACAAAAGCACAAAATTTATAGCCTGTTGCTACAAAGTATCAGAGGCAAAATAATGTTTATATTGAATTCACTCACCTGGCCATAAGGCCGTGCAGATCCGGGGCAGCCCCCCACAGCACCGGCACAGGCTTCTACAAGACGGGAACGCTCAACAGATCCGCCAAGAATAGGAAACCACCAGTCAATAAACAATGATTAAAAAAAATCAAAACTTTACTGAAACAAAAAATAAAATAAATACACCAAATTGCATTGGTAGGAGATGTTACAGAAGAAATCAAATACACACGAAGCGCCTAAAGCGTTTCATGTAAAGGTACACTTAATCAGTCTATGATTAAGTGTACCTTTACATGAAACGCATTAGGTGCTTCGTGTGTATTTGATTTCTTCTGTAACATCTCCTACCAAAGCAGTTTGGTGTGTTTATTTTATTTTTTGTTTCAGTAAAGTTTTGATTTTTTAATCATTGTTTATTGATTGGTGGTTTCCTGTGCTTGGCAAATCTGTTAAGCGCTTCCCTCCAGTTGTGCCGCCCCCCCAAGTCCCACGACAGGCAGAATTGCCTGAAGGACCTTCCGGCCAAAGCTGGCTTCACACACACATCCACACGATAGTGCTTTGCAAAGGTGTGCAGGGAGGACCAAGTCCCTGCCTTGCACAACTGCTCATCTGAGGTCTGATTCTTATAGGCCCAAGAAGCCCCTACAGACCTAGTGGAATGCACTGTGACTTTGAAGGGAACATGTTTCTTCCTGAGTTCATAGGCCTGTCGAATAGCAGACTTGATCCAAGAGGCCACTGTGACCTTGGAAGCAGTCTCACCAGTCCTAGGACCCCCACCAATTACAAGCAAGGAATCGGTCTTATGGAAAGACTCCATGCGGTGCACACAGAACCTACCTACCTACCTACGCACAACACCAAGCAAGTGGAGACCCTCTCTTTGTCAGATGTAGGATCAGGACAGGATGAAGGCACAGCAAACTCCTGACTGATGTGGAACTCAGAAACAAGCTTGGGAAGAAAATCCTGAGAAGTTCAAAGAACTGCCTTATCTTTGTGAAAAACCAGAAAGGTGGCTTGCAAGACAAGCACTGCAACTCTGCATACTGAGACCACTGCCAGAAAAAAAGCCATCTTACTTGTCAACTGATGCATTGGAACAGTAGCAAGAGGTTCAAAAGGAGGCAGCTGCAGAAAAGACAGAGAGACAAGATCAGAACCTTCATGGAACTCCCAAGTTCTTTGTTCACACCATCCAGTAGAAAAGACAACACCACCTGAATGTCAAAGTCCCGTGAAGAGAGGTCCCGGTCCACACACCAGGAATGAAAAATAGACCAAACCCTGTGTTAGGCCTTGGAAAGACAGTCATAGTAGAAATTACCCCAGTGAAGAATTACTTCTTCCTCAGGATGTGGGCTTCAACAATACCCATCAAAGCCAGCTTCTAGAGCTGACACTAGCTGGCCCATAAGGCTTCTTATAACCAAGCTACTGCTTAATTACAATGTTGCTACTCCATAGTGCTACAATGTCTTGTGTGCGTTTCCAAACACATATGGACTAATCTACTGGGCCGGTGTTTACTATTGTCCTTCTAAAGTTGTGCATTACGTTACATGGATAATATATGCACATGCTCTGAACAATATAGCTCTAAACAATGGAATGTAGGGCTATTTAGGGCCTTATCATCATATTTGTCCCTAAATTACCTCAAGGTAGTAAGTGAATACATTTCCCTCTAGCACCTTCCTAATTGTTTCAATATTTGATGGCCGACATTTGTGAGTTAGAGCGAAACGGGCTACATCTACCTGATTTCTATCTCATATAAGTTTTTTCAAATGGTTTTAATTTGCAAAGCTTCTCTTATTATTTTTCACTAATAAAATTATGGTTTAATTTCCGGTTTCTCCGAGACAGCTGAGTATTTGTAAGTTTAGGGTGGGTCTGTTGCTGTATAGCTTTGCTTTTTTTCTTTTCTGTATATTTAAATTCTTAGAATAACACATTCCCTTTAGTTCTTTGAACACCCATCACTCACAGCGAGTGGTGCACCTGTATTTGTACTAGAATTCTTACAACACATAACCTAACTCATATACCTCATAAGCGAGAGAAAGTTTTAGAATGTCTGTGTGTATGAGAGTGTATGTGAGAAACTGTGAGTTAACATTCTAAACAGTGTTTCATGCAAAGTAATAAAAACAAACAAAACAAAAAAAAAAAAACCCACAATAACACACACACATCTCTCTAACTGCTCAAGCTCTACACGCAAGCATTTAAAACAGACATCTAACCATGCCTAATGAAGAGTCCTAACATGTTTTCAAAGCTTGCACTCTAAAGCTACTCAGCCAATAAAAGGTATCACTTTTTACTCTACCACTCAAAGGCATTTGACACTCCTTCAGCCAGGTCTGTTCGGTCACATCTCCTAAGGCCAAGCACTCTTTCCTCCATATATCTTATTCTGGTCTACCTGCCCCCAGAGAGTTACTTGCAACATCTTTTTTTTTTTTTTTTTTTTTTTTTTTTTTTTTGTCATTATGGATGAATATAGGGACCAGACCCCCCCCCCAACAAAAAAAAATATTAATATATAAATATATATATATTTTTTATGTAGTCTGCCCAAAATATATTTCTTTATTTTGTCTGCTCCATCATTTTCATGCTCTGCACATTTTTCAGCTGCCCGTATATTTTTTCTGCTCATGGGTCATGTGACCCATGGGTCATGTGACCCAGCATATGAACCCCATATTGAACCTGGAAGGTCCCACATGATTGCATGCATAGCATGCTGAACTTTTCATCAAGTGTGACTTTGCTGTCATAATTACAGTATTCTCGCAATTATTACACCAACAGTTAGTGTGGCCCAGAATCGCTCCACTTTTTCATTGTACATATGGGCCCCAAGAATCTATATGTATTGTGCTACAGAATATTTAGACATAGAATTTCAGTTAATAAAACCTGTACAGAATTGTAAACCGCCAAAGCTGATTTGTGTAGGAAACTGCACATTATACATTAGTAAAGGCTTCACCTGCTAAATTAAATGAGCATTTTAGTTATTAAAACATAACAGTAACCCTTTGAGTGCCAGAGGATCATTCAAAGTGTTAAAATAATGTAACCCTCCCCCCCACCAATACATGTGAGAGAACATATCTAAGTCAGCCATTTTATCTACTTGCTAAGGTAGCAGGAAAACAAGTATATGTAACTGTGATGCGAGTCATACACAGTAACACTGAAGCTCATACAGAAAGCAAATTACAAGTAATTCTGGAAGATATAAACTACTATAGGGGAGAAAACGAAAAATCCTAATTAAATAGGGGTTTTAACTGCCATTTCTAACATCTAATTGGTTACAGGCACCATATACATCAAGAGTAATCTTTGGACCCTTTGGTGCAGATGCCTTGCACCAGAACTGCTCACCATTTGTCTACTGCTTAAGGCCCCACGTGTGCCCCTAGATAAACAAAAAACTTACAATATGTATGGTGTCCTAAGGAGTCTTCCTCCTCCAGGTTGGTTCGGAAACACATCTTCCAAGAAGAAATATATGTGCCCAACTGCAATACCTAAAGAAATATTGAAAAAGATAAGCAATCAGTGAATAAAACTGCCATAATCCAGTCAGCAAACAGTAACAGTACAATGAAATTCATCAACTGTATTTTTTATTTTGGTGACCTCTTATAATTTATACACAATGAGCCTGATTCACCTGCAGTTGACATTTAAAGGGGACCACTCCAGCTAAAATCCACCCCATCTAATTAGGCATCTAGTGATAAGCGTAACAATCAAACTGGTATATAGAATAAAGACAGCGTTAGTCAAAAATCCTACCTCAGCCGACACTGACAGCCAGGCAACAGAACAGACATATTTGGTCTTTATTCTGCATAACAGTTTGATTGTTAAGCTTATCGCTAGATGCCCAATTAGGTGGCATGGACTTTAGTTGGGGTGATGGTTCCCCTTTAATCAATGACATTACAGCAAATGTCTACAATGTTATGAATGTGAGGTATACAGGTAGTAGAATTCAGCCCATGGTACAGATGCACATATGTTCGATTAACCCTTTGGATGTCATTTGAGTTTGCAACATATTTCTTAGCAATGATGTGTACCCTTCTGGCATCAAAAAGGTTTTAAAGAGACAAACAAAAAAAAACAAACGCACACAAAAGGAAATGGGTTGCTATTACTAATTCTTTAAGTGCCAGAGGTATTAAAAACATTGCAATGCAAGGTGTTGGATATACCTCTGCCAGTCAAAGGGTTAAATAACATACTATCATCCTTAAAATATAATCTTAAACTTGCTTTTACATTAATGTATGTGTAAATTGTCTTGTTCAGAGACACTTATTTACAGTTTGTATTAAGAGCTAACATAGATAATTGTGATTAGTGCCCTTTGCTCCTGTATTCAGAAAGGCTGTCATCTTATCTTAGCCCATTAACAGACAAGTTGTGGGTAACAGGCAGGAATGTCTACACCCTTAGTGCACTGGCAAGACTAAATTTTAGGCCTTATAAACAAGAAGATTGCTCACTTTCACTGCAGCACTAATTTGTTCAAGAGGGACCACTATATTGCCATTTTGTCTGCCATCAACATCCGTGTCCTAGGGCATTCATATATTGAATGGGTGAAATGAGTCGTTTGTGTACAAATTCAGAGAATTCTGTATATTCCCTGGTATAGGGTCGCAGCCAGAGTTTATTCTATTTACTGGATTCCACCAAGGATTATTCAATCATTCAAATTGATCAGCCTCGAATGATAAAGGCTGATACAACATGAATACTATCATATGTCTGAACTTACAGAATCGGCCCACTGAATACAGGCAGAATAGCCTTACTGTTAACACCTTATAAATATCAGGCACTTTTTCATGCCGGTTTGGTGAATATTTAATAGGGACGCCGATGAGCAAAAAGGCTTGCATATCACTATCAAGCAATTCCCAACGCTGCCAACGCTTTACCAGTTCACTGACTGTTAACCCCTTAATTATTACAGAAGTGGTTGTTCTGGCATCTATGTGAGATTTAAGTGCTGTGTTAGTGATGAGTATTAGCTTTAACATCTGCTAATTTTGCCATTTTGAACATGGGACACTATTAAACCATTAATATTGGGGCTAATATACTCTCATGTTAGCCATCGGATGTTTAATATATTTTGTTATCGCTAATAAAAGTTATGTTTTAAAACATCAATCACTATTCCCATACTGAGACCCTACTTAATAGTGGGTAGACTTTAGAACATTTCATTATATTACGGGAAGTGTGCCATTTAATGGTTTTCTTTTTTGTGAATGCATCTACTGATTTAAAACTACACTGCACCTTCACTTTAATAGTGTGCAGTACTCCAATATCTCTGGGAGGTGGAAACTTTTCTTAAGCTAGTATTCTGTGCTAAAATGCATGCTTGGAAAAGGAAGGACCAGGGAAGGAAGCAGAATAGATATTTTTTAAAACTGAGTACCGAACACTGCTGTTCCAGAATGGAAATACAATCTTGAATCTAAGGCAAACCAAACGGAAGGGTGGTGAATTGAAATGGACTGCTCTGAAACGTAAAGTGCAGAACAATCACTGCGAATCCTATAGAATCAGGACATGTAGATAAGAGTCCTGCAAATCCAGGACACATGGGCACATAACTGTACTCCATTTTGACTGATGGGGTAAACACAAATTGTTTGAGACACTAAGATCAGAATAGAATGGCATCTGCCTTCTATTTTGGCAACAAGAGAGATTTAAGTAGAATGCAGTAAATCTTTCCTTTGGAAAAATCAGGACCAGTACCCACTGATCTGTCACTGAAATCACCCATGCGCTATGGGAAAAAAAATGTATGTGACCCCTACAGGCAGAAACTGACCAGGACCACGCTAGTTATGCACATACGGACTTCTGAGCAGTCTTCGTGCCTGACCAAGCCTGTCAAGGTTTTGGCTGAATATGCGACTGCAGGCCTGGGGAACTGGTGCACAAGAGCATACATGATACATGCAGGGGGCAACAAAAGTGACGTGTCTTCTTTGGAAGATGGGATGCTTAGGAAAAACTTGAGGTAGCAACGTACTCTTGCTCCCTGTGGAATGGCCGATAACCTTTTCCAGTTCATGGCAAAACAATCTTTTGTCCACAAAGGAAGATAAACCAGAGATTTCTTGAAAGAGTGGTTAGCCAGTCAAATTTTAAGTCAAAATGTATGATGTGCAGCTATGGCTTTCCCCGAGAACCTGGCGGTATCAAAGGCCTTGGATAGCATCCAAAGTTGAACACCCCCAGGTGGACATAGCTATGGTAAAAGTATCTGTGAAAGATAAGCCAAACTCCTCTTCATTAAAAACTTCTTTTCTTATAAATAAAACTTTAAAAAGCATACTGTTGGTTGCTATCCAATGTTTCATTCCACCTTGGGACTTTCTTCAGGGATACAACGTTACAGCCTACCAAGTATGCGTCTCTTTTAGATCACCCATTGTTTGACTTGGCACCAGATCAGCGTCTAGTGGTTGTCATGGCAACCCTAGACACTAATTTGCTGACAGATCAAACACTAAATACTTTAAAATTTTATCTATCTCCAACACATTGCACAATATCTTTAAACTGCTACCAACTCCACAATGTATCAAATGTAATTAATAAGGCTGAACTGTTCATAGAGTCCTTCAGGTGATCGGGCCCGCAGTGTAGATATCAAATACATCTCTCTCCTAGAAAGTCTAGCCTCTCTATCACCGCCCTGCCCCCCTGTGGTAATTGATTGACTATCTCAAAAGGAAAACATCTAAATCTTTAACATTGCGTTTTAATTTAATAAAATGTCTAGCCACTGGGGACCTCTTCAGTCAGCGTGTTAAGACTCCTGATAATCAAAGAGCGGTGCTTTCATTCGCTCCGTGAAAGGTATGCTGGTTTTGCCTACGTAATACATATCACATGGACATATTAACAGATATATCACAGACTATGTTGTACACGTGATGTGATCTCTAATTATGATGTTATATCCTATTTTAGGAACTTCAAAAGTTGATCCAGTGATCATATGTAGACAAATTACACACCCTGTGTATTTGTAAACCCCCTTCTTTATGGGTTTACATACTGCTTTATATTTATCTACTGGGTCAGAATGTACTTCTTCATCCCTTACATTTCTTGCCCTTTTGTATCCAAATTGTGGGGTTGCTCAAACATGTGACCAATGTCCGGATCACTCGACATGAGATTCCAATTTTGTAAGGTAGCTCTTCTAAAATGTGTGGACACATTTGTGTAAGTTGTAGTGATCATCAGCCGATCCTCCTCCTCTCTTCTGTCATCTCGCGAAGGAGTTAACAGTGACTATCTGTCCAGTGTTGCCACTTCTCTTATACTTTATGTTATCCATTTGACATCCTCTCTCTTTGAATTTCACACTCATTATATTTAGCCGTTTAGCCGCCTCATGTGGTTCAGATACAATCTTTTTAACATGTAATAGTTGTGACTTGGGTAACCCACGTTTTAAGGCTATTGGGTGTTGGCTGTGGGCATTTAACAATGTGTTCTTATCAGCCGGTTTCACAAATAAAGTAGTTTGGATGCATCTGTCAGTCCTCAATATCTTAACAGCCAAATAATTAATTTCCTGTGCACTGAGGTTTAAAGTAAATCTACCTGGCACATGTAGATTATTTAGATGTTCCACAAAATCCAATAGTAAGGGTTCTCCCCCCACCCACACCACGAACAAATTGATAAATCTCACATAAAACTTTATGCATTTGCAATATTGAGACTGTATAATGTGGGTTCTCTCATATTGCCACATATATGAGATGGCATATGATTGTGCCATGGGTGACCCCATCGCCATTCCAGCCGTGTGTATGAAGACATCTTCAAACTTGAAATAATTTTGGGTCGGAATCAGATCCATCATCCCTACAATATAATCCATGGCCTCCAGGGTGTATTCATTGCTCTCTAATGTTTGCCAGGCCGCTGCTTTTCCTCCTTCATGTGGTGTACATGTATTTAAACTTGTGACGTCCATTGTTACCAAAAGGACGTCACTAGTATCCCAATTCACCTCATTTAATCGATTTAAGAAATCTGTGTCTGATGAAAGTGGAGGTATGTTGTATATGTGGCTGTAAGATAGTATCCACAAATTGTGCGACCGGATACATCAATGACCCCCTTGCCGACACAGTGGGTCTACCAGGGGGGGCTGTCTAAAGTTTTATGGACTTTTGGTAAACAATAGAGGACCGGGGTGATAGGGTGTTTTACTCTCATAAAGTCTCCCACTTTAGGGGACAATATGCCATCTTCAATTCCTTTATTCACAATCATCAGTTTTAATTTTAAACATTTGTGTAGGACTGAAACTCAGTTCTTTATAGCATGACATGTCCTCCAATTGTCTTCCTTACCTCCTGTCTATAGCTGGTATAGTCCTGTATGACGATCCCTCCCCCTTTATCCGCGGGGTATATGATAATGGATGTATTCCCCTTCAAGCTTCTGATCACATTCCTTTCAGCTGGTGTAATGTTGGAGTAGTTTGGCTTACTACTGTCCATTTTAGTCATCACCTCCTGATTT
The DNA here is from genome assembly GCA_037306005.1 of Rhinophrynus dorsalis. Classification (NCBI taxonomy): domain Eukaryota; kingdom Metazoa; phylum Chordata; class Amphibia; order Anura; family Rhinophrynidae; genus Rhinophrynus; species Rhinophrynus dorsalis. The sequence goes on from CM074719.1 coordinate 358,598,413, forward strand.
ATTAACCGGCTGAAAGTTTTAATGGAAGAGCTATTAGTACTTGGATCAAAGAAGCTTCTGACCTTAAACGTGTTGTCCTTAAATTCAGCGTTCTGAGAGGAATCCTTAAAATAATCTTTTAAATGTAGCTTGTGTTGCATTCTGTAGAGTTCAATTTCAGTATTAAATTTACTGATTCGCTGTGTCGGAACAAAACTCAGTCCTTTGTTCAAAACCAGCGTCTCATCAGGAGTAAGGGTATAACTTGACAAATTGAATATTATTGTCTATGTGGGGCTGGTGCTAGTGGGGGTCTCATCTCCTTTGGATCTTATTTTTCCTCTTCCCCCTCTGGGTCCGTTTTCTGCGGTTTTGCTTCTTGTCACCACCCCTAAAACACTAGGGACATTATTTGATTCAATCACGTTCGTGATCTCAATGTTGTCCGTTTCACCTTTGAAACCAGCCATTTATTGGCCGTATCATTTACTAAAACAGGCATCTTGTCCTCAGTGAGCTTGTGCATTCGATCCCGACATTTATTCAGCTCTATTCCCACTTCCTTGATAACTAGTAGCACGAGGTCCAATGTTAGACTGCGTTTTTCTTAGTAGACAGACAGCAACTGAAGGGTTAACTTCTTTCATTTGACAGTTGGAGAGAGTCACAGAAGTTGAGTAGAAGTTCCTTTTATTCAGCAAAGATTGACAGGATAACAGGTTTAGATGATACAAGCATACATGATGTTATAAGTTGTTCCAGCATTGCAGAGGTTAATTATGTTCTGTTGGCATAGTGGACAGCATTTGATGGTATTGGCTGTCATGCCTCTGTGCCTGTACTAAGCGCATGGATATTTATACATTCAAGTATTGTTACACCCCTCATCAATTTCTACATATGGATATAATCTTAAACTGTGAGGTAATATATTATGGGTAATTAATCACTATGAATTGCTGACATTACAACCCTTAGTACTGATACAGAGACCATGATTGACACAACCAGATGGCTACAATTATCTTTCATACAAACATTACTGTTATTTTAAGTGGGGCCCAAATTCTATAGATCATATTGCCAGAATAAGAAACATAATTCAAAATTTAAAGGAACAGTGTATTCTAACATCAAACAAACATCTATTTAGGATCCCACACTAGTTGTCACAGAACTATGGATTTAATCTTCCAATGGTGGATTGATTGTATATCCTAAATCCCCTCGGTATCAATTTTGTTTTGTAATATTCAGTAAGTGTCACTCCATGTAAATGTAACTATTTATTTCTTTCTCATTTGTAACAATTCATGGTAGATTTCTGTGGCCTTGGGGTCTCCCAGCAGCTCATCTCAAGATTCTGTAAACAATATTTCATTAATCTCTGCTTCTGTGAAGTCAAATGTCCTTTTGAGGACTTCTTCTGTTGTCGGCTATTCTTGAGAGCTGGTCTTATCACTCTGTTCCATTGTATGCAGTTGCAGTGTCTCCACTGTAGTGAGCGGTAGCCAACTTCGTTAAAGCCTCAGGTGTAAAAGGATACTGTACACTATATCTATACTGCTATTGTTAATTCAAGTATTCTTTTTTTGTAATCTTTGGTATAAAATGATTGTGGGATTTAACAGAAGGCACTGCTAAGAGCAGAGTTGCAAGTACTACCCTCCATGGAAGCTTATAGTTTAGAAACTGGCAGACATGATAAGAGGACGAGAATGCGTTTATAAACTTGATATTTTCAAGATATCTGCATTCAAAGGTTCAAAACAAAATGGTCTAAAGCACAAGATAGAAACAAGGCAACTGCACCATAGAGGACAAATAAATTAAACTTCACACTTATTTACATGCAGCTTTTAACCATGTAATGTTAGAGAGACCCTGAGACACTTCTAGAATTCAAGGAGTTAAAGGGACAGTAATGTCCCATAAAAACTTGTTATAGTTTTGTAGAGGAGAAGAAAATAAGCTGAATGGCACAAACCCTATCTCTCAAACCGCTATGGTTTGAGAGATATAGGGGTTGAAAGTTCCCCCCTCCCTGACATCAGGAGATTTGAGTCGTATGACTTGAGGAGGCCCTTCAGCAGAGCCGAAACTGCGTTATTGCAAAATAATTACTTAATTGCTTACAAACCAGGCACACTTTGTAGACCTTTCTAATGAAGAATTATTTTGCAATAACGAGATTTCGGCTCTGCTGCAGAGCCACTGGCTGGCCCCCGGACCTGGAGCTCCTGCTGTCAGCTAGACGATGACGTCAGGAGAAGGGGGGGGGGACTTTTAATGCCTCTCTCTCTCAAACCATAGCAGCTTGAGAGATAGGGTTTGTGTCATTCAGCTTATTTTCTTCTCCTCTAGAAGACTATAAAACGTTTTTATGGAACATTACTGTCCCTTTAAAAGCCTCATTTAAAAGCCAGTAGGTGGTTTGTGAATCTTCATTTCTCCCCTTTGGAGCAGCTAGCTAATTTACTTTAATGGAAGCCACAACTCCACTTTAATTCTGAGAACTGGATAGCAAAGACATTAATGCTGGATAAAGAAGTTTAGTAGAAATGTTTAAACTGGTCAGTGTTTTGTACTTACCCAGAAGATCCACTATAATGGAGTTTCCCAATAGGAGTGAAAAGCCCATAAGCACCCACGGCAGAAAAGGAGCTTGAAAGTTTAAGAGACCAAAGAAGTTCATTCGAACATAAGGATTCCTTCTGCTCCACACATATACAAGCATTATCGTAAAAGCTTGGCCTAAGAAAACTAAATTGACAAACATTCCGAAAATCTGGAGATCATCATTAAGGAACATTACCCTTTTCAATACATCAAAAACACTTTTTACATCATTTAAACAATGTGCATAATAATGTTATACTTTATAAATACTTTTTTTGCATAAATTTCCACTTCACTTTGCTTACAACAAGTTGGGAAATTTTACGTCTTATTTAAGACGTAAGCACAATGCAAAATGGAAGCAATCCAGGGGCAAACCAGCTGCAAATACAAATTACAACCCATTTAAATGGGGTATTTAAAGGGATAGTAATACTTTGTTTTAACTTTATTTTATAGGCATTAAAAAAACATGAAGAACGATATAAGTCTTATCTCTCAAACTTTTACGGTTTAAGAGATATTCACAAGCAAAGTTTTCCCCTCCCGCCCCTTTTACCTAGTGTAAGCCATCTCTTCTCAGATGTGAATCTGGTTGTAAGACCAGACAGATAACAGAAGGGGACAATCTTCTTTATATGAAAACAATGCAAGCCCTGCCCCCCTTGACAAGCTTTTCAGGTTTTTCCCCTTATCTTAATTGAAGATTGTCCCTCTGTGCAATGTACCTGGGCACCTCACTTCTGCTTTGGCTGAGAAGTGTTATATCAGTAAAAGGAGCAGGAGGGGGACACTGTCATTGAATTACTCCTGAACTACAACTCTGACAGAATTGAAATAACACTCTCCAAAGTCCAAATACTATGATGATTAATTAGAGCTGTTTTTATTATGAAACATTACTATCCCTTTAATGACTTGCTTGCTAGGCAGGTCTCCAATTCATTACTTCACAATGTGTTTGAGACCTCTCTAACATTCAAAGGGTTTAAAACCTAGAGTCAATGGGAATGTGTGTTCTCTATGGTGAAGTTGTTTTTGGCCAAGAATGGCTTTCTTTGTAAATATACCCTTTGAATAAAATCTTCCATCAGATTCATAATAGTATTGCTGCAGCTACAGAGAAAGGTGCAGCTAACAGTAAGAACACTGGAGGGTTCAGAACGGTGCCTGGGTTGTGAAGGGGAAGTCACTTAAGTAAAACCATTGCATACTACAGTTTCCTGTCACTCAAAGGGAGACTACATAAGAAATCAAGATATTATAAAAATGTAAGCAAGCTCTCTGCATCTTTTCAAAGTGAAAAGCAACTTGTTGTTTAGCATTAAGGTCCTTTAAAAGCAGTTTGTCATACTTAGGATTAAAAAATTATTTTTATGTTACAAAACAAACTTCTGTAGTTTATAAAAATATCAGGATGGATGCCACTGCAGGTGATTAATGTTATCACTGGTTTTATTTCACAGATTCCCACTGAAGTCTATAGCTCTTTTCATACAGGTGACACGAACACTGTGATCCTGTATTGATGTTGTCACCCATTGTGCAAGGTCTTATGCAGGGCTATGGTGCATTTCACATGACCTACCATCTCTTAGTATAAACAAACCATGTCCAGCATGCAGTATCTTTAAAGAGTTCACACAGTAACGCAATAAAGCTGCAGTAAGGAAGGACTGAATATCAATCTATGGGTCTGTCAGCAGACCACTCACACAAGTGCTGAAAGAATGGACAACTAACTTGGGCACCAACCAGTAATTTTGTCTGGTGCTCACATGGATAGGCCATTAGACAACTCTCCTGTACCTGGATAGGCAGTGGGGGAAAAAAAAAAAAAAAAAAAAAAAAACACATTGCAGGAGACAGAATGGTCACTTGAGTGAAAGAAACCTACAGGGAAATTTGCAAATAAAACCAGTGCTAACAATAAGAGGATATTAGTCTTACCTGTTAAATCCCTTTCTCTTAGCTTACAGATACCATGGGGAGGCAACAGCTCCTCCAAGTGGCTGAAACAATTCTTCAAGAAGTTGCAGGGTAGAGCCTCCCCCTCCTAGCAGGCTACCTAGCCACTACCCTCCAGATAGCGAGAAGAAGAGAAGGAAAAAACTCCTGTGAGCACGGACCCAAATCGGACACCCACATCCAGCCACAGGAAATCTAGAAAGGTCCCTTTACTGGATGGGAGACCTGTAAGCTATATGGACTAAGAAAAATGATTTAACAGGTAAGACTAAAATCCTCTTTTCTCTGTCATCCAATATAGCTTACAGGTACCATGGGGAAGTACCAACATGGGTAACCATGGGTGGGAAGAGAAGGAAAGGACCAAGCGCTGGTCCCCATGATACCAGACTTCCCATAGACTATCCAGGACACGGAACAGCTTAAACTAACAGTGTCAACGGACACTGAATAACATAACACAGCACACAGAACAAGAGCCAACAGGGCTCAACAGATAAAGAGCTATAAGTTACAGCAAAGTAAAGTCCTTGACAGGCAAAACTGCCTCCAGGTCTTTCCTGCCAAAGATGGCTTCAGCCAAAGCCAGAATATCCACACGGTAGTGTATGGCAAAGGTGTGCACAGAAGACCAAGTTGCCGCCTTGCATAGGTGTTCAGCAGAGGACTGATTCTTGCAGGCCGAGTAGGCCCCAACGGACCTGGTGGAAAATGCTATAATGCAGAAGGGAAATTGTTTCCCTCTGAGCTCATAACCCTCGCAAATAGTAGACTTAATCAAAGATGCAATAGTCACCTTGGACTCAGCAAAACCAGCTCAGGGACTCTCAGGGATGACAAACAAAGCATCAGACTTGTGGATGGACTCAATACGGTGCACGCAGAACTTAGGGCAACGCACTACATCCAACAAGTGGATATCCTTCTCGTCAGATTTAGGGTCAGGACAAAAAGGAAGGCACAACAATCTCCTGATTGATGTGGAACTTAGAGACCACCTTAGGAAGAAATTCCTGGGAGGTACAGAGAACAGCCTTATCCTTGTGGACCACTAGGAAAGGTGGTTTGCAGGACAAAGCCTGCAACTCAGTGGACAGAGACCACAGTCAAAAGAAAAGCCATCTTCCACATCAAAAAACGTAAAGCAATGGTAGTCAAGGACTCAAAGGGAGGCCACTGAAATATACCAAAGACAAGATTAAGGTCCCACTGAGCAATGGGAGCCTTGTAAGCAGAGAAAGCATGAGCGACACCCTGAAAGAAGACCTTGACATCCGGCATCACGGCAGTGCGTCTGATAAAAGACCGAAAGAGCTGAGGTCTGAACCTTCAAGGAACTAAGGCCAAGGCCCTTGTTCACACCATCCTGCAAAAAAAGATAAAATAGATGAAGGGCAAACTCCTGTGAGGACATATCCCTGTCCACACACCAAGAATGAAAGATAGACCAAACCCTGTGGTAAGCCTCAGAGGACACAGGTTTTCTAGGCTGGATTATGGTGGAGACTACCTCAGGAGAAAAGCCTTTCCTCCGCAAGATAAAAACTTCAACAACCATGCCGCCAAAGCTAGACTGACCACGTCCTCATTCCAGAGTTAACACTGGAGGAGGAGATCTGGTCTGCGTGGCAGAGGAAATGGATCCTGAGAAACCAGAGCCAGCAATTCTGGAAACCAAGGCTGTCTGGTTCAATAAGATGTGATCAGAACTACAGACGCACCATCCATCTGAATCTCCCTCAGCACCCTGGGAAGGAGAGAAAGAGGAGAAAAGATTTAGGCCAGTTGAAAGTGCCAAGGAATTGACAGAGCATCCACTGTGAATGCCAGAGGATCCCTCCAGTGTGAGCAAAAAGTCTGGACCTTCCCGTTGTCCCTGGAGGCCATCAGGTCCATCGAGGAAAGAACCTACTTCTGCACCAACAGGTCAAAAAACCTCGGATGGAGTGACCACTCCCCGGGGTCCACAGTTTCACGATTGAGAAAATCTGCCATGATGTTTTCTATACCTGGAATGTGTAGGGAGGAGATGGCAGGAACATGCAACTCTGCCCAGGCCAAAATAGTCTTTACCTCCAACCAAGCAGATGCGCTTCTGGTGCCTCCTTGGTTGTTGATGTAGGCAACTGCTGATGCGTGGTCTGATTGGACGCGGACTGGGCAGCCTCTCAGATGAAAGGTCCAATGCCTCAGAGCATAGAGAATCACCCAAAGCTCCAAGATATTGATTGAAAGGAGGGTTTCCTCTGTCGACTAACAGCCCTGAACACCCAGATGTCCCAGAACCTCTCCACAGCCGAACAGGCTGGAATTGGTTGTGAGAATGGTCTAATAAGGAATCACAAATGGTCTCCCTTTCCTCAAGCTGGAATAGTCCAACCACCAGTGAAGATCCAACCTCACTTCATGAGGGAGAGAGACGGGGTGATTCAGGAGAGCCGGACCCCCCCCCCCCCCCCCAGCACACATGGATTGCAAACCTCTGAAGCTCCCTGGTGTGGGCCATGGAGTATGGTACAGCCTCCACAGCAGAGATTATCTTGTCCACCATAGACGAGAACTTCCTTGACGGAGCAGAAGTCCACCCCAGAGCTTGAGACGCCTTGGACGTGATCTGCTGCACAGAGTCTTATGGCACGAACACCCTACTGAGTGTCGAAACAGAGACCAAGGAAGACCAGGTCCTGAGAAGGAACCGGAGCAGACTTGTCCATGTTCAGGATCCACCCGTGCTGGAGGAGGATCTGAGCAAATTCCTGAGATCCCTGGAAGGAGTCTTCAGCAGAAAGACATCCATGTAAGGAGTCAACTGAATTCCTTTGTTGTGAATTGGAAGTGTCCCATGCTGCAAAAGAACCTGAGGTACTTCTGACTGTCCAGATGAATTGGAATGTGCAGGTACGCATCCTGCAGATCCAAAGATGGCAGATATTCTCCAAGACACAACAATGCAAGGCCAAAGCGCAAATACTCCATCTTGTAGTGAGAATGGACCACAAATGAACTGAGATCCTTGAGAACCAGAATAGGACAGCAGCCACCAAGCTTCTTGGTAACAACAAAGAGGTTGGAATAAAAACCTGAACCTATCTCTGGCAGAGGTACCGGAGCTAGGACTCCCTTGTCCAAAAGAGCCTGACAACCACGTTAAAAAGACTGAGCTTTTCCTGTCCCTGAGGGCAGAAAAATCTGAAGGGAGATAGGGATGTGAAGGGAATCCTGTAACCTTCTGAAAACACCTGTAATACCCACTGGTCCGCAACAGAGCCTGCATAAGTATTCCAAAAATATTGCAGACAAACACCCACAGGTGAATGCGGACAAGGGTTCGGTGAGTCATGCTGAAGTAGGTTTGGTGGGTTTGGGTGTGGTGGCTGTGTGTTTCAACCTCCCCTGCTGCCTGGACTTGGGGGTGCTGGCCTGAGGCATCACTGGATTCGCCTCTGTGTATCGCTCTGGTGAGAGCAAAAGGAACACTGTTTCCTCGCCTGAGGATTGCACTTAGGAAACTGAGGTAACAAGGTACCCTTACCCCCAGTGGCTTCACTGATGATATGCAAAGACAGGAAGCTGGAGGCGATCCTCAAAGCTATCAGTCAAATCTTTGAGCACCAAAGCATCCGCAACAAGCAAGGAAGTAGACTTAGCCTGGAAATAGGGGAATCAACCTGAGGCGGTGTAGCCCAGTGAGCCAAGGCTGAGTCTGCAAAGGGGTACAGCTTAGAAAATCTTCCACACATCCAGAATAATCTGATCCAGAATGGAATTGGGTAGAAAAACAGTGCTGGACTGCGCCTGGCAAAGACATCAGAAGTAGACTGTGGTTCTACAGGATTAACAGGAATGTCAAGGGTAGACAAAACTGCCTTAATGAAACCCTCAGCAGAGGGTTCACGGTCAGACTCAAAGGGGTTGCCATGAAACTGGGAAGATGCCCCTTCTGAACACACACACACACCATCCTCAGACTCTTCCAGTGATTCCCCTTCAGAGGAATCAGATAAAAATCAGGAATGCCAGGTGCCTTAGGGACCACAAACTGGAAAGAGGGGCACAAGTGATCAGAGTATTCTCTGGGAAGCCCCGTTTGGCATGAGGAACAGTAAGTAAAGGGGGGGGGGGTCAAAGATGCTGCAGAGTCCTTGCCCTTAGGTCTAGCCCCATGTCCAAACGGATCAGACATCATACAGGACAAAAACACGTCTTGCAGTATAAAGGAAAACCAAAATACTGTCACCCAGATTAAGGATTTCACCTCAGAAAGCCTAAAAAGGTACTTATCTGGCAAGTGAAGAGTTAAACTCTGGAGGAGAGTAGAGGAATCCAAGCCCTGCGTATGATACTTGTGTGAAAGGGAAAAGAAAATGGTGACCAAATAGGGAGCCAATCAGAGAGCAGCCCGAGAAACTGGTGTCTACGGGAAACTTAGTTTTCCCTTTCAAAGTACCAAAAAACAGAACCAAATTCCCTTGAGACCCCCCCAAGACACAAAGGATGTGAACCAGAATGTAGAGCAAAGGCAGACAAGAAGAATGAGACCTCTCTTAAAGTGATAGTAATGTTTCACAAAAACAGCAGCTCCAATTAATCTTCATAGTATTTGAGCCATAGAGAGTGTTATTTCATTACTGTGAGCGTTGTAGTTCAAGAGTAATTGAATGATAAAATATCCCCCTCCCGCCCCTTTTACCTAGTGTAGGCCCCCACTCCTCAGATGTGGAATGCAGTCCATAGACCAGACAGCTCACATCAAGGGTCAATATTCTGCTGTGAGAACAGTGAAAACCCTGCCCCCCTTGACAGGTTTTTCAGCTTTTTCCCTTATCTTAATTGAAGATTGTCCCTCTCTGCAATTTACCTGGACACACCCTGCTGCTCTAAGATGAGCAGTGTTACATCCGTAAAATGGGAGGGGGGGAATACTTTACAATTTAATTACTCTTGAACTACAACTGACAGAATTGAAACAACACTCTCCAAGGCCCAAATACTATGAAGATTAATTAGAGTTGCTTTTATTATGAAACATTACTATCCCTTTAACTCTGTACAAAGAGCGGTTGCAGAGATACGTCCCAACACAGACTGCCCCATAGAGATCAACGAAGCATTGTGGCTATTCAGTAAAGCCAGTGCTTAAAGGTGTGGAATTCAAATAAAACGGTAAAAACCAAGTGTCCAATAAGTGTAAAAACACATAATAAAGAAATAAAATACATAAACCCAAAAGGGAAAAATGAGCAAAAGGGTATCCCCAACTCAATAGCATGGCATGGAAGGGGTTAACAACTACCAACAGCCCAAAATGCTCCAAAGACTCAGAACAGAGGATAATATTATACCCAACTTGAGCGCAGGAGTCATGAGAGAACTCCAGAATGCAACCCCTGTACGGAGGGGGAACAGTGGGACAAGTGGACCATAGCACTCAAAGGGTTGATCACCTTTTTTTGCAGGTCTCCTTACTTCAGATTACCACTGAATTGGAAGAAGCCTCAGAGAGACTCCCCCTGGAGAGAGAAACATGGGTTACATGGTTCTCTCCCAGGGCTGCAAGGGTCCACATCTGCGCCTGTTAACTGATAAATCCTCCAGGGGAAGTCAGTAATGATAACCCATCTAATGGGGGAAATTTGACACGCCATATCTAAGAGAAAAGAATAAATACTAAAAAAAATTAAGCAGAACTGTTCTCAGCATTCCTTCTAGGTGATGGAACAAATCTTCTCTGGAGGGGAGTGGCTAGGTAGCCTGCTAGGAGGAGGGGGAGGCTCCACTCTGCAACTTCTTGAAGAATTGCTTCAGCCACTAGGAGGAGCTGTCACCTCCCCATAGTACCTATAATCTATATTTGACAACAGAGAAATAAACTGCAATTTAATCCACCCACAGTAAATCAGAATGTAAAAGTAAAATTAATTGCTGAAAAATGTGCAATGAACTGATTCTGTACACTTTGAATGTGCATCGACTATTTGCAAAGCCGGTTGCACATTTACATGGCCGATCGGCTCCAATAGGTTGACTGTGCCAAAGTGTATGGGTGTTACTGCCCTCTGTACCCTATCCCATGATACGTAGCAACAAGAAACTGGGAAAATGCATTCAAAATGCTTATTCTTCCTTTTCTTATGCCAGCTATTGGGAGTTTTAGTAAAGCGGCCTATGGCCCTAAAGATGGCAATGACAAATTCCATCCTCTCCAGCCAGGTGTTTGGCATCATTTTGTCCTCCCAGGTTTAGTTAAATGAAAAAGCACAAACACAATGTCCTATGAAGGGACAATTAAACTTTTAGCTAACTATAAATATTAACGACAAGACAGCACAGCAATTTTTAGACACGTGCAACTGCAAGAGAGAAACTACAGTGCAGTCCATAAGTATTTGGACAGTGACAAGTGTTTTGGCTATGTACTCCAGCAAAAGAAACAAGAAATGACTAAGAGGATAAAGTGCAGACTGTCAGCTTTACATTGAAGGTATTGATATCCATAAATTGTGAACATTGTAGGAATTACAGACCCTTTGTATACATAGTCCCCTCCATTTTTGCGGACCAAAAATATCTGGCCAAATAATCTTTAAAAGCAGATAATTTATATTAAATTGCCCCACCAAATCCTTACTAACATAGTGATAGGCATATGCATACTTTCATTATGCTGAATAAGTCCAGCATTATTGAGGGAAAACCACTTCTTCTCCGGCAGGCACCAGCGGGCAACAGTGCAGGCATCTTGGAGAAAAGCTATCTGAGTCTGTACTGTCTGTCCCATTCACCTCCAGGATTGGCGAGTGGCGTTCCTTGGTACTTTAAAACACCGAAAGGAGATGATGGTGCAGGCGCACAGAGCTTCTCTTGCAAGATCTGTCCAACGGATGCCTGCCGAAGAAGTTTTTCCTCAATAACGATGGACTTATTCAGCTTAAAGTGTTAGTAATGTCCAAAAAAAAAAAAAAAAAAAAAAAAAAAAAAAAATTTTTTTTTTTGAATTTAGAAGAGCTTAAAAAGCTGAGCCAAATGCAAAAAAACTTATGTCTCAAATCGCTATGGTTTAAGAGATACAGGCGTTCGCTGTTTCCTACTGACAACTGTAAAGCTGTCAGCAGGAGATTCGTGTCGGTCGACATGGAGGCGCTTGAGAAGTGCAGAGATCTCTTACAGCGGTCAGTAGGAAAAAGCGAACTTTAAATGCCCGTATCTCTTAAACCATAGCTGTTTGAGAGATACATTTTTTTGCATTCAGTTCAGCTTTTTAAACTCTACTAAATGCAAAAAAAACTTTTTTTTGGACATTACTAACACTTTAATGAAAGTATGCATTTCGCTATGTTAGTAAGAGCAATTTTATTTTGATGATAGTTCTACTTTAACAATGTCATATTTAGTACATTTTTGCATGCAATGGCTACCTGAAGTCTGCGACCCATAGACATATCTAGATGCTGGATCTCTTCCCTGGTGGTACTCTGCTAAGTATGTACTGCTGGCATATTTATTTCCTGTTTGTTTTTGGAAGTTTATCCCTTCAATCTTGTCTTCAGCAAGTGAAAAACATACTTGACCAATAAAGAACATTCCATTTTTTGTCCCTGAAAAACTCCTTAGTTGCTTTAGCAGTATGTTTGGGGTAATTTTTTTCTGATGTACGGTGGATCTGAAAAAAGATGTTTCTGTACACTACAAAATTCATCCTGCTGCTGCTGTCCGCAGTCAAATGGTCAATAAAGACAAGTGAACCAGTTCTCATGACAGCCATACATGCCCTCACTCTGTAGTCTTCTCTTTATGGTACTCTTTGATGCTTATGTGTGTTCTTGATCTGCAGGACAGCTAAGAACATTTTTTTCTTCACAATTGCAAGCATTCTTTGGACATGCACTGCACTGGTCTTCTGCAGTCTACCAGATAGTTTGCTACTGCTGAGCTTACATGTTCAATAATGCTTCTTAATGTACCACTCTGTTGACCAACTATTTTTTTTTTTTGCCATGTGTCTGATCATTTTATTCTGATTTTTCACCCTCATGATGGCCAGCTGTACTGGTATGGACACTAGTTTGCTCCTCATGTTGACAGACAACACCACACTCCAAATGCAAGTGCCACACCTATAATCACCTCTCTTAGGCATGCACTAATGATGCAAAGACACACACCTGTCCAAATACCTTTGGTCCCCAAGATTAAAAGCAATGGATAAAAAGGGCCATAATTCTTACACAGTTCACGGATGTAAATCCCCTCAAATGAAATCGGAGTGTGCATTTTGTCCTCTTAGTCATTGTTTCAATTAAAATCCAGTGTGCTGGAGTATAGAGATGAAACAACAAGACTTATTTTAGTGAATGAAATGTTAAAAATAGTCCAGCATTGAAGGGGATAAAAAGTTAAACTGGAAGTTTCCAATTTGCTGAGTGTGGTTGCCCTCTGTCCACCTGGGGAAGGGCAGACAGAAAACCTGATGAAAATGTGAAGCTGTGCACTGACACATTGACAGCATATAAAACACACCTACCTCTCTCTCTCTCTCTCTCTCTCTATCTATCTATATCTCCCCACATATACATACATATATATATAAAAAAAAAAAAAAAAATCACGTTTCTGGATCGCTCTCTACCCCTCCACGGGGAGGAGTGCGCTCACAGTCAGCGATTTTGTCAGGAGTGACCGGGGGGGGGGGGGGGGGGGGGTCTGGTTGAAAGCCCCCATGGCCACTCCTCTCAAAATTCAGGACATGAAATTCAAAGGGGTGGAGAATTTGATAGGAGTGGCCAGAGAGGAGAAGCCCCCCGGAAAATCCCTACAGCGAGGCTCACTTCCATTGAGTTCTAGAGGTTCCCTGACATGCACAGAGTGCCAGATCCCACAGGCAACACCATGCTGCATTCACAAATACAATATTATAGGCAGGAAAGCTTGGTGACAAGTCCACATAAAAGTTCATTAGTCCTATAATACTTTTATGTGTCTTGCCATTAAAATACCTTTATAAACTTAATTTTAGTTTTTTTAAGCAAAATATTTCATATGTGTCATATGCACAAAGTAAAAAAAAAAGTGAATCAACTCTGGTCAAAACAATTTTGCAACAGGTAACAAAAATTTGCATTGATGTAAAGGGGGTCTATCACCCCTTTACAACTTTGCCTAAATTTTGTTATATATCGTATATAATGAAAAGTGTATAATTTTTTAGATTATTATATAAAAAAAGCTTGTTTGGCAAAATTAAGAATAAATACAACTCTGTACCGACTTCTGTGCAGACTGCGGTTAACTGATCTGTACCGCAGTCCGTCACTCTGCCTCCACTCCCCTCCCTTTATCCAGCCTCCTCCTGTAATGGAGGCTGTCTGTAAGATGGAGCAATCTCATTGGCAGAGATCGATTTCTGGCCAATGAGAGCGCTTCAGCTTACAGACAGAAAGCCTCCATCATCGGAGGAGGCTGGAGAGAGAAAGGCAGAGCGGCAGACTGCAGTACAGATCAGTTAACTGCAGTCTGCACGGAAGTAGGTACAGAGCTGTATTTATTCTTTTAATTTCGCCAAACTTTTTTTTTTTTTTTTTTTTTTAATTTATACACTTTTCATTATATAGGCTATATAACAAATGATTTAGACAAAGTTGTAAAGGGGTGATAGATCTCCTTTAATGGGACTTAACCTCTTCAGTGTGCAAAGCATTGCTTCACCCAATATTTAACCCTCTGAGGGTATCCAAAGTATTGCTCAAAGGGTTGAACATTTACAAACACACACTCACACATACAGTATATATAGATACAAGTAGATATGATAAAAGGACAGTAATACTTAAATAATAAAAAAAAAAAATGTTGTAGTCTTTATCCCCCTGAGTAAAACAAGGGTACTACCACTGCTGAAAGTTTTTTTTTTTTTTTTTTTTTTTTTTTTTTATTCAAAAGTTATTGCAGTTTAAACTTTAATTTTTTAGGTGCAGCATCACAGTGGCCTGAAATTATACAGTAGTGCTGTTGCTACATCATCCTATGGACAGATCTGGCCAGTTGACCATAAATCTCCATAGGATGGAATAGCAACAGCACTGTACCATTTCAGGCCAGTGAGATAGTGGACCTTTAAAAAAAAATAAAAATAAAATAATAATTCAAGTTTGAGCTGTAATAACTTTTGAATAAAACACTTTACAGCAGTGGAAGTACCCTTGTTTTACTCACTATTATATATATATATATATATATATATATATATATATATATATATATATATATTTAGGTATATATATATATATATATATATATATATATATATATATATATATATATATATATATATATATATATATATATATATATACACATTTTAAGTATTATGATCCCTTTAAGTCTACAGTGAGGGAAACATTTAGGGCACAGGTGCTCTGATACAAATACAGCTTATCATATGGCTACTTTGCACAAAGTTACAATAAGGTAAAATAATCAAAACTCATTACAAGACTAAAGTAAGGATCTGCAATTATATTGATATTGGTGTGCTCTCAATGTTTCTTGAATGACAGAAGGATACGACCATTAATAGACCACCAAAAAGGAACATAAATACAAAATCAGCTGTTCGACCTCTGAAAGAGCCTTCTTCAAGCATTCTGCAGTAACGATATCTGTAAGTGAGCATCTAAGTCAAGGAAAAATACTTTTACATTAAACCCCTTAAGGACACGGATGTTATATACTTATTAGTGCCCCCCCAATTAGTTGAAGAAACAGTGTTACACATACCTAAAAGTAAAAAAAATTATGTACACAGAAAGTTAGACTTTGACAGGAGATAAGGACCAATTGGCCCAGTAACATGCAGATTTCCATACCTAGTTACCTCAGATTACAATATTCTTTTAAAAGGGGATCTCTCACCTTATACAATACTGACCGTCTCCTGTAGTGTAACGTTGTTGAAGTTGAAATCCTTTTTTTTGTGGCTATTTGACTTAGGCAAGCGGACTCGCACTCATTATAAAGGACGGAGAGCACGAACATGATCCATTTATGCACACACATTGACCTGGACGCACTTATGCACAAGAGTGCGCCAGGTCAGATTCAGTACTACTCCGTCATCAGAGAAGGAGGAGAAGAGCCACTACAAGAGGAGGGCAAATGAAGATGATTGACAGGCTGCGGGCTGGAGCTGTACCCAGGTCCCTTAAAAGTTTGCATCCTGTTCTGTACTTAATAAAGAACATGTCTGGTGTTGGTAGAGTGGATTAGGGAAGGACTTTCCACCTCCAGAACCTTTTTGAGAGGAAATACCCTGCCCTCCTGGCCAGAGGAGACTTTAGCCCATGGCTCAAATGTGTGCCACATGGACCAAGAGGAAAGAATGTACTGAGAAGTTACGAAAAGGGTGAAATTTACTTACCGATATTTCCTTTTCTTCTGTGTATCTCCACAGCATAAAAAACAATGGGTTTATCTTCCTCCTCTAGCTGGTAGGACCGAACGATTTGTATTTAGGGGCGCCCCTCCCCTTCCGCTCCAGTTATCTTTATTAGCCAAGCTGAGAGACCTAATGATATATAGATTCAGAACAGGTTAGTAACAGGGTGGGTATGCTGTGGAGATACACAGAAGAAAAGGAAATATCGGTAAGTAAATTTCACCCTTTCTTCTGTGTACTCCCCAGCATAAAAAACAATGGGATATACCAAAGCTTTAACATGGGAGGGAAGAAGAACAAAATTACTTGATAACAAGAGAAAGAAACATAATTACTTCCTACCTTGTTTATGTAGGAATTACTGCTTGCAGCACTTGTCGTCCATATTTTGCTTCTGCAGACGAGCTGACATCCAGCTTATAGTGCCTGATAAATGTAGACACTGAAGTCCAAGTGGCTGCTTTGCAAAGTTCAGCTGGAGAAGCATTAGCCTTCATTGCCCAGGAAGTAGACACTGCTCTGGTGGAATGAGCCTTTATCTTAAGTGGAGGAGTTAAATTACCTTCCTTATATGCGGCCATAATACATTGCCTAATCCACCTAGATATAGATGGTTTTGAGGCGGCCGTCCCTTTTCTTTTTCCCTGGTAGTGAATAAAAAGAGAATCTGAGGATCTGAATTCCTTCGTTCTGTCTAAGTAAGTGGAGATGCATCTTACTAAATCTAGAGAATGCAGTCTCTCTTCCTTCTCCCCTGAGGGATTATTGCAAAAGGAAGGAAGAACTATCTCCTGATTTAGGTGAAAATCTGAGATCACCTTACCCCTGAAACTGGGTTTCATCCTAAATACAACCTTATCCTGGTGGAAAGTCAAGTATGGGCTCTGACAAGACAAGGCCTGAAGTTCATTTGCCCTTTTTGCAGAGGTAATAGCCGTAAGAAATACAGTTTTCCAGGTCAGATGTTTGATAGATATTTGTCGAATAGGCTCAAATATGTGAGAGTCTACCAGCTGGTTTAAGACTATGTTTAAATCCCAGGCTGGCACAACTTCCCTGATTCTAGGACGAGCCTTCTCTACTGCCTTAATGAATCTTTTAATCAAGTCTTTTTCTGCCCAGTGTTTTACAAAAACTGCTGAGAGGGCTGAAATCTGCACCTTTAATGATGCTGGGCTGAGACCCAAGTCAAAACCTTTCTGCAGAAATTCCAGAACTGTAGTTGTAGAGACATTCTGTTTTGGGATATTGTTCTTTATACACCAACATCTAAATGTTTTCCAGATTCTATCATATATCTTGTTTGTAGATGCCTTTCTTCCAGATACTATGGTCCTGATAACGCTTTCTGAACAACCTTTGGCTTTTAGATGTTGCCGCTCAGCCTCCAGGCTGTCAAGCGGAAAAACTCCGGATTGTGATGGTAAATTGGCCCTTGATGTAATAGATCCTTCCTGCTTGGGAGAGCCCATGGTTTCTGGCATGACAATCTTACCATCTCCGAGTACCACGACCTTCTCGGCCAGTCTGGGGCTATCAGGATTACTTCTGCCCTGTCCACCTTGATTTTCCTGATTACTTCCCTCATTAAAGGAATGGGAGGAAAAACATAAGCCAAAGAGAATGTCCAAGGGTGTTTCAAGGCATCCTGAGCTGTCTCTTGATCCTCCTTCCATCTGGAGAAGTGTCTCTTGCATTTCGAGTTCTTCTTTGTTGCCATCAGGTCTATAACTGGGTTTCCCCATTTCAGGGTTATTTGGTGAAATACTTCTTGGTTTAGTGACCATTCTCCTGGCTGAATTTTTACTCTGCTTAGATAATCTGCTTCTATATTCTGAACCCCTGCAATGTGAGAGGCTGAAAGAGCCTTCAGATTTTTCTCCGCCCACTGGAATATCGGATCTATTTCCTTGATTAGGGACTGGCTTCTTGTCCCTCCTTGGTTCTTTAGGTACTGTACAGTGGACATATTGTCCGATCTTACGTGGACTGCCGCATCCTTCAGCTGCGTCTGAAAATGAAGCAGGGTGTACTTTACAGCCCTTATTTCTAATCTGTTTATGTGTAAATGATTCTCCTCTTCTCTCCAAGTTCCTTGCACCACCTTGGAATTCCAAGTTCCTCCCCACCCTGATGGACTTGCATCTGTATGTATCACTTGCCATGATGGGTCCCTCAGGGGTGTTCCCTTTGCCAGATTGGATCTCTTGGTCCACCATGAGAGGGACAATCTGACTCTCGTGGGAAGGATTATCTTCTGATATGGATCCCTTTGGGGAGACCAGTTTGAAAGGAAATACATCTGCAGGGTTCTTGAATGATATCTTGCCCAGGGTACAATCTGAATTACTGAGGTCATGACCCCTAGTGTTTCCATGATCGCCTGGGCTGTCTGAACCTTCTTCGCCCTGAACTGTTGAATCCTGTGGATTACAGTGCTTATTCTTTCTTCTGATAGGGTTACTCTTGACCTTAGAGTGTCTAGTATTAGTCCTATGAACAAGAGATTTTGTGTTGGGGTCACATGACTTTTTTCTATATTTATGACCCATCCTAGATCTTCCAGATGTGCCCACACCTTTCTTGTGTGAAGATGTGCCATGTCTTCCGACTGTGATATTATGAGAAGGTCGTCTAGATAAGGGATGATCTGTATTCCTTGTCTTCTTAGAGGTTCCAATGCTGCGGCCAAAACCTTTGTAAAGGCTCTTGGAGCAGAGGACAGCCCGAAGGGAAGACATTTGAACTGAAAATGGTTTTTCTCTACAGCAAACCTGAGGAACTGTCGGTGTTCTTTTCTCACTAGGATGTGATAGTAGGCGTCCTGTAGGTCTATCTTTGTCAGATAGTTGCCTGGGCAAAGAGATCTTATGACTGAATTGACTGATTCCATCTTGAAAGATTTTTGTACCAGGAATCTGTTGAGGAATTTCAGATCCAGAATTATCCTGCATGCCCCAGATGGTTTTGGAACTGCAAAAAGTGTGGAATAAATTCCAACATATTTCTGTCCCTGTGGAACTTTCTCCACCACGTGTTTCTTGACTAATAGGTGTATTTCTTTTGTAAAAAGACTTGCCATCCTGGGACTTCTCGGTAGTCTTGAAATTCTGAACTGATTCTTCTTGGGAGTCATTTTGAAGTTTAGCGGAAATCCTGTCTGCAGGATATTGCAAACCCACTTGTCTTGTGTCTTCCAGTGGCTTGCAAATTTCTGCAGGCGACCCCCTACCTGCTCCTGAGACTGGACCCGCCGCTCTTCATAACTCTTTTTTGAAGGTTGGTTTCTTATTGAGGTCTTTTCTGAATGTACCTCTGGTATTCTGATTGTGCTGCCTTTTATAGTCATTCTGCCTGTTTTGGTATCTTCCTTGGTTCCGAAAGGAATAATTCCTTGATCTTGAAAAAGATGAACGATTTGGAGAAGATCTGCTTCTTTTCCCCTGAGGCAAGATAGTACTTCGCCCACCTGTCATCTTCTTTATTAATTCTTCTAACTGGTCGCCAAATAATTTTTCTCCTTTAAAAGGTAAAGAAAGCAATTTATTTTTAGAGGGAACATCTGCTCCCCAGGATTTTAGCCACAAGGCACGTCTGGAGGATACTGACAGTGCAGATGTCTTGGCTGCTAGTCTAACTGAATCCAGTGAAGCGTCACATAAGAAGTTATTTGCTTCTTTGATAATGGCAACCTCCTTTAACAGTTTAGATCTTGATACCGATGAATCAATCTTCTCCTCCAGGCCGCTCAACCAGATTCTCATAGTTCTAGAGATTGAGGCTACTGCGGTAGCTATCTTTAGGTTATTACCTATTAAGGCATATTGTTTCTTTAGAACTGCCTCCATTCTTCTCTCCATTGGGTCCCTTAATGCTGAACCGTCTTCCAAGGGAATTGTAGTGTGCTTAGCCAGGCCTGACACGGCTGCATCTATTTTAGGAGGAGTGGACCACAAACCAACGTCTTCTTCCGTGAATGGGTACATTCTTGTGAACCTCTTTGTCAGACTGGATCTTTTATCAGCCTTTCTCCATTCGTCTTGAACAATGTCAGAGATAGAGCGGTGAACAGGGAAAGTAGGGGTACTCTTTTGATTCCCTAGAAAGGCAGTATCCATTACACTAAGCTCTTTCTTTTCTTCCTCCATTCCTAGCGATTTTCTTATATATCTGATAAAACTGTCAATTTTATCCAAGGAAAACGTGCCCACTCCTTCTATAATTTCACCTTCCTCCTCAGAAGAGTATTCGGATGGCTCTGGGCTATTAGATTCTTCCATCTCAATATCCTTTGAGGAAGATGTGCCTTCTAATGGATCTTCAGTCCTAGCCCTCTTTCTAGGTATAACAGACTCCTGCATTGCTGTAAAGGTCTCTTTCATGGAGTTTTGCATCCAGGCAAGGAAGTTTTGAAATTGCTGAGGGACCTCCTGGCCTCCTGCCTTTTTTAAACACTCTAAGCATAATTTTGAACCTTCTACAGGCGCATTCTTCCTATCACAGCCCATACAGACCTTAGGTTTGGAAACTTTAACCTCAGGACCCCCACTATCTTTAGAAGTACCTGGCTCAACCTTATCCTTAGCAGAGCTATTCTTCACAGGGGTAGACATGCTGACTTACTGACTGGACAAAAAGCTAAAATTCCTATACTTTATTTAATTTAAGTTAAAATTAATAATAAAACATATCCTACCTTGTCTGAAGCTGGTCCTCCTTTATATGCTCTCCTGCGTTCCATTCCTGGAGCGCACGCCGTTTGGGCGCCATTTTCAGGCTTTAAAATAAATGCCTGCTCTCTCTCTCTGTCCGGTTTGTCTGCCAATGCTGATGATGCTGCCGCCCTGGACCGACGTCATCGTGGTGCGCCTGGTCATGTGGGAAGCCTCCGGGTTGTACTCGTGCTTTGGAAGCAGGTAATCCCCTGTATCCACTTCTTTACCCCTATCCACATACCCTGTGGGGGAAGGGGTAGGATTCTTTGCAGCCTCCAGCGTTAGGCTCCGATTGCCCTTGTGTTCCGCTTCTTTTTTTTTTTTTTCTTGACGGAGGCTCTTGCCTCCCGTCCTCCAGCTAGTAGGACCGAAAATAACTGGAGCGGAAGGGGAGGGGCGCCCCTAAATACAAATCGTTCGGTCCTACCAGCTAGAGGAGGAAGATAAACCCATTGTTTTTTATGCTGGGGAGTACACAGAAGAAAAGGGACTTTTTTTTTTTTTTTTTGAAAGCTGCCTTTTAAACCCATGGGGGCTGCTGATAAAGACATTTATAATAATCTCAGAGATGCCTAAATTAGTCAGTTTTCAAACACTTAGTATTACAAGAATTTAAAAAGGATACAGGAAAATCATATTAAATAAAAAATTAAATCCAACTGGTCCAAAAAACAAGAAGTTTGTAACTAATCGCCATACCTGTTGCAAAAAGTGTAAGGGAAAAACATGTAAGAAATTTATTAACACCAAGGATAGACAACCTAAGGCCCTCCAACTGTTGAGCTACAAATTCCATCATTCTCAATCAGCTACTGGCTAGCTAGGGAAGACTGGAGTTGTAGTCCACTGCAATTGGAGGGCCTAAGGGTGCCTACCACCAAATACATAAAAATATATTCATTGATGGTAACTATTGCAAGAGTCAATAAGGAGGATGTATGAAATTAGGACACTGAGCTTACTAGGTGTCCGTATACAACCTCAGTAGCATTGTAAATGGAGTTTGTTGTAACGTTACACCACAGAAATTCAGCTTCGAAGGGGAGAATGAACTCGCTCTCTGGGGCAGCTGGGAAGTCATTCAGGACATACATTCCCGCAGAATGCGGAAGTGCCTGATTTTGCAGGGCTAATATCTCCACTTGTAGGCAATAAAAAAAATAAAATAAATAAAAAATACACCCAGCTCTAATGTTGGATTAAATATTAAAACCCAATGTAAAACTTTTACATTTATAGGTGATAGTTCTGCTTTAAAAGCAGACGTCGTGTAGTGACATTCACTACAAAGTTACAATTTATATACAGCCATATCTGCAAAGCTCTCTGACCACTGCCAAATGCAGAGGCAGGAAACCTGTAACTCATCAGCTGTTGGACAACAGTACCCAATGGCAAGCTGAAGGCAAATGGACATTGCAGTCCGGCAACAGCTGGAAAGTCACAGTTTGCAACCTTATCTTTAAAATTGTACCGTATCTTTTAAATGATTATTCCTTATACTTAGTAAAAACGCATTGTTCCTTCGGCAATGTTCTTATCTGTGTAGTTTGTGTTATTATATTTTAAATTTCCCCCTCCCATCCCTTTTACAGACATCACTATTTTTCACTCAGATCTGAAATCCGCAGACAGATTGCAACAAAGGACAACATTCTTTTTATCAGTATTAGGAAAATCCTGCCCCCCTTGAGAGGAGGGCAGGTTTTTCCTTATGTGGATACAAGATGTTCCCTAATCGTGATCTGCCTAGACCCATTTTCTGCACTGAAGAAGAAACAGTGACGTCTGTTAAAGGGCATGAGGGGGGGAACTTTAAATGTAATTACATATAAACGACACCAAAAGAACATTGCCGAAGGTACAGAATGTTATTACAAAGTATAAGGAATAATTGACTCTTCATTTATAGTGAGACATTACTATCACTTTTAACCCTTTGTAGTAATACCCTTAATGGAGTTAACCTTTTGAGTGTCAGGCGGTCGTGCAACACACTGCACACCACTGACGCACCCCTTTTCGTTATACCTTCTTTCAAAGGGTTCCTAACAAATTAAATCAAACATAAGTACTTTTTAGTTCTCTTTCCTAAAAATGCAACAATAATTAAAAACAAAAAAACAACAATTGTTTATTTTACAGTGAGTTGAACATTAGACTTGCCTATACTGAAATCATAACATAACTGCGTATGGCTGGTTATGTATTTTTGCTTACCTGATAACCTCTAAATATCAAATCTGGATTGAAGTACAGCTGAAAGGGTGTTATGAGATCTAATTGCTGTAAGAAAAAAAGAAAGAAAAAACTGAATGCCATCAGTTACCAGTGTACCACATTGTAAAAATTCAAAAAAGTTTGTTAACATTCAAGGGGATAATAGCTCCATTTAAATCAATGGGAAAGGTTAATCCCCTGATTCCACAGGCTCTGAAAATTTCTATTTTGCTGTATTTTATATACCGCTATGTACATTCCCACCTTGACAGGCTTCTAAAACTTGTGTCGGGGTCCAAAGGTTCTTAATGGGATAGTAATACTTTGTTTTATCTTTATTTTTTTTTTGTAGGCATTAAAAAAAAACCACGAAGAACATGCTTTGATATTCACAAGCAAAGTTTCCCCTCCTGCCCCTTTTACCTAGTGTAAGCAATCTCTTCTCAGATGTGGAATGCAGTCCATAGACCAGACAGATAACAGAAGGGGACAATCTTCTTCCTATAAGAACAATGAAAGCCCTTCCCCCCTTGACGAGTTTTTCAGGTTTTTCTCTTATCTTAATTGAAGATTGTCCCTTTCTGCAGTCTACCTGGTCACCTCCCTTCTGCTCTGGCTGAGCAGTGTTACATCAGTAAAAGGGGAGGGAGGGGGACACTTTGTCATTGAATTACTCTTGAACTACAACTCTGCCAGAATTGAAATAACACTCTCCAAGGCCCAGATACTATACTGATTAATTAGGAGCTGCTTTTATTATGGACATTACTATCCCTTTAATGTTTTATTCCACCAGAGTTCGGGACTACAGAAGGTGTCGGCTAAAGTTTGATCTGACTTCCCCTCCCCCTTTAAAGAAAAGGAGGCCTTGCACAGAATGATGGTGGAATATACAATAAATGTTGGTGACAAATCTGTATAAACTACTTAGTGACAGTGAAATCTAAGTGCACCTAATCAACCAGGAGAAGAAACTAAGAATTGCATATTAAGGTCTTGTTCATACTTTTATTATCAGAGCAGCATTTTTAAATTTGTTTAAAAAAAAAAAAAAATTTGCATGTAACTTCGTGCACATTACTAGCCATTAAGCAGTTAACAGTGACGCTTTCACTATACATGATCGCAGCATGCTGCAACTGCACTATACCCATACACTGAGAACAGCTGATCTGCATGATGACCTAAATACCACAAGTAAGATCATTCACACCGGTGAGCTGGATGTCCAGTGATTGGCCAGCCCACAAGGGCATCAGTATGGATAATGCCCACATAATTAAGTTGTCAGTCATGCCTCTGTCACACCCCCTCTGCAATGCGCTTATGGGCAGGGGTATGGAGGCACATTGCAGGACCAGTGCTAGTAAAATTGGCAGCTTCATTGGAACTATATTGTAGTAAAGTTTAAATTATTCATTAATATATATATATATTTTTACTATCAGATTATTATTGGATTATTGGGTCTCACAGCCAGGATGACAAAAACAAATGCCGTTCATAATAATTTCCATAAATACATATTTGGAACTAAACACTTCCACCTTTTTCAAACTCTGTGTAGAAGGAGAGTGGTACCCTAAGGAGGTGCATAACTCTCAGGGCACTCACCTCTCTGGCACTCAAAGAGATTTAAATCATATGCTTTGCCTAACAGAAAAAAAATAAACAAACATCCAGAAAACATGTACAAAGTTGTCCAAGCTACTTCATTACCTATTTCAAAGTGTCCAGTGAAATCACTTAGGTCCTGTGCATAAACATTGCTTTGGTCATGATAATTTAATTCACACTTATCCATCTAACTATACCAATACCTAATTAACTTCCCATATCCTGAAAATCAAAAATTCACAAATTTCAGATTTATCACCTTCAATACTACTGAAGTACTGGAGATGTTTCTAGCAGTCAAGGGGTCATAGAAACATCAACACTTAGGAATGACATTTGGTTATATACATTTAAATATGTGACACAAATTAGCATCTGAGAAAAAAAAAAAAACTGCATAGTAAAGGTCTAAAATATGCTTTGTCCAAGGCCCCATGCCCATTATTGTTTAGCTTAACCCTTTGAGTGCCAGAGGGGTACAGAACGAATTGCTTTGCAATGCATTCCGTACCCCTCTGGCACTCAAAGGGTTAAGTACCTAAGGGTACTTAAAGTGTTAGTAATGTCTGAAAAAAACTTTTTTGCATTTAGAAGAGCTTAAAAAGCTGATCTGAATGCAAAAAAACGTATCTCTCAAACCGCTATGGTTTAAGAGATACGGGCGTTTAAAATTTGATTTCTCCTACTGACAGCTGTAAAGCTGTCAGCAGGAGATCCGTGTCGGTCGACACGCTGGCGCTTGA
Source organism: Rhinophrynus dorsalis (assembly GCA_037306005.1). Classification (NCBI taxonomy): domain Eukaryota; kingdom Metazoa; phylum Chordata; class Amphibia; order Anura; family Rhinophrynidae; genus Rhinophrynus; species Rhinophrynus dorsalis. The sequence goes on from CM074719.1 coordinate 358,623,705, forward strand.
GAAGTGCCGCAATCTCGTTACTTACACGGAATCCCTTCATTGGAATGGTCTAAAACGTGTGCCTATGTTCAGGGTAACATTTTTAATCGTGGGCTTGATTTTGGCAATTGCTGACATAGATCTTCTGAAGATATGTTGTTCCACATACGGTGTAGAGAGTAGAGCAGACAGAGCCGATAGGTGAATTTTTAGAGAGGCTGTTTTCAGACCTTTCTGAAAACAGTCCTGGAGGAAATCCAGAATTCTTCCCGGTACGATGCTGTCTCTATTTAAATTTCTGGCTTGACACCATTTATGAAAAACCTGACCAGATCCTATAATAAATCTTTGATGATGATGGTCTGCGTCCTTTGATGATAGTATCGATTACAGGCTCTGAAAGTCCCTGTAGACTTAATGAGCTCCGCTCAGCCGCCATGCCTTCAGCCTGAAGAAGGCCGGGTCCGGATGATAGATAGGACCCTGTTATAGCAGATAAGGAACAAGTGGGAGACTAAATGGTGGTCTGGTTAACATCCTCATGAGATCAGCTTACCAAATTTTTCTTGGCCAATCTAGGGCAATTAGAATGACCTCTGCCCTGTGTCTTCTTATTTTCAGTAAGACCTCGGTCAGAAGAGGAAAAGGTGGAAAAAGATATGCCAGAGGAAAGTTCCATTTGAAGCTGAGGGCATCCTGACCCGCTGCTCTACTTGTTTTCCATCTTGATATGAAGACTGGACATTTTGTGTTCGATTCTGATGCCATGAGGTCGATAGCTGGTTTTCCGAATACCTCTATTATCTCCCGGAATATCAACTCGTTCAGGGACCACTATCCTGGAAATATTGTCTTTCTGCTCAGAACGTCTGCCTGTATATTGAGGCTACCTGAGAGATACGTTGCTGTCAGGGCTTTGAAATGAAGTTCCGACCAATGAAGAATCCGTAGTGCCAGAAGAGAGTCTGACTCCTGGTTCCTCCTTGGTTTTACAGATATTGAACTACAGTGGTGCTGGCTGATCCGATACGAACAGATAGGTTCTTGAGGACTGATTTTAGCCGCTTGAGAGTTTTGAGTTTTCCCCAACAGCCTGGAGAATTCTTTTGCAGTCTGTTCCTGACGTCTCATAAATCTCGACTCTCTGGAACAGTCGCTATTGTCTGTCTTGAGACAGTCTTGCCATTTCCTGTACTGTATCGAACTGTAGGAACACTATGTGCTGAAATGGCTGAAGCTGGCTTTTTTCCCCAGATTGATTAACCAGCCCAGATCCTTTAAGAGCCTGAGACATCTGTCTGTGCTATCTTTTGACCTTTCCGCTATTTCTTCTACAAGCAGTAGGTCATCTAAGTAAGGTAGTACTCTGATGTATTGGTGCCGTAGAGCTGCCATAGCTACTGCCAGAACCTTTGGGAAAACTCTTGGTGCTGATGCGAGGCCGCATGGCAGCACCCTGTACTGTTAATGGTGTTTGAATACATGGAACCTGAGAAACCGTCTGTGAGCCGGCTGGATCGGGATGTGGTAATAAGCATCCATTAGGTCTATCCTGGTTAGGAATGACTGAGGGTGGACAAACTTTAAAGCTGTCAACACTGTTTCCATTTTCAATCTTCTGACTTTGAGATATGAGTTGATCTCCTTCAGGTCTAGAATAATACGTAATTCCGTTGATGGTTTGGGCACGGAAAAAGGTGAAATTTCTTACCGTTATTTCCTTTTCCTCCGTGTCTCCCCACGGCGCTTTAACTAATGGGTCGCGTCCCTGCTAGCTGGCGTTTGGATGTCTGACCCGGAAATTATTTAAACCGCTTCCTCCTCCTCTCTGCAGTCTGCTTTTGACATAGCTGTAACATATATAATCTTCAGAGGTTAATGGGAGGGTGCGCCGTGGGGAGACACGGAGGAAAAGGAAATAACGGTAAGAAATTTCACCTTTTCCTCCGTGTCTCCTTCCCCGGCGCTTTAACTAATGGGTATTCCCATAGCAGTTTCCTACGGGCGGGTCTTATCATATACAATATGCGTCATAACATCATGTAATTATGGACTATATTACCATACACATCGATATACACATACTACATTTCTCCTATGTGTGTATTGTACTTTATGCTGACTGCTATATGGATTAACATATATAGTAAAGAGGCTTGGTCTTACCAGTCAGGAATTTACTGCTGCCTGTAACACCTTTGTGCCAAATCTTGTGTCCTCAGTTGCTTGAATATCCAATTGATAATGACGCATGAATGTAGAAATTGACGACCATGTAGCCGCCTTGCATATTTCTTCTGGCGATGCCATAGCTCTCAAAGCCCATGATGTCGCCATGGCCCTGGTAGAATGGGCTTTGACCAACTTTGGAGGTTCAACTCCTGCCTCTAGATAAGCTGTCCTGATGCATTCTACAATCCATCTAGAAATGGATGGTTTTGACGCTGCTGAACCTTTAAATTTTCCTTGATGGTGGACAAACAAGGAATTGGATTTCCTTATTAACTTAGTTCTCTCTAAGTAAATATTAATGACCCTTACCATGTCCAATTTGTGCAAGTCGACTTCTTCAGGGCCTTTTGGATCAGGAAAGAAGGAGGGCAACACTATTTCTTGATTCATATGAAAATTAGAAACCACTTTGGTTCTGAAACCTGCTTTAGTTCTCAATACTACCTTATCTGGGTGGATTGCCAAGTAGGGGAGTTTTAGAGATAGGGCTTGAAGTTCCCCCACCCTTCTAGCGGAGGTAATCGCCGTCAAAAATACCACCTTCAAGGTGATATTTTTTTAGGGATGCTTCTTCCATAGGCTCAAACTTAGGTGATTTCATCAACTGATTAAGGACTAGATTCAAGTCCCAAGTCGGCATAGTCTCCCTTATTCTTGGTCTCGTTTTTTCTATAGCTCTTATGTATCTTTTTATCAACTGATCCTCTGCATACTGTTCCGCCATTATTGCCGATATTGCCGAAACCTGGACTTTGATAGATGCTGGTCTTAGTCCTCTTTCGTAACCTTTTTGAAGAAAGTCTAACAATACCGCTGTAGAAATCTCTTTTCTCGATATATTGTTTTTATTGCACCATTCCCTAAAAACTGACCAAACCCTACAGTAAACCCTAGATGTAGAGTTCTTTCTTCCCAGGAAAATAGTATTAATCACTGAATCGGATAGGCCTTTCATTTTTAAGGACGCCCTTTCAGCCTCCACGCCGTCAGTTTGAAGAATTGAGGGTTCTGATGTAGAACTGGTCCCTGGTTCAAAATGTTGTGGTAGCATGGTAATTCCCAAGGGGTGTCTATGGATAGTCTCACTAGTTCCGAGTACCAGGTTCTCCTTGGCCAGTTGGGGGCTATCAATATTACATTGGTCCTGTCCCTCCTTATTTTCTTTAATACTTGAGTGATCATAGGTGTTGGAGGATAGATGTAGGCCAGCTTGTAGTTCCACCTGTATCTCATGGCATCCGTACCCAGAGCTCTTGGGTGGTACCATCGAGAAAAGAATCTTGGGCATTTCTTGTTTGAATATGATGCCATCAGGTCTACTGATATTTTCCCCCATCTCTTCACCATTCGTTGAAACAGGGTCTCGTCCAATGACCATTCCCATGGGTCTATTAGGTTCCTGCTCAAGTAATCGGCTCTGACATTGTTTTTTCCTGGTAAATGTATTGCTGAAATTCCTGCTAGGTTCTTTTCTGCCCATCTCAGAATTTTCTCTGCTTCTTTGCTCAAGACCTGACTGTGAGTTCCCCCTTGGTTTTTTATGTACATGACTACTGCATAATTGTCCGACTGGACCCTTACATACTTTCCCTTTAACATTTTTTGGAACTTCAGAAGGCAGTACTTTAACGCTCTAATTTCTAGAAGATTTATATGCATGAATTTCTCCCTTGCTGACCACCGACCTTGAACATATCTGTTTTTGTAATGACCTCCCCATCCTTTCAGGCTGGCATCTGTAGTAATTACCTGCCATACTGGTTCCTGTAAGAGAAGTCCCTTTCTGAGGTTCTTTGGCTTTGTCCACCATTTTAACTCTATTTTCAGGTGATCCGGTATTCTTATTCTTTGGGTCATATCCTTCGGGTCCCCGTTCCAATCTGCCAGAAACCATCTCTGGACTGGTCTCATGTGATTTCTTGCCCATGGAACTATCTGAATGGCTGATGTGAGAGTTCCCAGTAGGCTCATGAACCTTTTTGATGAAATGTACATCCTTTTTGAGATCTTTCTGACTCTTTGAATGATGCTGTTTTTTCTCTGGGTTGAGAGATAAGCTCTGCTTCTTAGAGTATCTATCTTTATTCCCAGAAACTTCAGCTGCTGCTTCGGATGTAGTTGACTCTTTTGTTGATTTATCTTCCATCCCAATCTCTCCAGGTGACTGATTGATTCTTTCAACTGGTTCTTTGCCTGCAATCTTGAATCTGCTATCAATAGCAGGTCGTCCAGATACGGGATTATTGTTATGCCCCTTCTCCTTAATTCTTCCAGTGCTACTGCTAGCATCTTTGTGAATACCCTTGGAGCTGACATTAATCCGAAAGGAAGAGCTCTGAACTGCCAATGTTGTTTCTTGTAATGGAACATCAGGAACCTTCGATGCGACTTGAGTATGGGTATGTGGTAATAGGCATCCTGCAGGTCTATGGATGCCAGAAACGTCCCTGGTCTCACCATGCTGAGTATTGATGTTACCGACTCCATCTTGAATGATCTGTATTTCAAAAATTTGTTTAAGAATTTCAAATCCAGTATAGTCCTGAATCCTCCTGTGCTCTTCGGTGCCAGGAATATTATGGAGTAAATGCCTTTTTTCTTCTCTTGATTTGGAACTCTTTCTATAATTCTTCTTTCTAGGAGGTCTTTTATTGCCTTGTCCAAAATGTTTTCTTTTAATGCTTTCTGGGGTGTCTTTGAGTTTTTGAAAATCTTTATGTTTGGGATCCTTTTGAACTCCAGCGGATACCCCCTCTTCAGTATCTGACTTGTCCAATTGTCCGATATTGATTCCCTCTCCCAAATGGATAGGAAGTGCGCCAGACGACCCCCCACTGGAATCTGAGAGAGGGCCCGCTGATCCTCATAATGAATCCTTTTTCCCCTGATTCCTTCGTGGAATCTCCTTCCTGAATCCTGCCCTGTATCCTTGAGCAGAATTCTGTCTTCTATTATCGAAAGACCTGTTCTGTTGGAATTTTCTTGAGTCACGAAAGGACATCTTTTTAGTTCTGTAAGCTGTCTTCGGAGGAGATGACCTGCTTCTGCGATCTTGTGGTAACATGGCACTTTTCCCTCCTGATAGTTTCTTAGTTATTTCTTCCAGTGACTCTCCAAACAATCTGGATCCTTCAAAGGGTAATGAAATTAGCCTATTTTTGGATGATGAATCTGCATTCCATGTTCTTAACCATAGTGCTCTGCGCGCCATTACTGACAAGGAAGATGCTCTGGCAGATAATTTGATAGAATCCATTGATGCGTCACATGAATAGCCTATAGCGTCCTTAATCATGGCCACGTCTTTTGAAAGCTTTGATCTTGAAACTGATGTTTCTATTTTTTCTTCCAACTCTGTCAGCCAAATTCTTATTGTTCTAGAAACACAGGTAAGAGCTGTCGCTAACTTGATATTCTGTCCCAGGAATGAAAATTGTTTCTTCAATGCACTTTCCATTCTTCTATCCATTGGGTCACGGAGGGATGAACCATCTTCCATTGGGATAAGAGTTCTTCTAGAAATATGGGATATGACCGTATCAATTTTTGGAGGGCCTACCCATGCGGCAGAGTCTTCTTCCTTAAAAGGGTACATCCTTTGAAATCTCCTAGGTACTGCTACCCTTTTGTCTCCTTTGTTCCATTCAGTCTTGAAGATCTCAGATACTGAATGATGGACTGGAAATACTGGACTATGTTTTCTTTTTCCCAAGAAAGCTGTATCCAATACATCTTGTTCCTTCTGTTCTTCCGTCAGCCCTAGCGTCTTACGAAGGTGCTTTAGGAATGGTTCTATTTTGTCTAGGTTGAATGAACCCTCATTCTCTATAATCTCGCCTTCTTCTTCTGAGGAGTAGATAGATAGCAAATCCTGCATGCTATCCAATTCCTCCTCTGTCCTGCGAGATGTACCCTCTTCTGGGTCCTCTGTTCTTGCTCTCTTGTGAGCTGGGGATTTCTGCATGGAGTTAAATGTTTTTGCATGGATGTTTTCATCCATGTAAGAAACTGTTGGAATTGAGCTGGAACTTCTTGTTCTGAAGTTTTCTTTGAACATTCCTGACACAGTTTGCTGGAGTCTGAAACTGGGATTTTTGTATCACAGGCAGAGCAGCTTTTAAACTTTTGAGGAGTTTTATCTTCTTTTGTATCCACTTTTTCTTTGGCATTAGAGGAGGAAGGTTTAGGAGTAGCCATAATACTATAACTTTAAAAACTACTTTATTTAAATACTTTTAAAATACTAGCAACACCTAATGCTACTCTATTGCATCCATGAGAGCCCCCAGGGTAACTCTGCATATATATATATACCTGCTGCAATTGGCGTGCGTTTCACTGGTGGAACGCAGAGGACTGCCCCTTCCACATTAGGAGAAAGTTTAAATAGGAGGACTTACCTTTCTCCTGCCTCCTTCGGATTCAGCTTTCTTTGCAGCATTGCCCGTGCCCGCCATGACAGGGGGGAAGCCTGGGCTGGTAATCCGCTCCTCTGCCTCCCATCGTGTGCGTCCGGTTTGCTCCCTGCTTGGACCGGCGTTCCACCCGGTCCATCATCCGGTATGTGCAAGTTCAATTTTTTATATATTTCTTATGCGGGACGCTGTGTCCCGCTTTCCATTCCGCCAGCTGGCGTAAAAAAAGACTGCAGAGAGGAGGAGGAAGCGGTTTAAATAATTTCCGGGTCAGACATCCAAACGCCAGCTAGCAGGGACGCGACCCATTAGTTAAAGCGCCGTGGGGAGACACGGAGGAAAAACTATTGAATAAAAATCCATGGAATTGTTGTTTCATCGGTACAGCTTATATGATCTTATTGTCCAATAACGTTTTGATGGCCGCCTTCATACCCGCCGCTAACTGAGGGTTCCTGACTTTGGATGTTCTTATTCGATGTTTGATTGGGACAGTTTGGAATTACAAGGCGTAACCCATCTCAAAGATGTGACGAACCCATCTGTCTGGGTCGACCTGGATCCATGCATCTCTGAACCGCTGCAGTCTGCCCCCCTACTGGAGAAGGGGATGGGGGTTAACCTGGCTTCATTGGTTTTGTTGATGGAAGCTGGGCTTCTTCTGGAAATCCCTACGGTTTCCCGCTCTGGGTCCCTGCGCAGCCCCACGCTGTCTCTGGTCTTAGGTTCTTCCAGGCCTGTAAAGCTTGGGGTCACAAAAGGACTGTTTTCTAAACACAACATTCCTGGGGGGCAATGATCTATTCTTCCTCTGTTGTGGAAGAAAAGGACTCTTGCCTCCCGAAGACTGCTTGATCAATGCTTCCAGTTGATTACCAAAGAGTTTGTTACCAGAAAAAGGAAGAGAGACACCAATTTACTTTGAGGTAGCATCTGCTTCCCAAGATTTTATCCATTGGGATCTTTGTGTGGTGATCAATAAAGCAGATGATTTTGCCAGGCCACAGATGTTATCCAATGAAGCATCACAAGAGAAATGAACTGCTTCCCTTATGGGTGCTAAATCTTAAACCTTTTGAGTGCCAGAGTGGTACGGAATGCACTGCTTTGCAATGCATTCCGTACCACTCTGGCACTCAAAGGGCTAAGGAGACCTGATCTTGAAACGGACGAATCCAGCTTCTCTTCAAATTCTGATAGCCAGAGGGTTCTGAACATACAGGCAATGGCCGTTGCAGTTTTCATATTCTGGCCAATAATTGAAAACTGTTTCTAAAGCGCAGAATCTGCTCTCTTGTCCATGGGTTCCTGTAAAGTTGTGCCATCTTCTAACAGAGTTGTTCTCCTTGAAATTTGTGCGACAGCTGCATCCACTTTTGGAGGAGTAACCCATGCGTTAGTATCCTCATCAGTGAAGGGGTACATGCGTGATAGCCTCTGAATGGAAATTTGCAGACAGACGTAGTCAAACTTCCTAGAGAATACAACTGAGGACAGGGAAAGTTGGAGCTTCCTTTTTGTATCCAGTGAAGGCAGTATCAATGACATTCAACTCTTTCTGAGTCTCAGTCAGACCCATGGTCTCTCATGGCCCTTACTAGCCCATGCACTTTATCCACGCTGAAGTTACCTGTTTCATCAGATATTCTGCCTTCTTCCACAGATAGGACTGCTGATTCCAGCTCCATCACACTAGCAGAATCTTCGTCATCTAACGTGTGAAGGACCTTCATCTGGGTCTGAGGTTCTCTGGCGTTTCCTAGAAGCCTCTTGCATTGAGGCAAAGGTTTACTGCATAGATGTCTTCATCCATCCCAGAAAATCTTTGAACTGGGATGGAATCCCCGTACCAGAAATCTTTTGTTGGTATACTGAACAGAGTTTAGCAGTATCTGTTAAAGGCAGCTTAGTATCACAACCAGCACATTGCCTAGCCTTAGGGGCAGGTTTGTCTTCCTTAGGGGTTTCAGCAGTTTGTTTCTGCTTATCCCTTTACTCTCTTTGGAGGACATGCTGAGATACAGTAGTCAAATACAATAGGCAGAACAGGTTCCTTAAAGAATTAAGCAGCTTAATGCATATACTTTAAAACATAATAAACAAAATAAATGCTCAAGTATGCATAAAATTTTAACTCTTACTGTGCCACCATTGCAATCTCTGGGCTCTAGGGCTGCAACTAACGATGAGAATTGATTAGTTGGCCGATTATTTTTTCAATTAATCGGATAAAAAAAACAATATATTAATTTTTCATTATTTAAACTGATTTAATGAACAAACAGTGTTAAAAACAAACAGCAGAATAAAAAAACTACACATTAACATTTGTTATTGTTATTATTTTACTATGTGGTCTATGCACCTCTGTCTCCCCCCCCTTGTGCCTCTCTTTCTCTCCCCCATGTATGTCTCTCCCCCATACCTCTTTTTCACTCTTTCCTGCACTGATGACATCCGGGGCGGAACCATGCCAAACGCGGAGACGTCGTGTGGAGCGTGCAGGGGTTTTCTTCCTCAGTCTGGGCGCCAGTTTTAAACTGGCCTCAGAACAGAGGAAGAAAATACTTGTAAGCTCCACGCGGCATCTCCGCGTTTGGCGTGGTTGCGCCCCGGATGACATCAATGCGGGCAGTAAGAAGACAGCAGCATCCGGCAGCTGTGGGGGTGCACAACTAATCGCTGCACAACGAATCGATAATGAGAATCATTGGCAACGATTCTCATTATCGATTTTTATCGATTAGTTGTTGCAGCCCAACTGAGCTCCACTTTAAATACTGGCTTCTCCAGACCCATTTCCTGTTGTTGCTTTCCACCTTGGAACACACGCAACACGACTTCAGGTTTGGCCAGGAAGTTTGCTTCATTGCTCAGTGCCAGTGTTTGACGGTGGAGCCGAGGGATCAGTCAGGAAGAGTGGCAGATGAGTTTATTTGCACTAGGGGCACAGAAAGCGCACCATAACCGCCAGAAGTGTTTGGTAGATGGATCAATGCGACCTTACATAGTACAGGTTTGAGATTTCCATGGTAGTATTTCACTCTGGGTTAATGTAACTTGCTCTTGAAGGCAGGGACATAATAAAACAAAAAACTGCTGCACGATATTGCTGAAGTTTTCCTGTGCAGCATTAGCATTATCCGTTTTTTTTTTGTTGGTTTTGTTTTGTTGTTTTTTTTTTTTTTTTTTTAAATAGTAGATTGTTTTAGATTTAAAGTTGGAGAGTCTGAGATACAAGCCTCTGTCCTCCAGCTTGGTAGGACCAAAATAACTGAGCAAGAAAGGGAAGAACTGACGCTTTTATATTTTTATTGGTCTTACCAGCTGGAAGGCAGAGTCAATACCCACAGTCTATTGCCGTGGATTGGAAACAGAGGAAATTAACATTTTATTGTTTTTCTAGCACAATGTGGGCACTATGTTAAAGGGTTAGTGTCTTATATTAATAAAAAGTTTTATTGCAGATATTCAGTAAATAAATAAATGCCATTACGATCTCTCAAACCATTAGAACGTTATAAAGATTGGAATGGCATCTACTGATTTTTTTTTTAATATCTACATAATAACTTTATTGATATAAGACATTACTAACCCTTTCATTCCCTGGACAGTATGCCAATTAGTTATGTTTGAAACTAAAACGCTCTCCCTCTCTGTGCTATTTGAAATGCTCCTAAAGCATTGGCTCCGTCTAGACTTCCCTATAGCACAGTGTGTGGAAATATTTGTCTACCACGGAAATGAATGAATATGAATGAATATATTTAAAAGAAAAAAAAAATAGTAGTACAAAGTATAGCAGTTTTTAATTATCTTTAAAATTATCTAAGCTTACTCCTGTACGGACCAGAGGGTAGAGTAAACGTATTCCTTAACAATACATTGTTCTTCCCTCTGGTCTTTAATGACACAGGACGCACATGGCTGGATGTCCCTAAAGGACCCATGACGTACATGTATGTCATCGATTTCAGGGCTCCCCCCATGGCTGCACGGTGTTCGGGGAGCCCTGAATCAGATTTAAAAAAATCAGCTCCGTGGTTTTTAAGTGCCGACCGAGTGAGAGCGCACCGGTCCTTAAGGGGTTAAAGCAGTGTTTCTCAACCAGGGTGTCATGGCACGTTGGTGAGCCATGGAAACTTTTTTCCTATAAAGGCTGAGGGGAAAAAAAAAAAAAAAAAAAAAAAAAGAAGGATGTGAATATTGAGTTTCAAATGTATATATAAGGAAATTGTTATGCACAATATGTTCTACAATTTGGACTGTGAGGCATAAGAATTTATTTATATATCTTGTATCTGTACACTTTTAAGACTTTAAAGTGGAATTGTCACCTTAATTCAAGTCTGCATATTTGTTAACTGCATTAAAAACTGCCTATATATCACGTTAGCCAAAAGGCCACCAAACATACAGGTCAGGAGATAGTCACACTTCTTTCATATGTTGATGTATGCTAGTTGTGGCACCATGCAACATAAATTACATTTTTCATTTGTTAATTAAGCTGATAAATGATGTACATGTGCTAATGAATCCTTTCAGTGATGTGTCATATGCTAACGATGTTTCACATGCTCATGAAGCTTTGTGCAGCACCAGGAAGTATTTAGTTTCACTTTGCCCAGAAATAAAAGTGTGAATATCTCCTAAACTATACATCTACTGGACTTTTGGATAACATGACATGTACACAGTTTTGAATGTAGTTTTCAAATAGGCGAACTTGTACTTTGTGTTAAAAGATTATTGGCAGTCACTAGGTTCAGTCATGTAACTTTTGAAGTTTGGATTTCTAGGGCTTATTACCATCATGCAAAAGGTGCAACAAATCAAATAAAGTTTAGACATTCATGGGGCTGCACATTAAAGTGTTAGTAATGTCCCATTATCATTTTGTAGTGCTTAAAAAAAGTTCAATTATATGCAAAAAAACCTCTCTCTCAAACCACTATGGTTTAAGAGATATCTTCCACTAAGGTTTCCCTTCTCCTGCTGTCAGCTGTAAAGCTGACAGCGGGAGATCCGTGTTGGCTGACACGAGGAGCAGATCCGCAACTGCGTTATTTAAAATGAATTACTTCATTGGAATGGTCTACAAAGTGTGCTTGCAAACCATACACACATTGTAGACCTTTCCAATGAAGTAATTATTTTTAAATAATGTGATTGCAGCTCTGCTGCAGAGCTGCCAGTTGGTCCCCGGACAGGATTCCCCTGCAGTCAGCACAGCGCTGACATCAGGGAAAGGGGAGGGAGGGGGGAAATTTGACAATGAATATCTCTCAAACCACAGCAGTTGGAGAGAGAGGGTTTTTGCATATAGTTGAATTTTTAAGCACTAAAAAATGATAAAGATTTTTTCTGGGACATTACTGTCTCTTTAAATCTGCTTCTAGGAAATAAACTAGGTGGGCTATGGAAGGGTCATTGTTTCCACACCATGTGAGTGGACATGTTTTAGGAGTTTTGTTAAACTACCTGCTTAAATTATCAGGGGACAAACACTAGAAAAGGAGAAAAATCTTACAGTGTTAGTAACGTCCCAGAAAATGTTAATAGATCTGTAGAGGCTAAAACAAAAATTGCATTGCCACAAACCCCATCCCTCAAACAGCTATGGTTTGAAAGATATTGGCAAACAAAGTTCCCCCTTCCCTCCCCTTCTCTTGATGTCAACTGTAAAGCTGACAGGAGATCCGTGTCAGCCAACACGAGGCTCTTCAGCAGAGCCGAAATCCCCTTATTAGAGACAAACTACTTCATGGGAATGGTCTACAAAGCGTGCTTGCAAACCAGGCACACTTTGCGACTTTTCCAAGTAATTATTTTCTAATAACAAGATTTAAGCTCTGCTACAGAGCCGCCGGCTGATCCCCGGACTGGGATCTCCTGCTGTCAGCTAGATGCTGACATCAGGAGAAGGGGAGTGAAGGAGGGACTTTGATTGTGAATATCTCTCAAACCATAGCGGTTTCAGAGATGGGGTTTGTGGCAATTAGGTTCTTTTTTTAGCCTCTACAAATCTATTAAAACATTTTTTGGGACATTACCAACACTATAAATGATTATTTAAATGTTCAAAATCCCCGGATTTCAGTTTTCATACTCTACTGAAAATTCGTAATGACTTGAATAACGCCCCAGGGAGACCCACTGTCATGGGGATTAAGTCACTAACGGCCAATCACATTATGTGAATATCTTTTTACAAGATATAATTTCAGAACTACGCCCTATTTAAAAGGCACAATTAAAAACAGTGGAATGGCAACCAGATTATTTCCTAGTTTTGGAACTGGAAAAAATTATTTATGCAAAAAGGTTAGACAAAAATATTTTAGAACAAGCCAGAAGGGATGTTTTACATGATAAAAACTATATGACAGTGCCAAAGGATGGGGGGGGGGGAGAGACCCATTTATTACCACACAGTACAATAGTGAACATAGGGAGATAGATACAATATTTAATAAATATTGTCCAGTCCTTTTGAAAGATGGACTAAAAAGTGTTTTACCCAAGAAACCAAAATATATAAACGTTCTAGGACTTTAAACAGATAGTAATGTTTCACAAAAACAGCAGCTCCAATTCATCTTCATAGTATTTGGGCCATGGAGAGTGTTATTTCAATATTGTCAGAGTTGCAGTTCAAGAGTAATTGAATGAAAGTATCCCCCTCCCGCCCGTTGTACCTAGTGTGAACCACCTTCCTTCATATGTGGAACCTGGTCCTGGGACCAGACAACTCATAGCAAGGGACAATCTTCTTACTGTGAATATAAGGAAAACCTTGCCCCCCTTGACAGGTTTTCCTTATGTTGACTGAAGATTGTCCCTCTCTGCAATCCATCCAGACAGTCTTGCTGCTCTAAGGTGAGCAGTTTTATATCAGTAAAAAGGACAGTAGGGGGGATACTTTATTATCCAATTACTCTTGAAGAACTCTGACAGTATTGAAACAACACTCTCCATGGCCCAAATACCATGAATATTAATTGGAGCTCCTTTTACTGTGAAACATTAGTATCCCTTTAAAACAATGTCTAGTACCAATTTTCATAACTCAGGTTAATCCTAAAATGTATTACTTCAGACAAGACCTAAAAGTTTTTTTTTTAAATGCAACAGGTGTATAGCTTGTAGACAAAACTTGCAGTATTCCTTATTTTAAATAAAAAGGGAGATGCCTTTTAAATTGAAAATGTTGTAAAAGTAAAAACATTGTATACAGTTTAGAATGTCCTTGTTGACCCCAGAATATTGGACGCATGGATGCATGCAACACGTATGGGATAACACATAAGAAACATTAACTCCTTAATGACCAGCAGTGTGGTCATCAGTTAAGGATCACTGGGCATTTTTTTTTGCCCAACGTATTCAGGTGACCCCAGTCGGAGTGCAGCCGTGGGGGGACCCCTGAATTCCATGACGTACGAGGACCGTCATGGGTCCTTAACGCAACTTTTCCCATGATGGTCCTGGCACATCATGGGTCCTTAAGGGTAAAAAAAAAAAAAAAAAAAAGGGTCTAATCTCCCATAGCGTGTCTTTTTTAAAAAATGTCATAATAAAGCTCATTTATGGAGCTAGACAAGGTAAAATGCCACTGGAGGAGAGGAGGCTACAGTTAACATTGTGCAAAAAAGGAGACAGTTTATTTATAAACGCCGTAGGCTTAAATATTGGGATTGACAAACTGTTTTTGAAAGGATAATTCGAAGATCTTTAAGATCTGTAATAAAGGTGCATGGGGATAATAGGGAGTTGAATTGTTTGACCTCAAATAACCCCACGTTTCTCCTCATTCAGAATGCAAGTAATACCAGATGGATAATGGAATTCAGCTTTGAAGCTGGTGAGAATTAACACTTTAGAAGCCGACTGAAACATTGACCTAAATTGCGAAGTTATTCTTCAAAAAGTCCCACAGGTGCTGCTCCATTTTCCTCTTTATATTATAAATATATTAAAGCCTGAAGATGGTACAACAACAAAAACTCAACAAATACTAAAACAAGTGGAATAATTATATTCAAATCTTTATAAAAGGATGAAGACCAATAACGGACTTCAGTGCCAGACTTTTTGGCAGAAGAAGTAGAAGCTGCAATAGTATCAATGAAAAGACCTGAAAGTTTCTACTGAAATGTTGAGAGCCAGAGGTCAACCCTTATTCAAAGCCCTAGCCGATCTATTTTCAAAACGCTCACTACTCAGCAAAGTGTCTGAAACATGAAAAAATAAAAATATAATATTGCACACACACAAAAACAAAAAGGCGATAAGGTGGATCTACAAAAAAACAACAGACCAATAAGCCTGATGCCAGAGGTCTGCAAGGTTTTCACAAAGGTACTAGCAAGAAGAATGGACACAATACTTAAAGTGGCACAACATAAATAGCAAGGCGGCTTCAAGAGCAGTTTCAGCACAATAGATCATATCCAGAGAGTGCAATAACCTTCAGTTATTCATAGGCTCCATTGACTATGAAAAGGCCTTTAACGCCATGAAAAAGAAAGCAATAATTGATGCCCTGATTAACCAAAGAATAAACAGAGCTTCAATATCATCCAGTCCATAGAAGTGCAACTGCATCAATACAGGTAAACAATGATAAAGTGCTGATCAATATAGAAAAAGGCATCTGATAAGGAGACAAAATATCCCAAAAACTATTTTCTGCTTGTGTAGAACAGAGTTCCAAAAACTAAACTGGGGAAAAAAAGGAATTAAGTTCAATGGATACTACCTACATCACTTAAAGCAGAACTTTCACGTTATCTTAGTGTATGCCCACAATGTGTCCCAGAAAATATATAGCAAATAATAAATAAATCCATGTATGTATTAAAAAAGTACCTAAAGTACGTGTAATCTAAGCTTCAAACCATCTTGCCGTTGAAGAGTATCTGCGCATGCGTTAGGTCCCACTGTGTCTGTCAGTCACAGTGCAATAGCCAGCCCAATAGTAATTTCCCCCCCCCCCCCCCGATTGGCGTGCACGTGTGTATGTTGAGCATGCAAATTAGTATTAGCGATGCCTTGCTTCTCTGCCCGTGCGCACAACATCCTGCACCGAGCGGTCCGGAGATATTAGACAATCCTATGAGGCATATTTATTATATTGTGGCTTAATTTCATTACAAAATAATTATTAATATTTTAACTTATCATATGTGTGTTATTATTGAATAACTTAACCCCTTATTTGCCAGACTTATGAGACTGTGATTCGCATAGCATTAGTTAGCGCTCTGTTGCAATAAAGGTTTTAAAACTTGATATAATTGTTTGAATAACGCTGAGAAACAACATAATGTTTTAGAACACGGTCTAGTTAAGTATGTCCACACACTTGGTTGACACCTTGTGGAATATCGCTGGTTCATAGCATTAGCACGAAGTTGAACTGCTGCACTACATGTTTTAAATTTGGCAAACCAATGTTTGAATAACGAGAAGAAACAATGTTTTATGTCACGTTATATTTATGTATGTCCTCGCAATTGCTTGACATATCTTGCAGATTATCGCTGGTTCATAGCGTTAGCACTAAGTTGGACTTCAGCACTACTTTTTTAAAACTTGCCATATCTAGCTGCTTCTGTGAATACTAACATTTATGTTACTTGCTTAAATAGTTGGAGAGCATTACATGAACGCATTCGCACTTTCCTTGACAGACCTATATGCGCAAGTTGCTTGGACCTCCCAGGTCACATGATTCAGACAGGCTGCATGCATGGTTACTGAACATGCCCTGTGGGAGTGACTTATGCACCTTAAGGTACAGCGCAGTACTGATGTACATGTATGTCCCGCAGAAACTGTCATTTAGTGACAGAGGACGTACATGTACGTCCCGTAAGTCATTCAGAAGACTTGAGGGAAAAAAAAAAAAAGTTTGTTGGGCGTTAAGTGACGGCCTCATGCGGCCGGTCAGTAAGGGGTTAAGACAAATTTACCTCTCTGCCTCAAACAAAAGGTTTGCAATCAATGTGTCCTCCTAGTTCTTACGTATGGCTATGAAACAAACACTGAATGCCAATTCCATTCAAAAACTTAAGGTTAGGCAGAGATGTATGGAGCAACAAATTCTAAACATAACAAAGAGACCTAAAAATGTGTGCAAGGATTCATCAACAAACAAAAGGTCTATGACATCACTGAAAGATTAAAGTGGAACTACCACCCAGTAATAACACTGCACCACATAATTGCCCATCTGGCGACTAGCTGCTCAGTAGCGCTAGTCGCCAGAATTATTACCCGATTAAAGAGAAATTGCTATTTTTCCAAGACTGACAGCAGGACGGAGAGCGGAAATCATGCCATAGTGATGTCTGTGCTCCTTCGCTGTCAGTCCCTTTAGGAGCCGGCCGGCTCCTAGCAACGCCTCCTAGACCCAGCTGGGACTGACAGCACAGGTGCGCTGACGTCACTATGGCAAGATGTCCACGCTCCATACTGCTATCAGTCTTGGAAGAATAGCGATTTCGCTTTAATCAGGTAATAATTCTGGCGACTAGCGCTACTGAGCAGCTAGTCGCCAGATGGGCAATTATGTGGTGCAATGTTATTATTGGGTGGTAGTTCCGCTTTAAAGCTCCTGAAATGGAAATGGCCAGGGCACAGAGTAAGAAGACCTAGCAGTATATGGCACAAACAAGTTTTGGAATGGATTCCTCTTGATACTAAACTCCCAAGAAAAAAAAAGACCAAAGACAACAGGGGTAGATGAAATTACTCAATTTGTTGGTACACAGTGGCAGCAAAAGTTTCAGGATTGAACATGTTGGAGGCTTACTGAAGAAGCCTTCATCCTGCAGTGGACTGACAATGGCTGAAGATGATCTAAATGTTAGATATATGACAGCTGTATTAGTCCAGTGATGTAGATCCCAAATTAACGAGTATCACAGTATGCAATAATAACTTGTTTATAATATCTTGTACTAACATTCAGTTTTCAGGACAAGCTTTTGAGAGCAAAGTCTCCCTTCTGACTTTATAAAGGGAGACTGCTGCATTCAAAAGTGTGTCCTGAAAATGTAACATTAATCTAATAAAAAGGTATTATTACATATATGGCATCTATAACATCCAGCAAAGGTGCGTTTGTGTGTGTATTTTTTATATATACACACGCGACTGGTAGAGTAAAAGTGACTCGAACCATGACAAGGAATTTATCATATTATTGTGTGTAAAACACACAGCGAAATTGACGTTCAAAACATATAACATAGTTAAGAGAAACATACATTCACTTAACCGTTGTGCATGTACAAGAGAAAAAGATACACAACACTTGTAGGGTAAAATGTATACTCAGAGAGATTAATAATAATGTATGCATTTTTGGAATACTGTCACTGCACTGCGGTGTGCTGTGGTTATTTTTCAGAAAGACTATGCCCGTAATGGACTTCGATAAAACAACCATTGTGCATTTATTTACAAAACATATGCATGGAGTTGAGGACCCCCGGAATGAGTTGCCATTGATTAGCTATCATCCCGGTCGACCATAGCCTCAAATCACTTAAATTTAAGCAAGCTAAGAATGTACTCTTTCCTACACTTACCACTACTGCAGTAGTAAGCACACACGCTGTAGTATAAGCTCGTGTCACCGGAGGAATCTGCATATATTCCTGACGAAACGTCTGATACGCCATCTTGCTACCTCCACTCTCATATCCACCTCCTCTCGGTAAAGCGCTACACTGACACGTTCAAATGCCCATGCTGTCAACAACCAATAGAAACGAGGTCACACTTCCTACCTCCCATGTGACTGGCTGCTCTGAGTGTAACTCCATATCCACTGAACCTGTTAAAATCACGTCTACCTAGTATTGGTCCGCGTAGCCTTGGTGTTTTCATACGATTGGCTAAAGTTAGGTAGTCAATGCCACGTCACGAATTGGCATTACCTCTCTGTTAGAATTTTTGTTTATGAAACTGGGGAAGCTGGGAAATTACGGCGAGTTGATGGGGAGTTTGTTATTGGATAGCTAGAATAACCAATCAGTAAGCACTGTATGAGCAGACCCGTTTGGAGCAGTCGAGCGGGAAGAGGAAGTAGTATGTAACGAGTATGAGGTCTATGATTCCAGGTAAATGACAACATTTGTAGGTTTTTCGTTACACGTATTGATGGAAGTTTCTCGGATAAGCTGATGATAGATTGCTGCGGGTCCTTCTTGGAGTATTTTATGCTAAGTATACCTACCCACACATATGGTCATTTATGCAGCCGGTAACATAGTTTCCATTGATAACTTGAACGGACATTCTCTATATCCCTTAGAGTACCAGAGAGTTATCCAGCGCATTGCAATGCGTTCAGTACATCTCTAGCACTCAGTGTTACTGCAGAAGTCAGACGCTTTTGAAAATGACACTTTGCACTGCAGGGCAGTACGGGTTATTTTGTAGCCCCGCAGACTGAACGTTTCAAAAGTATTTTCATAAGTGCTGAATATAGGAATTCTAGTTTGGAAAAGTACCACCTAGTAATAATAATCCCCCCCTTTCTTCTGTGTTCAATCCATAGCATACTGTGGGTAACTGGCTCTGCCTTCCAGCTAGTAGGACCAACCAAATATTATTTTAAATCCTGTGGGCTATCTCCCCTCCACAGTTAGTTTTGGTCCTGCCAAGCTGGAGGACAGAGGCTCATGCCTCTCTCTCTTTCTACTTGGCCTACCTAATCACAGCTTACATTGCCTTGCAAAAGAGTATCTCGTACCTCAGGGTGTCAACAAGACTTCATGGGTCCTGTTACTATTTCCATTAGGGTTCTTGCCAAACACACAGCACAGTGTCCAGTCTTCCCTTCTTGCCATCCCACTTTGAGTGCCTGTACTGAGGTGCGCACATGTCAAGCATGTTGCTTCGACCAGAAGTTTAACACTCTTGTGTTCCATTGATGGAACACATACAAAGTAAGCAGTTTTCAAGGGTTCCTGATATGGGGATGGTGTCATGGGCACAGTTATTAACAACTTATGTTTTCTAGTTGCCTTATCAATGATTATTGTCTATTAGCTTAATATAAGTATTGTTACTTCCTTATCCTTACATTGGGGGTATATAGACATCAGATATCATGAAGAACAACCATCATACTTCAGGATGGTACTACCCTCCGTCACCCCATGGAGAGGCGTTCAGACAGTGTCCATAAGAAACTATTTTCTACAACTGGGCAGAATTTGAAGATCGCCACTGCCATGGCATCTGTCTTCAGTACACTATGTATATGGCTAGCCGAACTAGAAGAGAAAATAGTCTTCGGTTTCCAGTTCCCGTATCTTAAGCGTCGAGTACCATCATAAATGCTGTCAACTATTCCTGTGATACATCCCTTGACAATATTTGTCTTCTGGAAAAATCTTCATCTTTGTCTGTTACTGCTAGAAGAGTGGTGTTGATCAAAGCTTGGAAAGGGGATGCTTCTACAAAAAACAGATTAGTCTCATTATCTTTTTCTGGAACCAAGCTATTTGGAGACCATCTGGAAGAAATTCTTAAGAAGTCATCTGGAGGGAAAAGCCCCTTCTTACCCCAAGAGAAAAGAGCTAGAGGCTCTCCTGCCTGAACCGGTCAATTTAGACATCAGTCCTTTCGGGAAGCCAGAGGATACAAGCCAGGCAGGGAGCTACTAACAGAAGAAGCATGACACCCCCCCCCCCTGAATCTGAGATATGGAAATTATCAAGATTTCCAGAAAAGAGGGCAGTTCCAACAATGAAGCCAGACTAACCCCTTCACCTCCTGTAGGGGGCAGACTGGATAAGTTCCATCAGGCCTGGAGTCTAATTCACCCAGACAGATGGGTGTTGGAAATTGTGCAGAAGGGGTATGCTGTAGAATTTCAACCTGTTCCTATAATATATTGATTCACAACATCTATACTAAGACACAAGACAAAAACTCAACATATGAAACATGCAATACCGGATTTGCCTCAAAATGTGATAAAGGAGGTCCCACTACATCAGAGATTCAGAGCCTTCTATTCCACATTGATACATCCTCAAGCCTTCCTCACTCTAATAGATCTGTGGGACGTATACTGTCCTGTTCTGATCAGGGAAACACAAAGGACATATCTCAAATTCCACATCTTCACTATCAGTACCAATTCCTCCCATTTGGATTGGTGTCAGCTCTAAGGGTCTTCACAAAGATTATGGCACTAGCAATGGCAGAATTGCAACAGTCATCAGATAAGGTTGTTCCTTACCTTTCTCCCTCCAAAAATCTTGCATTTCTAGGAATATACAGTTCAATACTAGTCAGGGGCGGGTAACTCTGTCCTTAGATCGCCAGCACCACAGAGTCACTTCTTTTCTGTAGAAGAAGTTCCACACTGCAAACATGTTTTCAAGACTGCTGGGACATCTCTCCTCAAACTATCAAATCCTACCGTGGGCCAAAGCTCATTCACATTTAACCCAGGAGACTTATCTGTTATTACAGGAGAAATCCTTCCAGCCTGGCCCAGAAGATTCGGGTATTTTGGCCTACCAGAAAGGAACTGTCATGATGGATTCACCAGAACAAAACTATCAAAGGGCCGTTTGCTAATCAAGCAAGAATGGCAGATCCTGTGTACAGATGCTGGCAACACAAGTTGGGGAGAAATCTGGAATCAACACTCGATTTCAGGGCATTTGGACAGCTCAGGAATGCAGTCTCCACTTAAATGTGCTGGAACCTCTGGCTGTATGGAAGTCTCTCAAGCACTTAATGGACAGTCTCAAAAGCACAGCTGTCATAATCTGATCAGATAATATATCAGCAGTGCAATACCTTCTAAACCAGTGAGGAACAAGTAGTGCTGAACTCAACAACCTGGCATTGCGAATCCTCTATTGGGCAGAGAAGAATCTGCTGACTCTCACAGTATCCTTTCTGTCAGGTCATCTAAATGTCCAGGCAAACTTTTTAAGCCGCAAGAAATTAGACCTAGGAGAGTGGAGTCTAGGAAGGCCCTCCATAGATCTGATGGCCACAGTTCAAAACAGATAATGTCAGATCTACCAGATGGCACGAACCTCAAGCCCTAGCACAAGATGCGTTTCATGTTCCATGGGCTTTCTTTCTAGCATACTTGTTCCCTCTTCTTAAACTGCTTACGGAAGTAGTAACAACAATAAGACAAGACTAATCAAATGTCATCCTTATTGCCCCAGACTGGACTCAGAAACCCTGGTATGCAGATCTCCTTCAAATTTCGATTCAGCCCCCTATGCCTCTACCAAACATCCCAGACCTGTTATCTCAGGGTCCTCTTATTCATCCAGATCCAGCCTTCTTCCAGTTCAAGGCCTGGAGGCTGAGCTGGAATCTTTGAGGCTACAGGGTATATCTGAACTTGTCATTGATACTATCCTGAGCAGTAGAAGACTGTCTTTAACAAAATTTTTTACTATAGAGTCTGGTCCATATTCCACAAGTTGTGCCTTTCACATATTCTTCAGTTGGGATTTCAAAAGGGTCTTAAACCTACATCTCTGAAAGTCCAGGTCTCTGCAATATCTTCAGTTCTTGCAATTCCCTTCACAGACAACCTCCTGATCA